>JAKOOJ010000001.1:225593440-226108440 GCA_022577455.1 Arizona elegans
AAAAGAAGGCAATTGCCATTCATGGTTATTCTGGTAAATCCCAAAGCCATTATAAAACTGAGGGATTCCTACACTCAAACCTTGTTCTGGGGACGAAACTGGGTATCTCTTTAAAGCAGTGGTTTCATCCTATCCTAATTTTTACAGTGTAATACAGAGGTGTCAAACTCAATTTCATTGAGGGCCACATCAGGGCTGTGGTTGACCTCAGGGAGGGGCATGGACAACTGGGTGGTCATGACCAGCTTGTTGTCACTCACTAGGCATGGCCGGCTGGGTGGATGTGGCCAGCTTGATGCCAGGCTCCAAACTGCTGGCATGTTTCCTCTTTGCAATGGGTAGACTGGGCCAAAGTAACATGGACCTGTCCCTTATATTTTCCAGGACAGCACTGTGGGCTGGATCCAACCACATTGCAGACCGCATTTGACCTGCAGGCCTTTAGTTTGAGACCCCTGGTGTAATATGAAAAAAACAGTTTTCATTGTATAAGCATACTTAAATTTATAGGCTGCCTGGTCCTGTTCAGACATTTATTTTTCTCCCTCATTTTGCTGAATAGAGTTTAATTTTCCTAATTTTTCAAGCTTTCAAACTCTTGTTCTCCATTTCACAATACGACTTTCCTTGGCAGAATGAGGCATTCACAGATTGTAGTTATCAGCTTCTGTTATATTTTTTGATGCAGTTTATGATCATAGCAATTCTGGCCTCCTTAAGTGAATTTCCTTAGCGGTTCATCAGATTTGTTGTCTGAAATTTCTCTAGCAGTTGAAGCATTATTAAAATAATGGAGAAAAATATTAATAGACAACAAATGAAACAGCAGTAAGACAAAAGGAAACAGGAGAAATGATTGAAATAATTGCCTTGGTGTGCTACAGTTTAAGATTGAGGAAGTTCATTTTCTACCTGAAATTAATACCATGATGTTGTTTTTAAGGATGGTAGATGCATTTTTTTTTTAATTCTAGCAAGAGGATTCTAGTACTATGCCTTGAATATGGGAAGCAGCTCACTCAGTCTTAAATTTGGTTGAAAGCTATCATTAATGCTAGTATGTAAATAGGTTTATTATCATAACTGTCTTCACAATTATTTAACAAGTAAGAAGTAACATGTTTTTAACATATTAATTAACCAGTTATTAAGAAAGACTAACCCAATCTATCTGCATTTGGATTACAGCTCAGTTTTCGCCACATATCTGGAGTGTAAATGCCAGGTGAAAACAACCAGAATCACTCGTGAAGAATCTCAACAGTAGTTCATTGCTGGTCAACTATGTTACAAGAATCTTGTCAGACTGATTGAACTCCTGAAGGAATGACAAGATATGATTCTGGGGGAGGTCTGGCCTGTGCCATTGCCTTCCAAATTCAGGCCTTTCTTAACCCCTCCCTCCAGTTTAGCTGGAGATTCCACCACAATAAATAAACTATGGAAGAGTAAACTTTAATTTTCTCTGGCATTTGAACTAATAGGAGAAAGCCTTAACTCTGGTCTGAAATTGGGATGGATTTTGCAGTTTTAGTTTTTAATAATTGAACATCTTTTGTATGAAAGGATGCCATATCAATCTTACCTCCTCCTCTCCACTTTTTGAATGCAATTTATTATTGGTAAGGAATATTTTGAATGATATACACAGATATATAGCTCTGTATTTATATTAGTAAAGTGGTTGAATATGAAGGGGAAATGTACAGTTAACTTAAAAAAAATTCAATTCACCGCAGAGAATAACTCTGCAGAAAGCTAGGAAATCATCAGTCTTGTGTAACTGTTATGGTAGGAAACGGAAATAATCAGGTAGAATAAAGCAGTGAAATACATAGAAGTTCATTACCATAAAAAGCCTTGAATGAGTAGAGGCAACTATTCCAGCAAGTGTATCAAATGAATTAACATACAGTTTCATACATAAAATCTCAATGCCAAGTTGTATGTCTTCTTGTAAGAAACATTCACACATTCAGAATCATAAATAAAATGAAACCATTTCAATTTCGGTATAGACAAAAGTAGACAGAATCAAATGTGTGTGAGATTTCTCAATGTCTATAAAATTTGCTATGCCACTAAACTATGATGAATGGTTAAGTTTTGGTTTTTTTTTACTTGTCATGGGCATGTTTCTTATTTTAGTATGAGCTGTTCTCTTAGCATGTGTTTTGATTAAGGCATTTTGGGTCTTTAGATTAATTAACTTTTTCACATATAACATTTTTACCACAGGTCATGGTGATGGTTCAGTTATTAAATCAAAGCATATAAATTTAACAAATTATGATTGGTTACATAGATATTTATATTGAGTTTAGCATTTTTGTCCACCTATCTGGTTCTTCCCTAGGACACAGTAGAGGCAACTGTTTAATGATGCTAAAGATGTTATCATTGGACATAAGTTGTTCCAAGTATTATTATAGTGGTTGGTGATACAATCAGACAGATTTTTAGACTGGATTTTTTAAAATCTACCTATTAAATCCTTCCCAAGTACCTGAAACAGGTAGATGTTGTTGTTTGATGATTTTAAAGGTATTGTTGCAGGATGTAAGCTGTTCTAAATAAAGCTGCCTTTTGCAACTGACTGATTGTGATTTTGTCAGTGCTGGTGGTGTCCAACTGATGCTCCAGACTTTTTGGAATTGCAGCCAAAGAAACTATTACTGTTGGAATTGTACTACTTTTGTTTTCTTTTGCCATAGTTGTTCTACTTCTACTTGTAGGTCTTTATATTATGTAATTTTCTCCAGTTCTTTCTCTTCTAGTCTGCTGTCTCCAGATACTGCAACATTCACTATCCAGACATTTTTGTCTTTCTCATCTACAGTTGTTAAGTCTATGGTATTATGTGGCACATGGTTGTCTGTTTGAATTCTAGAATTCCCAGAGCACGTTAGTTTCTTCATTTCCTATTACGGTGTCTCAATTGTGGTCCCACCAGTTTTTGCTTGCGGACAAATGATATTTCTTCTAGATAGTCCAGTATGCCATTGTTGCTACTTTGTCATACTGTTGCTTGTTTGTAATCAATCAGTGAGATCTTTTGGTAGCAGCTAACTAAGTAGTTCACTATTTCTTCAGCTTCTTTGCAGAAGTGACATTTGCTGTCTGTTGCAATCTTCTCAATTCTGGCTTTGTATGCATTTGTTCTTAAAGTTTGGTCTTGTGCAGTTGGAATCAGCCTCTCAGTCTATCTATAAATGTCCTCCTCTTAGCCATCACAATGTCTTGTTATCTTTGTCTAATAACTTTTTATGTACTGGCCATACAGAGAACTGGAGGCTAAAACATATGAAGAAAAGTTGCAGGAACTGGGTATGTCTAGCCTGATAAAGCACCTGAGGGCAGGATAAGAAGGAATGGAGTTACTTTGTAGTTCTTCTAATTCTTCCATATTCTCTGAACACTATATTTCATTTTGTAAGTTACTGTTGATTTGCTAGCCTCTGTTCTGTTATTTCTGATTCTGGATTGTCTTTCCAGAACTGGTGCATTCTTTTCATATATTCTGTTCTTGTTGGATTTGATTTTTAATAAGACATCCTTATTTCCTTAAAGCAGCTCATTGAAAAAAATCTAGCAAGAGCAATTAGGCAGGATGGTTAGAAGATGGAAACAACCTCTTCCCTTTGAATTTGCAGAGAAAAGAAGTGGAGGGGAAGAAATTGTTAGATATGTTCTTGCCCTCATAATTGATTGGGTATAAGTTTTATAAAAGAAGATATATCTGCTCCATCTGCAAGTCCCTCTAAATGAATGAGGTTCTGTCATCACCTTGCACAAATGGGGATGACCATTCTGTCCAGCAGGGGGAAAAAAGACGGAAATGGAACTTTAAGTGGAAGATGCATCTGCTTATATTGTAGAGTCAAGCCACTTCCATAGCGTTTCCAAGAAAATTGCATACTTTATCCTACTCCAGGAAAAATTATTGCTATAGTAGGCTCTTCATCCCAGAAGAAATATTCGATAGACTGGCAGGTCATACAACTGCCATGTTTAGTTCCCTAAAATCTCAGTTAGGACATGTTGGGGCATCAGATATTGGAGATATTGATGGGCAAGGAACAGTCATGGAGAAAATTACAGACAAAGCAACTCTGAATCTGAGGCTTAACCAAAAATGAAAAAGAGAAAATAAAAATAGCATATGCACCATAGTAGCAATCAAGTGCCAACCTAGTACAGAAAGCATAATTAAACAGAGAGACAAAATTCAGTTCTCTAAATAGCTTTCCATAATTATATACAATTGGCATGTCATTATTCCCTATTACAAACAGAAAGAACAGAATGGGAATAGAAAGCAATATTAGTCTTTAGAATGCTGGATTTCTAATTAAGATTTCTTCTAAATCAGCTATGATTCCTGTTGCCTCTTCTTCCCTCATTTCTGAAACTCAGTAACATTTTGATAGAATCGTATTTAAAGCCGAGATGGTTTTCGCTTAAGATTATGAACCTCAGCAATACTACTGACCAATATTAAGAAAACAACTGTAACAGTTTTGAGGCAATGGCTAAAATAAATAAATAAATTATCATGTATTTCTTCTTCTTTCTTCTACTTCCTTCCTTGGTTTTTCCCCTTTTTTCATCTAGAATGAGGTGATTCTTCTACCCCAGGTGACCTGAAAGACCTTCCTAGAAACTGACAGCACAGACTAATGAATATTATTTTGGGTGGACATGAATGTAAAAGAAATTAAGATGAATTGGATAGGTGGATAATGTTAATATTAAATCTGTCTTTCTGAGATTGCAGAAGAACAATAATCTAAAAGGATCCTTTGGGAATATGGTATTGATTTGTATTAGATCTGTACATAAATTGGTGGGAAGCCCCCCCTCCCACCCAGCTACTTCAGGCTGCTGAAGGCAAAGCAAAGTATCCACTTTGGTTTGTTTTGCCTCACTAAGACCGCCTCATCCGAGTCTCCTAATAACAGAAAAAAGCTTGAGTAGAAGTCCCTTTGGGTGCTTCTAGCTGGCTATTGGAAAAACTGTAAGATGCTTCTGTGCATATGGAGCAAGCAGACAAAGGCAGCTAACAGAGAAGTTTGTTGAGGTCTCAAGGAAATGTGAAGGGCCTTAGTGAAGTAAATCACAGCTTCCAAGGTGCAAGGTATCTTGTCAAAAATCCACCTCACTTTCTCTTTTCTTATTATTTTCTTACAGAGGATGGAATTTATTTACAATTGCATATTGTTTTTTTTAAGGGATGCGGTGGTTCAGTGGCTAAGACGCTGAGCTTGTTGATCGAAAGGTCGGCAGTTCAGCGGTTTGAATCCCTAGTGCCGCATAATGGGGTGAGCTTCCATTACTTATCCCAGCTTCTGCCAACCTAGCAGTTTGAAAGCACATAAAAAATGCAAGTAGAAAAATAGGGACCACCTTTGGTGGGAAGATAACAGCGTTCTGTGTGCCTTTGGTGTTAGTCCACATGATGACGGAGACATCTTCGGACAGTGCTGGCTCTTTGGCTTTGAGCACTGCCCCCTAGAGTTGGGAACAACTAGTACATATGTGTGAGGGGAACCTTTACCTTTACCTTATTGTTTTTTAAAAGTCTGAAAGGCATGTGAGGACTGTTCCTTTCCTTCAGAGTGTGGATATTCACAGAATGCCTTTGGATCATCATTTTTCTCACCTCGTAGCGGTAAAGCCAGCCTTAGTTCAGATGATGATTCCATTTCAAGGCAGGGCTTCTCTTCAATTTTTCTCTATCTTTCCTTCTCTGCTGACTCCGTGTATCAAGGGACATATATTATTTCCTGTCCCTTTTCTTTTTGTTGATGGCTTGGGAGTATTCTGAATATTCTAAAATAGCAAGTACACTTTGCTTCTTTCCTTCCACTAATTCTCACCTGTCATCTTTTGTTTCTGATTTTGCAGTTCAGATTTAGAGAATTCTGGATGCTTCTCCTCATACTACCTCCTTGGTTGATCCCTTTTCCTACTTTCTTTACCTTACTGTCTTATGTCTTTTTTTTAAGTCCTGAATCACCTGCCTAGTGCAATGTTCTTTAATCATAGAGAATTTCTCTGACTCTTTTAAGCAAGTTTTTCTACAGAAAACACCTTCCTTGTTGCAGACACCTTCTCTGAATCCTTCTTTGTGCTCAAGTTGTGCTCTCCTTCTTTTTATTTCCTCCAAAGACTTGCCCTCTCACAACTGATTTTTCATTTGTCTTCTGATGGCCTTCTCAGTTTGTATGAGTCAAGATGTCAACAGGTCATTCAACCAAGACTGCACTATCTCAAATTCTGAATGATAGTCTGTGATCAGGTTTCAACAAGGTGGGCCCTGTTGGTTTGGACATCAACATTTGACACACTTGACTACCTACATTATATAAGCTATAAAACGCCAGGCATTATTGACTTTTCTGTTTGAGATATTGTTATCTACCTGTTTTCTGTGGCATTGCATTGCAGATTATGATCCCAGAAATTTTCTCTTATTCCCTCAACGTGTGTGTCCCAGTTTTTACCTGTTCTACTCTTTTCTTTGTTCCCCGATTTACAAGTAGGACTAATATTGCTCTACGAATGATGCTCAGATCTATAGGTGTTCTGGGGTCTTTGATAACAAGGTATGAAATGTCTTATTAGTGTTGCATTCCTGGATATCCTTTCATTGCATCTCATTAAATATGATTAAGGCAGAGATTTTTGTGTTTCCGCCTGACTGTCCTTCCAATCTTCTAATGTTTTTCCTCATTTATCTCTTAGTTTTTCAGGTTGCCCCAGTTTCCTCTCAGAGTCTTGATGATCAGTTGGCTCTGTGCCCATTTATTGATTGTATATTGAAAGGAGTTAATTCTCACCCAGTAAATATTCATAAGTCTGGGGATGTTACATGCTTGGGTGTTCCTGTTTCCATTCTCTGATATTTATCCAAAGCAATAATGTTTGGGTTATCCATGCAATATTCATTACACTGGAGGGCTCTCTACTAACTCACTGCCAGACTCAAATTTACATTGTTTGTGCCCATATTTAGATCAATCTAGTTCACTTTTCCAGTGTTTATCTGCTCTTATTTCTCCCCATAATCTTGATTGCCTTTTTAAAAGAAATTGAAGAAAAAGAAAAGAAAAGAAAAAGAAGGAAACCCCTTCTTTATCACCAGTTAATCAACATTAGGAACATTGCTAAGGGGGTGCAGTGGCCTAGTGGATTAAGACCCTGGGCTAGTTGACCAGAAGATTGACAGTTTGGGACCCGAGTACCCATGTGACAGGGTGAGCTCCTGTTCTTGCCCCAGCTCCTGCCAACCTAGTAGTTTGAAAGCATGCAAATGCAAGTAGATAAATAGCAACCATTTTGGTGGGAAGATAACAGCATTCTATGCACCTTGGTATATAGTCATGCCAGTCACATGATTATGGAAGTATCTTCAAACCATTCTGGTTCTCTCGGCCAAGAAATGGAGATGAACACCACACCCTAGAATCAGGCATGACTGGACAGAGGAAATCTTTATCTTTTACCTTTAATTATGGTAAAGGTATCACAACTGGGAAACACTTTCACTCTCTTCTCAGGAAATCTTTGATAGCTCAAAGAAAGTTCTTTGGAAATTTAATGTAAAGAAATTGTCCACACCCTTAAAAGCTATATATTTGTATCTGCATTCAAATCAATTTTAGCTTTATTCAGTGGGGTTTGTTCCTTTTTACACCTAATTGTTCCTTTGTACACCTAATTTTCTGTAATAATAAATACTTTTATAACTTCCTGAGCCCATTCATTTTGATCTCTCTTGATGCATCTATCTCCTTCTAGGGCCCTCTAGTATCCAATGTTCAAAGTCATCTTTCAAAATATAAGCATAGACATTTTTTGAAAAGAAGGATTCTTTCAATTAATTACAAAGTCTTAAATCAAGTCCATCTTAGGTTGAGCCCTCAATTCATTTAAACTTTTTAAAGCCAACACTATCATCTTTTTTCTGCATATTAAAAAAATATGAATATTTAAACTTATAGTTAAAACTTCTTTTATAAAGATTGAAGAAAACTCATCAAGTGATTTCATTAAGAATTGCTGATCTGAAGGTTCTCAATCTTTAAGGCACAGCAAATCAATCAATCAATCAATCAATCAATCAATCAATCAATCTAAAGTGATTAAGAGGTGAGTCTTGGTTGAACCTAGAGTTTATATAGGCTATATTAGCAACTATAAGTGGAGTGAAATTGTCAACTTCCAGGTGATTATAAGCTGATTGCAAAAATGCAATTCCTGCTGTCTGCTCACAAAAAACCAGTGTCCTGAATACATGTGGGTAAACTTAATATTTCTCTTTTCTCTAAAGAAATTTCAGCAGCCCAGATCCAGCATTCAGATGCCATTTTTATGACAATCTTGTCCCTCTATTCTAGGATGTCAGTTCTCCAGAAGTTTTATATTTATACGTAATTTCCTAATAATCGTTTATTAGATTCTAAAGAACTTTTTCTTTAATTTTTTAAATATAGACACTAGTTTCCAAAATGCTTTTGTCAGTTGCACTCTTCTATGTTTATTTCTTTCTGCGTGCATGTTCTGTTGCTTATAGTTATACTCACATTTGATTACAGCTGTTCCCCCCCTCACTGTTCTACTTACCTTAGAAAAGGCTTCTTAATCCTCCTTTTTCAGTGCTGCATGGTAGCGCCTGTGGTGTGCATGCACATGAAGCATGCATTTGGCGTGAACCATGCATGCACTTGCGAAGCGAACTGGTAGCGAAACGAACTGGTAGCAGACTTCAGAGCATTTCACCCCTAGTATGGGTTCCCTTTTTGTATATGGCAATTGGCTTATTCAATTCTAAGTTCCTTTTTAGAAGCATCAAGAGAACTTGAGTAACAAAATGTTTTGCCTGAGGAAAGTTAAAATTGGTCTTCTCGTCTGCCTGAGGAAAGCAAAAAAACTATTCATTTTCTTCAGGTTAAAGTGGTCCATCCATCCATCCATTCCCACCAAGCTGTTCTCTTTCTCATGTATAGGAGAAAAAAGGGGAGTAAGACACAGTGCCCCTGAGAAATTACATACATTAAAGAAAAAAAGGAAATATAGGTAAAATAATCATTGACTAAGCAACATTATTTACTGTACTGATCTATGCTTTCCTGTCCTTACAAGCCATCCTAGCTTTTATCACATCCATACACCACTTCATATATCATATTTTATTTGCTTGTTTTAACATGATCACCTTTCTCTGTTTGAGAATTTCATTAGCTGTATTCAAATTTGGTGAAATTTGGTCTTCATTTATTCTCTCTGTATCACTGTCCTGGCTTTACTCTTCCTCTCAGCTCTTTCACTCTTTTATATATTTGTTTTGAAACTTGGTCTTCATTTATTCTCTCTGTATCATCAGATCTGCAATGCATTTCTTTCATATTGTAGCTCCTTTTTGTATTCAATCAACATTCCTTTAGCATCTATTCATTCTTGATTCTCTCTTGTTTACCACACACAAATCTTAAATACTTTTTAAAAAAAGTAGTACATTAATATAGTATAAAGAGTATAATATGATATGGCAATAGCAATAGCACATAGACTTATATACTGCCCCATTATGCTTTACAACACTCTCTGGGTAATTTATAATATCAGCATATTGCCCCCAACAATCTGGGTCTTAATTTTACTGACCTTGGAAGGATGTAAGACTGAATCAACCTTGAGCCGGTCAGGATCAAACTCCTGGCTGTGGGTAGAGTTAGCTTGAAATTAAGTTAACCTCCAGATATGTTCAGTTCTCATTTCCCTATATCAAAAAAGGGATAAGTGAGAGTTCTCTGTTTCTCCTTTTTTTCCCTACTATTTTTACTTCATTCATAGGCATTCTTTCTAGAATGTGAGAATATATTTTCTCACATTGCACACTGTTCAATGACTCAGTGAAGACCATTACAGATAGTCCTTGATTTATGACTACGATTGGGCTCAAAATTTCCATTGCTAAACAAGGCAGCTGTTAAGTAAATCACACTCAATTTTATGAGCTTATTGCCATGGCGATTAAGCAAATTCACCTTCTCCCATTGACTTTGTTTGTCAGAAGCTGTCTTGGAAGGTTGCAAATAGTGATCACATGACCCCAGGATGCTGCAATTGTTGTAAATACATGCCAGGTGTCAAGCACCTTAATTTTTATCATGAGATCATGGGGATGCTCTAATGATTGTATGTGTGAGACCCAGTCATAATTCACTTCTTTCAGTACCATTGTAACTTTGAGTGATTGTTAAAGAAATATGGGAAGTCGAGGACTACCTATACCTTGGTATGCATACCTCCTACCACACTATACTTCCCAATTTTTTCTCATTATCACCTCTCTTTTGATCAGAATTCCATCAGATTCTTTCCAGCACAATGTCATGGTGAGTTCAGACTCTGTTGAGTACACTGCAAATGAACAGCCAGTTCCAGACCTTCCGAATGAATGAGGAGTTGCAGGCCGAGAAGGTGGAATGTCCAATAACCCAGCTGCTGCTGGTCTCTGAAGAGGAGAAGTCTGAGCTGCCTCTCCCCCTTTGCAAGGGCTCACCATGTGAAGAGGACAGCAGAGCAAAGGCCCTCTGCAAGAAAGGAGGTATGCTCTTCCAAGTGAGCAACAATATGATGCCTTTAAGAAGAGCAGCAAGTTCAAGCCTCTTTGTTGGCAAAAAACATTTGACTCTGGACACAGACCAGCTGATTAAACTTCTAGAGTTTTTGGTGTCACAGCGTTTTTTTATTTCCCAGCTGAGCTTCATTATTTTTGGACTAATAGACTTACTGTAGCTTTGCCAAGTTCCTTATCAGTACTGTACTACGCATGTCCGCATTCCTTCACTTGCTCCACATCTTTTTCCTTTGTTCTCTTGCCAGAGGTCCGGCTGGACCGGCAGGAGATCTCGCTTGCCAAAATGTAACAATTTATTTTTCTTAGTTAGTGAGGTGTTTTATTTTCTTTAAAACAAATAAATGAGTTTTATTAGAAACTTTCCTTCGCGTTTTTCTTTATCAGAATATTGCAACTTGGAATAAGCCACGATCCATCTCCTCTAAACCAGGGTGATTTTTCCCAGAGCCAAACATGGGATTAATTGATGCCCTGACATTTGGAGCCTTGGATTCTGCTTGACCACTCTTGTGCCTTCTGTTTTGGGTTGGAACTCTCTTAAGGGAAGCTTGTTGGACTTGTTTTTTCTATGGTGTGAGCATGTGTGTTTGCACTTACATTTCCTTTGGTGCTTGTTTATTTATTTCACAAACTTATCAGTAAATTGTGCAACCAGCTTTCTGTATGTTCTGTGTACAGGGCTTTGGACAGGACACACATACACACAAAGCAGACAAATTCCGATAAATAGATAGATGATAGATAGATAGATAGATAGATAGATAGATAGATAGATAGATAGATAGACAGACAGACAGATGTCTTTGGACAGCGCTGGCTCTTCGGCTTTGAAACAGAGATGAGGACCACCCCTTAGAGTCGGGAACAACTAGCACAGATGTGCAAGGGAAACATTTACCTTATAGATAGATAGATAGATAGATAGATAGATAGATAGATAGATGATAGATAGATAGATTTTTTAAATTATTATTTATTTATTGGATTTGCATGCCACCCTTCTCCCGAAGGACTTAGGGCGGCTCACAACAATAAGAAACAGAAAATACAAAAGTTAAAAAACAAATTAAAGCAGCATATCCAATAGATATATAAATAGATAGATAGATGATATATAAATATATTATGGGAGTGACGGGGCGCTCCCATGTGACACTTCTCCTGTGCGAGCTGCACTGACTTCCGGTGGTCTTCCGGGTGTGCTTCAAGATGTTGGTGACCACCTTTAAAGCGCTCCATGGCTTAGGGCCGGGGTATCTACGAGTCCACCTTCTGCTGCCAATAGCCTCCCACCGGCCAGTTCGCTCACACAGAGAGGGCCTCCTCAGGGTGCCGTCGGCCAGACAATGTCGGCTGGCGACCCCCAGGGGTAGAGCCTTCTCTGTGGCGGCACCTGCCCTCTGGAACAACCTACCCCCAGAGATAAGCACGATACCAGACCTCCGGACTTTTTGTCGGGCCCTGAAAACTCATCTATTTCATCTAGCCGGACTGGCTTGATCCCATCCTTTTGGTTTTAATTTGAAATTGGTTTTAACTGGGTTCTTTTAAATTGAGGGCCGAAATTATTTAATGTCTTTTAAACTGTTTTTTAAATTTTATATGTTATGTTTTATCTCGACTGTTCACCACCCTGAGTCCTGTTGGAGAAGGGCGGTATAAAAATAAAATAAAATAAAATAAAAAAATAAAAATATAGATAAATTGGTGTGTCAAACTGGTGGCCTGCAGGCTGGATTCATCATGTGCAGGCCATGCTCACCCCAACTCCACAAATGGGAAAAACGTGAAATGTCACGTGACAGCAACATGATGCAGCGAGTTTGACACTCGTGAGATCGATGATAGATAGATGTTAGAGAGAGATAAAGATATAGAAATATATATTGCATTCATTCTTACTAACTTTCATTTTGTAGAAGATCAGTATCTGCTAATCATTAGAAGCAGATACAGTCTTCATAACTATATATGTGATCGTTTATATGGTAGGTACAAATAAATCATAGTGCAGAAGGTAATGATTAACTGATCTATGCAATCCACTGAATGTGTTGTCGATAGCTGGTAAGCAATTTTAAATCCCAAATTCTCGTAATTGTTTCTTTTCTCTTTTTGATCTTTAAATAGATTTGATTGGACAATTCTTCAGATAGAAAGTATTTTATGCAGCTAATTACCAGTTTCTCCAAGCATCTCATACCATTTTACAAAAAGAAGGTTTTGCAGCTACCTTGCAAGCCACCCCACCATTCAGTACATTCCTCTAGCTTGGAGTTAAATGGAACATAATGATACACACTCATACCAATCAATGTCCTAAAATATATGTAGCAGTTTAACCTAAGAAAGAAAATTGAAAAAAAGAAAGGATTTCACAATCAAGTCTACATGCTCACAGATTGGAAAGCAGGGATTGCTTTTCCCTCTTGGAAGTAATTTGCATCTCAAAAACAAATGGAAGAGGGAGAGAGGGAGGAAGAAAGAGAGACAGAGAAGGAAAAGTCTTCACCAAAGAAACACCCTTAAAGACAAATTTCACAGGAATGAGACCTTTAGCAGTCATGTTGTCTTAAAACAAAAGGAAGTCCCAAGGAAAGAATTCATTCTAGCGGGTGAAATCCAGCCAGATCTATCTGGCTCATGTGAACTGGTAGCACCAGCGGCAGGAGGGTCCGCCCACCCGCCGGGACGTCATTACATCCCATTTTCGACCCTTTGCGCATGCACAGAAGAGGCATTTAGCACATGCACGCTCCCGCAGGCTTCCATTCCCGAATTAGTAATGAAGGTAAGTGCTGAATCACATACCATTAGGAATGAATCAGCGGTGATTCATTCCTCATAAATGACTCCAGTAAACCATAATTAAGTACTGCAAAAGAAACTGTTGAAACAGTCCAAACCTTACCCATAGCTCCAACCATACAGATAATAAGGGACATAATTCCAGACATAATTATAAGTTCTAATAGATCTTGCATTTATATATTGATTGATTGATTGATTTAATTGATTTATCTACCAACACAAACCTGCTGGATTCTAAGCAGTTTACCAAGTTTATGTTAAAAAAAAAGTCAACCAGTATTGAAATTAATTCATATTAAAATCCCTAATCTAATGTACAATTCAAATAATAGATAACCTCTAATTTGACATTTAGCATGGTAAGTATTAATACCCAAAGGCATTCTGGAAGAGAAAGATTTTCACCTGCCTTCACAAGAGATTTTTACCCCTGGAAATGTACAGATGATTTCTTTTAAATGTGTTTGCAAGTGGACTTCTTAAAGAGAAAGGTAAAAGGTCACAAAAGTTCAATTTGACCAGAGTGAGCAATACAAATTTGAAAGAAAAACTTGAGACTTTGAGTATTGATAATGGTGATAAATATCCTGGAAAGGAGCTACTTACAGGAGCAAAGCATTAAGCATGAGGAAAACAATTTATTTTACCCCAGAACAACATGGTGTGGCAGAAAGAAATAATAGAGTGCTATTAAAATTGACAAGAACTTTGCTTCTTGGTGGTGGTCTGTCAAATTCTATGGAGAAGTAGTTGCAATTTATTTGCCCAACAGTTGCCCAATAAAGGCCAAGAAGTCTTGTCATTGAACTGCTGAATGGAACTAAACCAAATATTAACCATATTTATGTTTACAAAGAAAAGAGGGGGAAACTATGTTGTAGAAATGATGAAGGCATGCTGTATGCATTGGTTACGAGCTGGCTGGCAATGATATAGCATCCCTAATCCTACCAGAGGAATGGTTAAGTTGAACTTTAAATGTAGACATAAACTGAATACTAATGAATTGTCAGCACTGTATTTAGATATTCCAACAGGAGAAGAAACAGTGCATCAATCTGAACAAGAAGTGGTTGTGATCATACAACTGCCACAGCAAGGAGATACTGTGAACTTTAATGGGGTCCTGAGTGAGAAGAACATATAGAATTTGAGGCAATCCAGCAAAGGGTTATCACTTTTGGACAAAAAGGAATGAGACAATACAAGCCTCAGCAGGACATTGATGGCATGCCAGATGCTTTAAAATTGTTGCAAGCTACAAAATAAGACACTAAATCCTTTCACAAGAAAAAAACATGGATCCTTACAAAATTCCCAAACTTCAGGGAAATAATAGGGGAAAGACCATTAAATAGGCCTTTATCATCCAAGGAGAAGCAAAAGCAGGTACCCAAAGCTTCAGAGCCAGCATAGTTCCCCTCCCCCCCAAAAAATGGAGATGATTTAGGAAAGGTAATATATACAGCAGTGGGAAGCATGCTTTCACCAAGAATTACAGAAAGTGATCCTGCAGAGGAAAAAATGCATATTCAACATCTCTTAGTGTAGACAACTTTCCTATAGAAGGACATTAAAGGAGACATAAGCATATAACAGCCATCTGGGATTGAAAAGTCTGGAAAAACAGGGTTCATATGCAAGCTGTCAAAGTCCTTTTATGACCAGAGCCAAGCTGCTAGGGCTTAGAGTGAAATGGTTAACCAAAGGCTTCCTAGAGGGAGATTTACACAAGTTAAAAGATAACACCAACTTGTATTTGAAAGGCAAGGGTACCCCATTGATATATATCTTAGGCTGATTATCTGATTTTGCATTCTAACATTGAAAAGGATAGGGAAGAAATTTAAGGCACTGTAAACAAAGAAACAGAGGTGAAGCAGCTGGAAGAGTTTTCCGATGACTTTAGAATACAAACTGAAAGAGAAGAGTATGAAAGTGTCTTCCTTAACCAAGAGCTGAAGATAATGGCTCTGATATAGTACCTCAGACTGACAGAGTTAATGACATGGACACTCCAACTGAAACTAATTTCTTTACAGATAGCGGCACTAGTAAACCACTGCAAGACAACACTAAGTACAGGAGAGCAATTGGAATACTCTTGTACATATCAACTGTAAAAAGATCAGATACGGTAACAGCAGTAGGAAGGCTGAGCAGAAATGTCAATGCATCCTTAATGCTTGAACTACAATCAAACTGATAGAAAGGAACTGAGGATGTAGCCTCCAAACAGAAACCTTATGTTAGTATGCTACATGACAATGGATAGACAAACACAGACAGACAGACAACATGGGCCAAACACAGAGGAGACGAAATTATGGCCATTTACAGCAATACATTGGAACAGTTATCAGACTAGTAAAAGCCAGAAAATTTCAGCCCTCTCCTCTACTAAAACAGAATGCATAGCTACAACTCAAGCTTGTAAAGAGCAGAGTTGGTTATAAGAAAGGGTTATTGGATTTTGGGCTTGATGAACCAAAGCCAGCTACAATGCATCGAGATAATAGCAGCTGTATTTTGCTTTCCCAGACACTGCGCACAAAGCATGTTGATATTAAATGCTACTACATAAGAGATAAAGTCTGTGTTGAGCTGAAATTCTGCCTGACAGAAGAAACAGTAACAGCTATTCTCACCAAGCCATTACTGAGGACCTAAATGAAGTGAAGAGGGTCATGAATTGATATACAACCCTATGAAAAGAAGGATAGAAATTGCCACTTTTGTATGCATTGCCTTGTGGCGCTGCCTCAACCTACTGGCAATTAGGGGCAATGGATGTAGTCACTGTGTATGAAATCCCCTCTACGACTTCTTTATATTTCCACTTTGAAACTACTTTGCAAGCTTCAAGCAGGTTAGACTGATATTCTCAGGGCAGTCATCACTTCAGGTTCTTGTTTATTCCAGAGTCATTTTTCTCTATCCTCTTAGTAGAGTAGATATCATGTCATTCTTCATGTGGTCCAGCAAACTACTGAACTTAGAATATAGTTAGATCAGGGATTTAGACTTTCTATGTAAATGTAATTTCTGAATAAAGAGCTTTAATTTTTAAAATAAACATTAGTCTCCTAAAATCCTTCTGTGAAATGGACTATTATTTTTATTCCTTCTAACACACTTTATTCTTTTTTGCTGTATGAAACTACTCAGATTGATTGAAATAAGGAAAATCCTGGCATCTCTCTTTCTCTTGGTTATAAAGTATGTATAACGGTACTTTTCATCCAGTCTCCAATCTCTCCATTTTGGTGGGGAAACATTAAGAACTTAATTCTATTCATGGTTAGATTGCAGTTACTGAATCCCATGGAGGAATCTGGATTATCTGGATCCTTTTTAGTCAGGAGTTTGTTTAGGATATGGTACTGAAACAGGGCTAAGCATGCTCATCAGTGATCTATGATGGGGATGGTATAATTGTCTTGATTGACCTTGGTTTCTCAATAGATAATCATGATATTATTTTGGACCATCTGTGGGGAATAGTTATGGGAGGCAAGATTCTATCATTATTCTCTGTTCTTTGTACAATTAGTTCCTGTTGACTTTGGTTGATGTGACAGATGAAGTTTGAAACCTCTACTTTGTGAGGCTCACCCATTTTGTTTAATATTTACTGATAATACTCATTTATACATTTGACCTCTGGCCAGACAAATTTTGCTGTCAAGGTTTTGTCCCAGTGCCTGAAGACTTGTGGGATCTGAATGGAGAGGAACTAGCTCCAGCTGATAAGACTAAGTGGCTGTGGGTCCTTGGACCAGCCAGTTCTGGAGATCTTTGGCCTAAATGGTCCTAAATGGGGTTTGATTATTCTATTTACACCAGTGGTTCCCACGTGGTTGCCTACACCCCACAGGGGGGCAATTTGATTTTTAATGGGGGCAATTTGGAACCTTGTTTAAACCAAGTTAATTACCTTTTAGACTTCCTCCGCCTGAGTAGGAGTTCACTTTTTGAACAGTAAGAATTATATGTCATGCGGGGGGGGGGGGGGCACATCAGGATTTTAGAGATGCTTAGGTGGGGTATGGCCCAAAAAAAGGTTGAGAATCACTGATTTACACTACCGTTTAACCTGTGGTCTTCTTGGACGCTCAGTTCCTACTTGAGGAAAAGTTAAGCCTTTAGGCTCCAAAAGCTTTTATATAGGTTCAGTTTGGTTGTTAGTTGCACCAATTCCTGAATGGGGATGCCCTATTTACAATCATCCATACCATGGTCACTTCATGGGTAGATTATTGCAGTATAAAGCTGCTCTTGAAGAACATTTAGAGGTTGGAATTGGTCTGGAATAGAGCAGCATAGAGTGATGGGCAAGAATTGCCATAGCCATAAAACATTTCTAATCCATGATTTGCACTGGTTACCAGTAAGCATCTGGGTACATTTCAAGGTGCTGTTAAGGTTTTTGTAGGCTCCTTTAAAATTTGGCATAGGTTCCAATTATCTAAGGGGCCATATGGCTTATGTAGAGTTTACCTGTCCCATATGATCCAACAGAGTCAGCTTGCTCTGATTTATGTTATTTAAGAGGACTCAGGAATTGAGCCTTTTATAATGCTGTACTTGCCCGCTAGAAAAACATTCTCACAGAAATACGGATAGCCACCTCCTCATAAACGCCTTTAAGCAAGACTTAAAAACCTGGCTTTCCTCCAAGGTTTTTCTTTACTGGGTGCTTCAGCCCCTTTAAATTGGGGAACAGGGTGAAAGGTCTTTTTGATTTGCCCCTTCCAGGTGCTTGCTACTCTTTTCTTATATGATTTTGTTTTTTTGTATATTTTTTTTTGTATTTTTTCAATGTGACATCAAATGATATTTGACAAGGTGAAGGACACTTTTGCCACTTACACACCTGAGATGGCCATCTAGCTGCTTTGTGGATCATCTAAAGGTACGGGTAGGTTCATTTAATTGCATCTCTTGAATATTGTGAAATGGTTTACTATTCTTGGTATGTATCCCTTTGCACACCACAGAAATAAATCCTTACAAGATCAAGTATGCATTTGCATTATTGTATGATCTTTATATGGTCTTGGCCAGTGGTGGGTTGCTCCCGGTTCTATCCGGTTCTATACAACTGATAGTAAAACCGGCAGGAGGCTCCGCCCACCCTCCACAATGTCATCATGGGTGATCTGCGCATGTGCAGAAGCTTCTGCGCATGCACAGAAATGTGCGTGTGCACTCCTGCTGCAAACCAGTAGTAAAGGTAAGTAGAACCCACCCCTGGTCTTGGCAGTATGCCCATTGACAAGAGCACAAGTATGAATTGACCTCCAGGCAGCGTAGACATTTGATGAATGAATGATTAAATGATTAAATATTTTCCAGTTTAAAATATTGAGATGAAACTACAAGTCCCATCATCCTGGCCCATATGTTCAAACTAAAAGGCCTGCAAGAAAGAAGAAAAATAAAACGAGAAGATGCAAATTGTGGCACAGCAAAGCTACAAAAATATGGTGCAAGTGAAGGATTGCCTGTTGAGATTTATTCCACAGGGACAAAGTTCTATAGCCATTTTTTCCTCTCAGGTACTGAGACAAAGAAAGTCAGTTTTTCAGAAGCTGGAATTCATCAAAGAATGGAAAAGAAACTGGTGAAAAGAAGAAAGAGCTGCTCTAATGTCACAATAGAACAAGGCAGAAAGAAACTTCATGGCTCTTTCAATGACATAAGTTTAGTTGTTTGACTATCACAAAGGATGGAGGGAAGAGAAGGCTGCAAAGCACGTGGAGGACCATAGAATTAGAATTCTGAATCAACAACTATACAGAATTAATGAAACCATATCATTGCCAGCATGCCCTAGGTTTGCAAATGACATACTGTCAGGAAGAATCAGTTTGAAAAGTTTTGGAGCTTTCTCCCCTCCTTCTTCTTCCTCTGTTCTCTTGATAGAAGCAAGTTATTTCCTTCTCGGCATGTGAGATAATAATTACAGCTGCAGTTGGATTTATGTAAGGCTGTACTGTATGTACATTTGAGGGTCTTGCTTTCTTTTCTTCTTTATTCAAGGTGCACTCTATCCTGTGGAGAAATGCATATGCAAAAGGAAATGCCACCTGCTATTTTTAGAAGAAGGCCTGTACTCTGCACACATTATGGCCACTGTTCACAGGCCTACTTGGCAGAGGCTCGTGCTGGGGAACCTCCCTTAGGCTCCGAGGTTTCCTTTCAATTCAGGTTGCTATAACCTAGAGTTAAACCATATCAATAGCTCTTCAATATTCGAAGCACCTCACTTTCTCTCTCACCCTTCCGCCTTCTCTTGGATGTGTAGCTGAGTCCACTGCAGTTCTATAGATATTCACGATATTCACATTTAAAGGAGGAAAAAAATGCCCAGAGGAGGAAAAAATAAATTTTAATAGAAAAAAAAAAAAGCCATGATGTGATAGAACAATTCACAGCTGGCTCTTAGGCAAAAAGAGGTGGGGGGGAAAATGAAATTTCAATATTGCTGTCAATCTCCCAATTGAGTCAAAGAGTGGAGCTGAGCTGAGGTAAACTCTCTCAGCGTGATTAGCCTGCCAGCATGGATTTGGGCTGTCATGCTGAGGGCCCTCTCTAATAGTTCAGAAGCAGCAGGTGTCAATGGGATTTTAGATGCTTGCATTCGTTTCGTTATTTGTTGCTTCATTTGACCATGACAGATTCACGCCCAACTTCATTTAATCAAGCGCTTCAGCTAGGGGAGTCACGTGATTCAATTTGGTTGCTGGGGCTGGATTTGTGAATCTAAAAGGCCACAAGCTCAGCTGTTAGAACTGAGATACGAATAAGGTAGTTATTACTGACCGACCCACCACACCATTAGAATAAAGATGCCATCGAAATCATTTATATTGGATGAAGGGATCAGGAGCTGATTTTCCCAGTTTGATTTTCCAAAAGAGTAGACACTGTAGGAGGAGAGCTGGATTTGTCTGCAGTGGCAGAAAATCAGAACTATTAATGATAGTTATTCCGAAAAGGGCTGCCAGACTAATAATCAAATTGTAACAGAACAGAAGAAAACAATGTTTCAGCAGAGCAATCGGAGGTCGACTGTAAAAATTCAGACTGCCATTAAATGATGGCAGAGAAATTCAGAATATATTTAATGTCACCTAATGGTCATCTAGATTTTTGCAATATGGATATAGAAGCCATGATATTAGTAGTTAGGCAAATAGTGTAGTGGTACTCAGTGGTGGGTTGCTCCCAGTCTGCCCCAGTTCTATAGAACTGGTAGTAAAACCGGCGGGAGGCTCTGCCCACTGACCCCAATGTCATCAAAATGCTTCTGCGCATGTGCGGCCCTGCTGCAAACTGATAGTAAAGGTAAGTAGAACCCACCCCTGGTGGTACTTCGTAGTAGAGCTGCTGAACAATGAGCAAGAAAGGAGACCATGTTTTCATCTTAAAAAACAGAATGTTCCTTTCTTCACTTGTCTTGGCATGGAAAATCTTTTAGCAGCATGTCTTATAATTCAAATATTCTCAAATTTGGCAACATTTTGAATTTGAATTATGTAAGTGTCCTTCATTTATCACTATGAACTATGTGTTCTCAGGCAGAATAATATGTTGGTTAGAGTTGTGAATTAAGATTTAAGAGACTTGGGTTCAAGTTAACATGCAATAACTTTGGGCTGGCCATGATGCCTCAATCAAATTTATCTCATATAGAGGAAATAGTTGAAAAATAGAGTTCCTTGCATACTGCCTTGAACCCCTGAACAATATGATGTATTATTCTGGGTTTACAAGTGGCAGTTCTCATATAAATTAAGTCTCTCAAGTTTATATTGAAGCCATTCCCTAGTAAGCCTCTTCAGCATTTCATATTCAAATACAGAAATTGACCTTGGAGAGCATAGGTACAGAAATATGTTATTCATCTATTCATTTTAAAACAGATATGCCTTTCCAAGATAATCTTGGTTTAAGGAGTTGCAGACTAGAGCTAAATGCCCAGCATGTTTCAAAGCAGTTTTGTGCTTTTGAATTCAAAGCAGTACAAGGCCTAAAATTCAGTCCAAGTTACATATATGCAGAATCTTCAGGAGAACATCAAAAACAGAAAAGAAATACCTAGTAAACCCAGATTGACTTGCTGAATTTTATGTACTATAAGACATAACATTGTTGTAGTCATCTTAACCGAGGCCAGGCTGTACCCAAGATTGAGCAATCTCTCAGCTATCTCAGAACAGTTGGCCCTGATCAGATCCACCTCCTCCAACAGATTAGTCTCAAGGAGCTCGGTCAAGTCTTGCAGGCTCTTGACATAATCAAGCAATGTTAGAATTTCCACAAAGTTTAGAGGAAGTTGATCTGGATCAGAGCCCACTGAATCGAGGCAGAAATGGTGGGGCAACTGCTGACTTGGATACCTAGCTTGGCCCAGACCATGGCAAGAAGGAAGGAAGGAAGGAAGGAAGGAAGGAAGGAAGGAAGGAAGGAAGGAAGGAAAAGCTATCATATATATCAGAGAAATACATTTATGGATAAACAGATGAATTTAGCTATTAAGATGGCATTCAGGTTCAAACATCACATATACTTTTTTCTCCTTTGGCAGGCTAATTATTTTTCAAGAATATACTTCTATATTTCTGCCTTCCTTCTAAGAGGTTGCTATTCCCTTGCATGGAATCTGCTTCGAAAAAGAAAGAAAGAAAGAAAGAAAGAAAGAAAGAAAGAAAGAAAGAAAGAAAGAAAGAAAGAAAGAAAGAAAAGAATTATGCATCTGTGCATGTATTATTGCATTTATAACTTGACTCTTTCTTTGAATCCTTTGATTGCGCCACACTGAAATAATGGGTGCAAGGTTGGCAACATGTCATTGATTATAGCCAATCTCTAATGAGATAAAAAGTGGGGTGTAGATTCTAAAGGGGATAAATGGATTTTAATTGAACTGAAACCAAGACTGTTTTGTCTAGAAAGAGGTATTTTATTAAATTTAGCCCTTTCATAGGTGGGAGAACTTTGATAAGCCTCTTGCCGTGGAAACTCAGTTCTTGTACTAATTCATAATCATATGTAGTGTGTGGGTGAGCATATGTATATATGCACGTAGAGTAGATGTGTATGTGTGAGTGTATAGTCATTCTATGAGTAGAAATGCAAATAACCTAACAAAAAAATCACTTTGCTTCATTGATGGACACCTGTAATTTAATAGGCACACCTCGAATATTTTGCAAGGTTTGCATACAAACATTTGTTAATGTCATACTTGTGCCATGCTTATAGAATCACCTCTGTTGAGGCAGGCTTTGAACTTCTTCAGTTACGGTATGTTATAAATCGTGTGCAGTATAAATTAGCAGAGTAGACAACATCATTTTATTTCCTGTCCTTTAGCACAACTAAAAATATTATTCCTTTGGTTTGGTTTTGTGATACTGCGTTTTCCTTAAAAACATTTAAAAACAATCACAACTTAAAATGTCTTTCCACATTCCTTATTTGTCCTCTTGGTACATTTCTCACCACCACCACCACCCAAAAAAGCAGAAAAATATGTCTCTCCTTTTAGACTCCTTTTTTTGTGTGAACTTTTCCATTACTTCTTAGTATTCTAGGCCAGTCCTAACATCCTTTTGGTATGTTCTATGCTTCTTACTTTACCTTGATTTTCTCCTCAGGTTTCCACAGTTACCACTGCTTCTTCTGCTGACTCTTTCTCTTTCTACAATGAGCACAGTGAGTCTAATGGCAATCAGAGCTTACCCCTTGTGACACCAGGACAGTTTTTCGCTGATAGACACTAGATATGTCATCAAAGCCACTGAAACCACAAATTTCTTTCCTCTGTCATTGAATGCTCTGTGAAAATGCCTCTTTGTGTAAGCTGGTGGCTCTTTTTAATACCACGGATCCGTAATAGGCAGTCATACTATCAATGCTATCTGAGAATGGAAAAGAAGCAAAGATGCTACCCAAATAAGAACCAAAGATACTATTCAAACAAGAATGTCTCATAAACATTTGTTGTTGTTGTTTTTAATTGCTCACATGGGGTGTGGGGAAATTTGGCATGTTTTTTTTCTCCCCAGAGCTGAATATTTCTTTCCATATATAGGTAATCCTTGACTTACAATAATTCGTTTAGTGATTGTTCGAAATTACAATGGCACTGAAAAATAGTGGTGGGTTCCAACCGGCTTTACTACCGGTTCTCTTCGTGCACGTGCTTCATGCGCAATCGCTGTGCACATGCTTGCTTTGCTCACATGCGCGCCAAACTTGTGCTCCGTGCAAGCACATTAGGTATCTGCCAAGCTGAGGTGTGGCAATCCACTCTGCCGCACCTATCAGCTGGGCTAAAAAAGAAGAAATAAAGGTAGGAATAACACGGGGGCAGGCAGGAAGGCCCAGCTCCCAGACAAAGAGAACCGGTTTGGTGACGTTGTATCGTCACCGCTACCAGCTCGGCCAAACCAGGCCTAACCTGGAGGAACCCACCACTGCATACAATCCTTGCAGCATCCCCATGGTCACGTGATCAAAGCTCAGATGGTTGGCAACTGACTCATATTTATGATGGTTTTCAGTGTCCTGGGGTCACATGATTACCTTTTGTGACCTTTTTACAAGCAAACTCAATGGGAAAACCAGATTCACTTAATAACCATGTTTCTAACTGAACAACTACAGTGATTCACTTAAAAACAATGGCGAGAAAAGTCATAAAATGGGCAAAACTCATTTAAATGCTTCACTTAGAAACAGAAATGTAGGGCTCAATTGTGATCCTAACTTTAGGACTACCTGTATATGTAAATAAATAGCAAAGCCTTGATCTACATAAAATTCCAATGAGGTTTTGAGGAAGTACAAAATCTTGATGGTAGTTCCCCTTGTAAGTCTTTGAGACTTGAGCCTCAGCAGGAAACTATATCCACTGTTTCCAACAACTTGCCACTGAGTATTTTAAGAACCCTTGGGTTTTGGAGATACAGTATCTATGGGACAGTGTAGGTTGCAGGTCGCTAATTGATTATCATCTCTCTTCAAATAGGAGCATTCTCCTTCTAATCATTGTCTATTCAATCCCCACAAGTGATTTTAAGGCAAGAACTGAATATGGATGGAAAAAAGAGTTTGTGTTAGCTGCTTGACTAGATCATTAGTATGGGTAAGGAGAATATTTTTATTCTTATTTACTTATTTTATTTGCATGGTGAGAAATGTAGACTGCACAAAATGTTTCCTGTTGTCTCTGACATTTGACTCTATCTTCTGACCCTTTGTTCTTTAGTTTCCTAGAGCTGTCCCAAACTCATCAGATTCCATCACTTGAAGGATGACAAAGCAAGAGTGCAAATGAGAGAAGAAGAAAAAAAAACCTATGTTCAGATTTCCTGATAAGACTCAGCCATTAAAATTTTGAATATTATTTTCATTATTGTTTCACCCGATTCTTAGATCAGAGCATTCACTATCCTTCATACATGTATAGTGTCTAAATAGCAACAGAGATAATTATCTCATTATATTTCACTGATAATAAAACTCAGTCTAATGAGCTAGTTGTCTGTATTGTTCATTTTTTAATTTCTGAAATGTTTTTAGTTTTGCCATTGCCTTAGGCATCTTTTTTTAATAGAATTGTGTGGGGTGCATGGATGACTTTCAATATATGACTTCATATTAAGATTTATGATGAAAGACTTAAAGATGTCCTGAAATTCAGTTCGACTGGATAATCAGATGGACATATGCATGTAACTTTTCAAACAGGAATGGAAGTTATTTATCATTGCCTTTTTCCAGAATTTTATTCCCCTCCAATACTACTATAACTTCTAACCTAGAGTCCTCAGAGATATCCTATTGGTCTATTCAAGTGGTAATTTGAGCACTAGTTAGATTATAGGCACAATGTCTTATAAATTCACTTGCGAGATTTTTACTTGCAGGGTCTGAGAAAGTGGATGCATCATGCAGTACTCCATAGCAATGGACTCTGCCATTTATTGGCTTGATCCATATTCCATTATACATCTTTATCCTGGACTCATCTGAGATGCAGTAAAGTTTATCCAGTGTTTGGAAATAGAATGGGACAAAACAAACTGAAAATGAATCCCAGCAAAAGATATTAGCTCTTTGTTAAGAAACCATCAGCTTTTATTCTACCAGTTATGTTGGTTCTGGATGGAATCATAATCATGATGTCTTCTAGACTCATGGTTCTTGCTTGATCAAT
Organism: Arizona elegans; assembly: GCA_022577455.1. NCBI lineage: Eukaryota > Metazoa > Chordata > Lepidosauria > Squamata > Colubridae > Arizona > Arizona elegans. The sequence continues at coordinate 225,619,135 of JAKOOJ010000001.1, forward strand.
AGATGTACTCTGTAGCCTATTGATCAAGACTTTTTATTAAGTTATAGCTGGTTCACCTTTGTACCCTTTCTGAAGTAGAAAACACTAGCAACAGTGACTCATCTCCTCATTACTTTTAAGGTTAGAATATTGCAATATTTGGTACTTGATGTTGTCTTTTGAAATCTCCCCAGAAACTGCAGTTAATAAAGGATATCTGCCTTCTTGATGGTTGGAAAGAGCCAACAGTGTGATAACTTGTTTTGCAAGTGTAATATTGGCTGCAAGTACATTTCTGAGTATAGATCAAAGTGTTGAAGTTATCCAATAACTTTGATATGACTTCTCCTTACCTTCAGGAATATCTTGTCAAAACTGTTGAAGACAACAAAGTCCATATTTTGGACAGAGAAGATTGCTGGTTTGAAAGAGGGATTAAAGAGGCCATCTATGTCAAAATTGAATAGCCCTTTCTCAATAGAGGGGGAGAGATGATATCATTTATCTCCAAACTACAACACAGTCCTTTCAATAGTTCCAAGACTCCATACCAATTTGCATCACTCAGGTGACCCTGAGGACACAGATAAACCTTCAGGTTACCTTAACGACCTGCTAAAAGAATGCAAATGTCCAGCTGTCTGCAAGGAATACAAATCCTTCCATTCCCTTCCATCCATCAGAGCTGAAGAAGCTTCTTGGATGAAAAGCAAAACGTCTTCAAAGAAAAACCAAAAAGTCCAGTTGCCTCTTAAAAAAGCACCTTTGGGTTCAACAAATCATGAATGAAGATTTTCAAATCTTCCTGATTCTCAATTCAGGATATTTTTTTTTTCATCGCAAAGGACGATCTACATCAAGTCCCTACCAGAATATGGGATTAATGTTTTTCTAAGGTGCTTGTGGAGTATGATTGTATCGATAGTATTTGACAAATGTCTAAAATATTTATGCTTGAAGTACAAAATTATATGACTCCCAATAATCATCAAATTACTTCAGCAGAAATACCACTATTAAACACTTCTAGGCAATGTAGGAAAGCCAGACAAGGCGACTCATGCATTTCATGGAGGGCTTTAATTGCACTTATAAGAGAGCTTAATGGCCCATTATTACTTTACATGTCACCTTAGCGAGCTCTTTGAGAAAATTTGCTGTCATATCACCTTTTAGTTTCCATATATTGCATTTGTATTGACCATATCCTTTTTCAAAACAGCTTGCTTGAGAACTGTAGTCGTATTCTATATACGAATTTTTAAAAATATCACATTTTTGCTCCTTTCCTGTAAGCATGCAATTAGATTGTTGCCCATTACAGAGATTTGCACAAATAAAATGTTAAATGCATATCATGCTTTCTTAGTAAGGATCTTTCTAAGCCATAGCTGGTCTCCAGGGCTATTTCTTTAAGCTGTTGTCTCTAAATGCTCTACATGAAATGGCTTCCCAATAGGGGAACACAAGTCACAAGTCATTTACATGAGTAGGATTGCTTTGAGGATTCCCTTTTCCCCCTACAATATCACAAATGTTTATTTTTAGGCTTATTTCCCATCATCCAAGAAGTAAATCATTGGATGTAAATGATTTGGTATACTGGATGACCTTCCCAAAATGATTGCTTTAAGAGCATTAGTAGTTAGTAAATTTTGCAATAAAATGTATTAACTTTAATATATACTGACACATTTTAAAAAAGGCAGGTTAAAAGGGACTGTTGAAAGGCAAATACCAAATTGTGTCTAGGTTAGGGAGGGAGTAGGATTAATCAGGAACGGTTAACATATGAAATTGTGATAGATTAAATAATGGATGCATGAATTGTCAGAATAACGTCTGGATCGAAGCATTTTAGGTGAAATAAGATGTCCTCTCTCACCTTTGCAAGATCTCCCATGAAAATGAAGTAAGGGTATTGTTATTTTGGGGACAAGCTGGTGAGTATAACAAATCTTGTATAAGAAGCCATTTTTTTTTTCTTCTTTCTTTCAAATGATGACTCTGGAAAAGGAAAGGTGCTTTACACACACACACACTTTTACTTTTGTTGTTGTTTTTCCAGAGCAGGTGTGCTGTGGTCTTAGGCCAGAATAGTGATGTGATGACTTAAACTGTCAGGATTCCAAGTAACACCCCACAATGAAAGAAGACTCTGAGGCTAGAAGTTCTTCAAATTTCCATTTTATTAGAGATGTCATATTGGCACATCTGGAAAAACCCGAACCTGAAAGCTTCCAGGTTTTCCCCACCCAAAAGAAAGAGCAAGTCCCTGCCCAGCACCGACATGTCCATCATATGGTCCAATCAATGCACCGTCCCAACTGGAGATGCCTCCCAGTCACACAACTCCAGGTATAGGGCAAGATGTCCTTGATTTTCAAAGAAAAGAATGTTATTATGGCTAGATAGCTCTCCAACTCCATATAATCCCCCCTCCCAGTTTCCCGCAGCACTAAATCTGTCAGCCCTGAAGATCCAAAGTAAATGATGGCTTCCAGGACTGACATCAACATCCTATCCAAAGAAGAATTAGTCTTTAGGAAGGACTTTTGCCATATATGTGATTAGCCTAGGTTGGTGGGTTTTTTTGTTTTGTTTTGATTATACAACATTATTTATTTGCCATAAAAGTGTTTATTTCACAGGAACTATCTTGAAGGATGGAAATTGCATTTATACTGTTAATGGTGCCATGTCTTCCAAATAAGTGTGTGGTTTTTTTAAGACACTGTCCCAAAAGTGCTCTTTCAAGAGGCAACTGGACTTTCTGGTTTTTCTTTGAAGATGTTTCACTTCTCATCCAAGAAGCTTCTTCAGCTCTGAAGAAGCTTTGGGACAACCATGACCTGGATGACTGAGAATCTCCATAGACATTTTCAGACACTGATTCTTTTAACACAATTAAAAACCAGTTTGAAGCATCTCCATCACTTCTTTGAAGTGGTGATTGTCTGCAAGCCTGTGACTGATTAATCCCACTATATATGAATGAGGGCTTTAAGTTTTAAGATGAATAGTATTTATTTTATTTATATATTTGAAAAGCCTATGGTCACCTATCTCATATAATAGGCAGCTCGCAACAATTAATAAAAACAGGAATAATAACAAACTACATTTCCCACCAGGCACCAGACCAAAAGGTCTCCCAACTCAATTCCAATCCTAGCCAATGAGAGGCTAAAAGGGTAGGGATTCCTCAAATCTCAAGTGGAAAGTTCACCCAAAGGGCTGGAGCAACCACCAACAAGGCTGCCGCAACCACCAATGTCCCATCATATAGTCATCAAATGTTGCTCATCAAAGGACAATATTTAAGGCAGGGACCTAGAATGTGGCCACTGGGTGATAAAAAAAGTTTATTTAAACAAAAACCTACACCATATAAATAAATGTCAACACATCCTACAGACAATCCCTAAAAGAAACAGCATTTTAAAAGAATTTTTTAAAATACAATATCAAACCATCCAAACACCACTAACTTCATAACTCTAATGCTTGCAGAAGCAGCCTCATTTTCAGTGTCTTCAAAAAGGGTGACAGCATTGGGACCAATCTGTTGTCAGATTATAAATTTCCCATAGTCAAATATTCTATTGGGTTCAGTAGATTTTTAAGACTCATTGTTCTGACCCAGCCTTAGCAGAAACAAGAAACAGAGTCCTTGTCATGAAAATCCCCTCTTTATTTAAAGATTAATCCTGTGAATTAATGGCATTCACACACTGAAAAGTCCAGGCAATAGTCCTTCAAAGAGTTAACTGCAGTAACAGACCTTATCAGTTCCTTGCAATAATTGCCAGGCTGTGATCTCCCAGTTGCACAGCTGCAAATTAAGTTCTGGCAAGCAGACTCTGAGGCACGAAACACGATGAGCCAAATCTTCAGAAATCCAAACTGTTGTCTCCTACAACCACCACTCCCCTTTCCTTCTATTTATTCCCCAGCCAGGGAGGGGCCATTCAGTGTCCATGTGTGCCTTGCTTCCCGAGTCGACTACTTGTCCTCACTTCTTCTCCTCTCCTAAAAACTCTGTGCATACGCGTATCTGGAACAGGCCCCAGCTGTTCTTCCTCCCCAGTTGTTGTTGTTGTTATTATTATTATTATTGGTTAATCTTTAGTGAGATTCACAGCCTTTGAGGCTGGTTAATAGCTCAGCAGCTCGAGTCCTAACCAAGGACCTAGGAACTGTTAAGGTATCGTCAGAGGATGTAAGCTGTTCCGAGTAAGGTGGTTTTTTGTAAAGTCAAAATGTTCAAGTCTGGCAAATTTAGAATTTCTAAATAGCGGGGTAGCCCTTTGGGTATTGCTCCAAGGGCTCCAATTACAATCGGGACAACACACAATTTCTTTTTCCACAGTCGCTCAACTTCAATTTGCAAGTCCCGGTACTTTGTGATTTTTTCTTGCTGCTTATCTTCAATCTGTGCATCACCAGGTATTGCAATGTCTATGAACCATACTTTTTTCTTTTCAACTATTGTTATGTCAGGTGTGTTGTAGACCAAGTGCCTGTCAGTCTGAATCCTAAAGTCCCACAAGATCTTGAGTTTCTCATTCTCTAAAACTTTCTCAACCTGATGTTCCCAGTGGTTTTTGCTGTACTCAAATCCAAATTTCTGGCACAATTTCCAGTGAATAATCTTAGCAACACGGTCATGGTGTTGTAGGTGGTCAGTTTGTGAAATTTTGCTGCACCCACTGATTAGGTGGTCGACTGTCTCATCTTTCTCATTGCAGAGGCGGCATTTGCTGTTGGTGGTAACATGTTGAATTTTTGCCTTCATGCAGTTTGTGGCTAGGGCTTGTTCTTGAGCTGCCAAAATAAAGCTTTCTGTTTCTTTTTTCAGTACTCCTGATCTTAACCAGTTCCAAGTTAGTTTCTGGTCAGCTTTGCCTTCAATACTTTTCAAGTATTGGCTATGCAGAGCTTTGTGTTTCCAATTTTCAGCTCGCTGCTCGATTACTTCTTTCTTATATTCTGCTTTTGTTTTAGTTGTCTTTAAAAGGCCTCCTTTATTTACTTCCTTAATCATTGGTTCTTCACTTTTCTGGATGTAATCATTCAAGCTGCGTTTTTCTTCTTCCACAGTCTACTTTACTTGTAGGAGTCCTTGACCACCCTCTGCTCTTGGTAAATATAATCGGTCAACATCACTTTTAGGGTGCAAGGCATGATTCATTGTCATAATCTTCCTTGTTTTTCTGTCCAAATTGTCTAACTCCATCTGGGTCCAGTCAATTATTCCTGCAGAGTATCTAATCACAGATATAGCCCAGGTATTTATGGCTTTTATGATGTTTCCTCCACTCAATTTGGACATTAATATCTTACGAATTCGCCGAATGTACTTGGCTGAAGTTAATTCCTTGACTTTATTAGGCATTAAGTCAGAGGCTTCTAAAATCCCCAAGTACTTGTAGCCTTCTTCTGATTTTATTGCCTTTATCATTTCTTCATTCTCTAGTTCTATTCCATCCTCTTCTATGATCTTGCCTGCTTTGGTTGCTACTGTTGCACATTTGTCAATTCCAAACTGCATACCGATGTCTTGGCTGAATTCTTTTGTGTTTTCAATTAATAAATTAAGTTCAGCTTTTGTTTTACCAAATAGCTTCAAATCATCCATGTACATTAAGTGCGAGATTTTCAGTCCTTTCTTTGCAAGTTCGTATCCCCAGGACATCTTCTTCAAAATGATTGTCAGTGGTAGCATTGAGAGTATACAAAGTAGGGGTGAAAGGGAATCGCCCTGGAAAATGCCTCGTTTAATTTCAACTTCACCCAGTTCTTCTTCATTAGCCATAAGTTTCATTTTCCAGAGGTTCATTGAAGATTCCATGAATTTTTGTATGTTGCTGCTGATGCCTAAGACTTCCAGGCATTTCTTGATCCAGCTATGGGGAACTGAATCAAACTCTTTCTTATAATCTATCCAAGCCATGAACAGGTTGGTTCGTCTTTTCTTTGAGTTCTTTAGGATTAGCTTGTCTATTATTATTATTATTATTATTATTATTATTATTATTATTATTATTTATTGAATTTATATACCGCCCTATTCCCGAAGGACTCAGGGCAGTGAACAGCCAAAAAATGTCAGACGGCCCTGGCTTTATCTCTGCGTCTGATGCAGAGCATCCATCAGAGCCTTCCCCAGACTCCAGAGCTGGCCCAGGTTCCTCCCCAATATCCAAGTCTGCCGCCAGCTCTGCTGGCAGTTGGCAGGCCACAACACTCATTTGTCTAACCTCTTCATTTTATTCTTAGTCAACTTCTGAGCTCAATTTTGTTCCAATGCTGTACAATCAGAGAAAAATCAGATATAAGAGATTTGTGGTTAGATCTGTGTCTATCATCAACAAAGAAGCCAAGACAAGTGTGGGAATGCTTTCATATTTATTGGGAAAAGTAGTAAAAAAAAAAAAAGTGGCTTAGCTTCTCACTTTATGCCATTTTCTCAGACTTCCTTATTTCTTGCTTTGTTATATCTCCTGGCTCTCTTAAGAAATAGAAATAGAATAACAGAGTTGGAAGAGACCTTGGAGGTCTTCTAATCCAATCCCCTGCCCAGGCAGGAAACCCCAGACAAATGGTTATCCAACATCTCCTTAAAAAAACCCACTGTTGGAGCATTCACAACTTCTGCAGGCAACTTGTTCCACTTATTAATTGTTCTAACTGTCAGGAAATTTCTCCTTAGTTCCAAGCTGCTTCTCTCCTTAATTAGTTTCCATCCATTGCTTCTTGTTCTGCCCTCAGGTGCTTTGAAGAATAGTTTGACTCCCTCTTCTTTATGGCAACCCCCTGAGATATTGGAACACTGCTATCATGTTTCCCCTAGTCCTTCATACCCAGTTCCTGCAACCGTTCTTCATATGTTTTAGCCTCCAGTCCCCTAATCATCTTTGTTGCTCTTCTCTGCACTCTTTCTAGAGTCCCCACATCTTTTTTACATCATGGCGACCAAAACTGGATGCAATATTCCAAGTGTGGCCTTACCAAGGCATTATAGAATCTTATAGAAGCTCAACATGGGATAGTTAATTCCCTGCCACCCTCTATAGAGCTTAGAAAGTAACCCAGTAAGTCTCCATAGTTAAGGCTCATCCTAGTCCAAATCTGTAACTACAGGTAGTCCTCGAATTGCAACCATTCATTTAGTGATTGTTTGAAGTTACACCAGCACAGAAAAAAGTGACTTATGACCGTTTTTCACACTTGCAACCATTGCAGCATTCTAGTGGTCACATGATCAAAATTCAGATACTTAGCAACTGGTTCATATTTATGACAGTTGCAGTATCTCGGGGTCATGGGATCACCTTTTGTGACCTTCTGACGAGCAAAGTCAATGGGAAAGGCAAATTCCCTTAACCACCATGTTACCAATTTAACAACTGCAGTGGTTCACTTAACAGCGGTGGCAAGAATGATAATAAAATGGGGCAAAGCTCACTTATACCCATGTCTCATTTAGCAATGGAAGTTTTGGGGCTCAGTTGTGGTGGTAGGTCGAAGACTACCTGAACTCTGTCACCTTATGTTGCTGAAGTGTTGGTTTTCCTTACATAAATTGCAGCCATAAAAAGAGAAGCGTTATTAGCAAGAAAGCAGAGAGATAGGTTTATCTGTCTCTTGCTGTAACAGGAATGAGAATTATCCCAGAATTGAACAGTTGTGGGAGCATTAAAAAGAAGAGATATAAACATGGCCTTTCTCTTCATTTCTTTAATGAGCAGTTATTTTTTCTTTCAGAGTGAACCTATGCTTCTTCCAGAAATAAAAATCACACACAGCTAATGGTAGATAGGCCTTTCTGAAAGCAGCTTGTCTTGTGATGTAAATGGGCTCCTTTCAAAAGAAAAACAACAGTAAAACAGAAGCTCTGCCACAAAAGCAGGAGAGCCATACAATTATTTGGACTGTGGGACAGAACTTTGCAGAGAAAACTGTTTGTAAAACCTCAAATGACATGTAGTAGGGACAAATAGCTATGAAATCTCTGTTGTTGTTGTTTTAAAACTGGAAAGCTAACGTTTTGCATTCTGGATTTCATTACTTTTTGAAACAAAAGCCACTTAAATTGCGGTTTCACTTCTCAGAATATTTCTCAACCTATAATTGCTTTCTTACATAGTTTCCCCCCTTCTTAAAAACCCTATCTAATGTGTTTTATCTTTCTTATAATTGCTTAATTTGAAATCTTAATGATCGGAGAGGTGGAGATATCCTTATGTAGATAACATGCCAATGAAACCATTAAAAAAAAAACCACAACCCTGTCCACTAAAATTTGCAATTTGTTCTACGGTCTAACGTTAGCAGACTCCAAATGTATAGCTATTAAGTGGGTGATCCTTGATCCTTGACATCATTCTTACCTTGTTGTTCACAGCCCAATGACTGGCTGCTCATTGTCCTGTGGGAACTACACTGTTAAGAAGATTACACTGCCCCCAAAGCAATCAAGTCAGATAGAGGACAAATCAAGGGAGAGTCTTTGAAATCTTTCACATCATTACTAGCTTCATTGTTTGCCAGATCAAGAGCCACGGAGTAGAACGTGAGCAGAAGGCTAGTTGCTGACTCTGTGGATGCCAAGGATTTCAGCCCTATTGACTATTGGTCAATGGACAACCTGAAGCAAATCAGATTTGGACCACTTGAATCCCAGGCTCAACATGGTTTTATAGCCTGGGCAATTCTTTTTTTGTTAGGCTTTGAAATGTTTCATTTGCCAAGGTTATCCCACACCTAAATAGCTGAAAATGGTCTTATGGAAAGCATTCATTGTCTAATAGATTTTCTATTGTTTGGAAGGACATTTTGTTTGAGTAATGATAAAACCCTCCTGTTACCATAAGAACATGAGGATTGTCCCTCTTGGTCTGACCGAAGGTTCTCTTCCAATGACTCTTGGAAGTTTGTAAATACAACTTCAGAGTGTTAATTATTCAGTGAGTTTTCGACATGCTGCTTCTAAATTTGGGCATTTAATTTAGTGATAATACATACAGCATGTAATGCATACTATAATCGCACCATTGGGACAAAACTTCATGGGAAAGTTCATTGGTTCAAAATGAGTTGTGATGAAAATCTATAAGCATTATCTTTTTCTTCTTTTGATTTTTAAATGAAGAGACATTTTGTCCTTAGAGACCGGGATGGACTTGCCTGAAATCAGTAAAATAATCCACATAACTATCCAGAACTCCCCCTCCTTTCCATGATTATTAAATACAGCATATCTCTATTTATAATATACTATTTTTCCTCCCAACCTAGAACTCTGAATTGAAACAGATAGTAACTGTTCACGATCTCAGACTGGGGAATTTCTGAGCACTGCTTTCTTGACTGAACCTGGGACCTGTAATTTGAGCCATGGAACTTTCCATTTTTTTTAAAAAAAAAAAATCTAAGTTATACGCCTGGTCCCCATATTCTACTTCTAGTTGACAAACTGCAGATGGCCTGTGATTCTGTCGAATTCTTTCACATTTGTTTACTACTTTCCATAACTTCTTGTTATATAAATAGCAGAGTAAGAGGGATTTCAAGCAATAAAGAATGTGATTGGAGTCTGATATTTCAACTGAAAACATATTTGTGAGTTTGCCAGACACCATGGGAATGACTCATTAAAGAATAATAGCATCAATCCAACAGATAGGTCACTATGCAAACACACATGGGGGGAACATCCAATGAACATGGCCAACAGACCAGTCTAGCAGGAGTTTTCTCCAGATTGAAGTTTCTTCAACTACTAACAAAGGAACCATTTTTCCTTTGTTTTTATGACTTTCCTGAGTTAGGAAGAGCTTTAGAATCACCACACAAGATCCTCCATACAGCAACGGTCTGGTGTGCAACTAGCTTCAAGAGCTGTGCTTTGGAATGAGCTGGTGAGCTGATGTCTGGGGGGCCAACAGGGCTGCAACCATGTCCTTGTTGAAAAAGAAGCCATTTTGTCAGTTTCAGCTGACTGAAAAAAAGTAAGTATGTGAGAGCCAAGGAGGTAAAATAGCCCAATTATGGGTGTTTATGTTAAACCAATCTTCCTCAGGTTGCTGTCCTTCCTGTGGGAATTTATTTCATAATTCCAAGCTATTATGGAAATCATACCATGAAAACATCAGACTGAAAAGAATTAATATCCATGCAACTTTTACTGTCAAGTCGTGACCTCAGTAACACTATGTCAAAGAATACTTAAAAAGTACAATAATTTTTAATGTATGTTGGTGGATTTTTCTACCAAAAAATCTCCCTTTTTATGACTCTGTAGTGCCTATTTAGGGTAGAGTCAGGGCAACTGGATGAAGCTGAGCATTTACTGGCTGGATGCCTTTCCTGATGCCTATGTAGAATTCGCAGCAGATATTTTTTAATTGAGTCCTAGGAGAGAAACATCTGCCACTATCCAGGATTGATCTCTCAAACTACTGAGTGGGAGACAAGTGTCTTCTCCACTAGGCCATCATGCCGCTCGGAAGATTTTTCTACATATATTGGAATAAAAGAAGAATAATGTCACAATGTGTTGTTGTGTCTAATAATCAGCTATTGCATTCCTTCTTTGTGTGGAACAGTTGCATTTAGAAAAAGGCTAAAAGTAAATAAAATGAAACTCCAACCAGCAGTATTATCTTGGTCCCATGCCTTTCCAACAGCTATTACTCATTTCCTCTATGATGTTAATAAATTTGATCATATTTCTTCTGTGCATATTTAATATCCATTTGCTTGTAGTGATTTTGCAGCAATATTTTTTCTCAAATGTCAGCATGCTGACCTGTTTGTTTCGTATGAATTATGGCTGTAATAATAAGGACTTCTTATTTTAGCTTCTCTAAAAGTGTATGGAAGCTTGAAGGTTTTCCAACAACCTATCATTTTTCAGGCAAAATAATTCCTTTTTTGTCATGAAACACAATGGTGCAATTGTAGGTACAAAGCAATGGACTCCATTGTAAAGTCTATAAAAACTGGCTAATTGAAGGTGATAATGAGACAAACACTATAATGTAGAACTGTTTTTTTTTATTTCTCAGTTCTATCCTGCTCTTCTAATGTGCATGCATTGCTCACATATACAATCTCTTTCCCATTATTTTCAGCCCTCCCAAAATGATCTACAGTATAAGTAGCTCACTACAGTGTATGTGTTCTGGAAGGTGGCAGCACTAGCTTGCCATACAGATTCAAGTTACTTACAGTTCTCAGAGACTTAAGCAGCGCCCACCAGGCCTCCTTAGTAATTGAATGGGAGACCAACAGGAAATGTCAGGAACTATAGTCTAGATTAGGACATGAAAAAAAAAATTCCCAGAAATAGTAACAAATTACCTTGATATTATTAAGAAAACTAAAGGGATGTGTCCAACTTCAAGTCACCTGGAATTGGGACTTGATTCAAAGTTGACTTTAGTGTTTTTTTTAAAAAAAAGTTTTATAGAGCAATAGAAAGGACAATAATTTATTGCTGTACCACCCTTTTCTCTTTTTCCATCTCTAATCTCTCTGTTTCAGTGAATATAGTTTTTCCATATTGTTTCTTTTCATTCACTCAAATAAGGCAGATTTTTTTTTCTTGATGTAGTGAATGAGATGAAATCTCATGCCCCAAAATCCAGACTATAAAGAGTGAAAAGAAAATCTGATTTTTTTTCCTTTTAGGGTCTTTTTCTTTAACACTCTCTACAGATGAGATTTCTCTTCATTCACTACATCAAGAAAGCTGATCAATCAAACAAGGTTTAATAAATCAAACCCAATCTGCAAGTACAGGTAGTTATTAGAGAAATAATCAAAGCTACAGAAATTCAGGAACAACCAATCAGAAGTGGAAAGTTTCCTTTGTGCAGATTTTTTTTTTTAAAAAAGAAGAGACAGATAGATTCATGTTTATTTATCATTGGAAAAGTAGGGGCATCTCTTCCCAAGGATAACTCAAAGTCAGAAAAGGAAAAGTCTCAATTCAGGAGTTGGGTTGGAGATCTAGAAAATAGCAATTGGTAGTGCAAAATCCATCTGGATTAGAATTGAATTTTTATTTTGTGGGAAATGATTTGTGCTATAGAGCATTTGTTCCGCCTGTACAGTATGTTTGTGTCTGTTCCCATGTAGTCCCGACTGAGGGAGCAGAGACTGAGATCATCCCTTCTGACATTGTGGTGATGGAATGTCTAATAGATCCTAGGAACATGAAGTTATTTTCATATGTTTTTTCCACTTCTTTCCCTTTCCCCCTCTACTTCCTTAGTCTTGGCACATATAATAAAGATGGAATTCTTTCTGATTCTGTGGTTGTCACTTTGAAATAAATCTAAGCTTTAGTATAATTTCACTGCTTGGCTAAACTACAGAAGGAAAGCATGAAAAGAGACTGTCATTTTATTTTTTTCATAATAATTCAGCAATAGAGAGGGTTTCTTTGGAGAAAAGTGGCTGGTGGCAACATTACCATCTAGGATAACTCCAGCAGTTATGAGATAGTGAGAAAGAGGCTTAGAGGCACCCATCTTTGTGTGTGTGTGTGTGTGTGTGTGTGTGTGTGTGTGTGTGTGTAGAGCAGGGGTGTCAAACTTGATTTCACTGAGGGCATCAGGGATGTATTTCAACTCGGGGGGGGCAGGGTGGGAGTGAGCATGGGCATGGCCAGCTCAATGTCACTTATGTTGGGGGCGCTTGTGGTGGCCCGAGTACTCTGCAAGATAAAATGGGCTCCCGAGCTCTGTTTTTGGCTGAGACAGTAACCTGCAACCCTCTGCCAGTGAAAATGGAGCTTGTAAGGGCCGCAGGCAGCCCTCCCGAGCTCTTTTTTCATTGGCAAAGGCACAGTGGGCCAGTCCTTTGCACGGGCCAGATCTAAGCACCCTGTGGGCCAGATCCGGCCCCTGGGCCTTGTGTTTGACACCCCTGGTGTAGAGAGATCCAGGATAAATCAACCTAACTCATCCAAGGTGTTCATGAGCATATGACCTGTTACATTTGATCACAGTTTTAAGAAATAATCTTTGGGACTGATATATCACTGAAGACCTTATATTGGAAAAAAATATGCCTATGCATCAATTTAAGGAGGATGGATTGAATCCAGAGCTACATAAGTGGGCCTGGCAAATTATCTTGAGTTGAAGAAAATTGGGCAAAAGCAATATGAATGGCTTTTCCTTAATTTCTTTGACTTGTTTCAGTCTTTTACTAAGTCTTTTTCAGGAATGCTCTTTTGCGGAACCTAACAAGCTAAGTTAGGATGGGAAAATCAATGTAGCATACTTGTATAATGTTTCCTTGATAGATTTTATTTTCTTGAATATTGAATAGAGCTTGAATATTCTCTTTTCAATCATAAGGGATTCTCATGATCCCTTATGGTAAAAACAAAAACCTTCCTAATTATCCAACAACAACAACAGCAACAACAAAAGCACAGTTTTCATAAACCTGTTGGATTTACCTAAGACAATTCTATAGGAGCCCAAGCTCATACCCAGCTAACAGGTCACCTTTATTCGTTTGTTTGTAAAAACATATATTATCTTTCAGATGTAACAACCATTCCTAAGGCATTTTATAATACCTTAATTACATTGCTCTATAGTTGCATATCCTATTGTTTGGACCAACTTTGTTCTGGCCCACCATGAATATACACACTCTTATAATATGGGGTAAAGTAACATATATTCATTGCTCTGCAAACCACGTTCTCCATTTTCTCACTGAGCAGACACCTTTTAGCATCCTATTATTGTTTATAAAAGAGCAATGGAAAGTGACAGTAGATCCAACTTTTCTCTAACACTTGGGAAAAAGAATTGCAAGAACTGATTGAAAGTTTTGTCACATTTTGCCTCTGTACATTACCCTCAATTCTGATTATCTATACCATGATGTAGCATGAATGGATGAGCTCAATCAGCAGCACAGTTGTTACTCTGTATTAAAATGTTCAAAAGCATATGGCGGCATGTTTTCTTATATTAATCAACCAAACGTCTACAATGTATTTTAAAATGTTTGGAGTAAAGTTGATAATTATATTGCCCCCCCCCCCAGCTGAGTGCAATTCAGGTTTATTTATTGTATTTATTCATTTTTTTATTTTATTTATTTTGTCAAGCATATATAAGATTACATATAGAAGTATAAACATGATTTTGAATACATGAAATGTATAAACATGATTATGAATACATGGGATGGTTACGAATAAAAGAGGACATTAGGACATTATGATTATGTATCACTATAACAAGGACAAATGTTATGTATTAGTTAGATGCATAAGGGTGAGTACTGATCATGTGTTGTCAAAAGATAGAATGGATATAGTTGAAGGTGTTCAATATGCATTTACATCATATATGAACCTCTGGGTGACAGTTTCTTTCTATTCACCAGACCTCTTTTAATGTATAATGCAACTGGTTTAGTATGTTACTTCAGTGGTATAAATACATTTTTGTGCATGGATCAACCATTCATTGGATTGTGTTTTCTATGTGATGGTATTTAAGTCCCATTTGTATAAGCTCTAAGGTTTGTTTTTTTTAAATTAATTTAGCTAAGAGGTAGCTAAATAAATTATATCAGGCTCTTTGTTCTAGGAAATCCAGTGGCCCCTTTTTCATTATCTCAAGATTCAGTTCATTGGTCTAAAATAAACAAACAAAATAGTGTTTTCATAATGCATATTTTCAGGCCGTCAAGTTGTGGTTTTGCTTTTATAAATGGATTGGGTTTTATAAACACAGTACAATTATTTTCTGAAAGTGGAAGAATAACAATGATGTTGCATTGCTATCAACATTACACTTCTCCTAACCAATATTTCATGAGTCTAAAAATAGGTATGAGTAAAATAAACAAAGTAAAATAAAGAAGTGTTATTATAAGTAAACCCCATTTCATTAATATGTACAATTTATAATACTGTTTATTATTCCAACTCTTCAAAGAGTTTGAATTGTTTGAGGCAGCTGTTTGTAGGGATTCATATTAAATTGGGATTTTTGGACTTCTTTTGGGTTTTACTTGTTGCTCTATTACAGCTCCCCTTCCTCCCATCTCTCTGTCTTGTAATCTTTCTTGTATATTGCTGACCATGGAAGATCAGACAAACATTTGGTCCTGCTGGTGTTTCTGAATTCTCCCACACAGGACTTTTTTCTTCTTCTTTTTCTGCTCTTGGGCATCCCCTGCTGATTGTTTGATACCTTCTGCAAATCAATGGTGATGCGCTACAAATTTCTAACAATTCTACTTTCTAGTGATTCTTTGAAAGCAAGTTTGGGAAATGGATGAAACGCCCAGCCCAATTTCAAAGGTTTAGAGCATTTGTTTTCCCATTGAGAGAGGGAATCGCAACTTGGGCGTCCTCCTGGATACACAGCTGTCTTTAGAAGAGCATATGACGGCTGTGGCCAGGGCGGCTTTTTATCAGGTTTGCCTGATCTGCCAGTTGCATCCCTTTCTGGATCAGGATGCCTTATGCACGGTCACTCATGCTCTCGTCATGTCCTGCCTGGGCTACTGTAATGCTCTCTACATGGGGTTCCCCTTGAAGAGCACCTGGAGGTACCAACTGGTCCAGAATGTGGCCACACGGGTGGTTATGGGGGCGACTTGGCGCTCCCATGTAACACCTCTCCTGCATGAGCTGCACTGGCTCCCGGTGGTCTTCCGGGTGCGCTTCAAGGTATTGGTTACTACCTTTAGAGCGCTCCATGGCTTAGGACCCGGGTATTTACAAGACCGCCTTCTGCCACCAATAGCCTCCCACAGAGAGGGGTTCCTCAGGGTGCCATCGGTCAAACAATGCCGACTGGCGGCCCCCAGGGGGAGAGCCTTCTCTGTGGGGGCACCTACCCTCTGGAATGAGCTGCCCCGGAGATACGGCAGATCCCAGATCTACGCACCTTTCACCATGCCCTAAAGATGTTTTTATTCCAACAAGCCGGGCTGGCCTAACTCTTTTAAATTGTTTTATTTTTTAAACTGTTTAATTATGGGTTTATTATGGGTAACTGTTTAATATAGGGGTGCTTTTAATTGTGGCCAAATTAATTTAATCGGATTTTAATACTGTTTTTAAATTTTGTATTTCTTGTGTTTTATCTGTTGGCTGTTCACCGTCCCGAGTCCTTCAGGAGAAGGGCGATATATAAATATACACAATAAGTAAATAAATAAAATAAAATAAATATTGGAGAAATTGCCTGCTATGTCTCTTCCATCTTGTACTTTCCTTAGCCTTAATCTGGACAAGCTCTTGTATGTAAGCATGTGAGTCTGCACCAAAGCAACACTCGCCAAATGGGCTGGGAAAACATCACCTCCAAGGCTAATCTGGAGAGATTAAAATTTTGAGGATTTTTGCTGCATTTATGATGATTTTCTAGAAGTGTTTTGCAAACCGACATCAAATGTGCACTGATATGTATCAGTAAATATATGGGTTGCATGTGTTTATGCTAAACACATATTTGCTTTTCATTTTTGAAAATAGAGAAATAAACTCACATAATAGAGGATTCTCCAGGACTGACAGTTGACATGTTGGGAAGCAGAGGAGGTGAGAGTATTTGTTGGCTGATACTCTCTGGCTCAGCAACTGGTGGAATTTGACTATACTGTGGGTGACTGGAGGAATTAAGTTTGATTCATGACTCATGTAGATATTTAGGCATCCTTCTTTGTAGAAGGTAAATTGGCTTTTAGTCCAATGGCTGCACTGAGCATTTATATTCATGCACTCGCTTTTTAGTGGCCAGCTGCCAGGAGAGACAACTGTATGGTGGAAAAGTGCCACCCACATTAGGGATGGAAATATGGCTTTTGCAATTATCAAGCATGATACAATCAAGGTACATTATGAATCAGATATGTCTAAATAGAGCATTTACAATGGGACAGAAAAACAAACACAAACTGTGCTACTTTCAGAGCAGCTGAGCAACACCTTAAAATACAATTAACTATCACAATGCCTGTTAGAATCATATCCCCTCTAATGCTCTTCATAATGATGAGCTAATGTGTTCCATTTGTGCCCTTGAGGAATTTGGGAGAGAGTTATTTGTAAAGAATTTTTGATGGCCTGGGTTTAAGCAATAGCAATAGCACTTAGACTTATATACCGCTTCATTTCAAGGATCATCTGTTGTAGCTAAATCATCTCCTATTAGCTTCTACTATTCCAAAAATGAGATGTTATTCCTTTAAAAGGACTGGTAAAATGTAATATGGGATCAGTTGATTCCAGAGGTTTTCCATTCATGAAATAGCATTCACAGAGGGCTTCCACTGAATAATATTATGTGAATGATCTGGGTTCTATAGCAACACTTTAGATGAGCAAATTATGTGGCTTAGTAAGAATTGCTGGGGAATCTAGGACACAAGAACAAAGGCAGATGGAACTGGAGGACATTGATAACCATATAAATGAGACAGTGGTACATTTAATCCAAAGAAGCCTTTTTTGGAAGAATTATTACACATCATATACTACCATAAAGGACTCTATTTTGCTATTATGTTAATGAATGTAAAGTCTATTTTCTGCATGTACCCTTAAAATGTTGTGTATCTATTTAATAACCAAAAGTAATGAATAATAATTCTTCCTTCTGACCACTTGGGGGGAAAAAAACCCCTCATGAATAAAAAAAAAGTCAACTCACACATAAAGATAACGATTCCCCACCCCCATATTCTGAAAACAAACCTGCACTTTTCAGAATGTATGGATGTAGTTCAGCATTTAAAATAATGCATTTAAGGTGATAAAAATGCAAAATGCATTAAATTCGTGGTAAATAGCTTGTAGAAACCACTCGTATTAGGACAAATGTACACAGAATTGAATAAATTAGAAGATAATGCGAACAAAATATGTACCTCTGTTCAAACATACTTTTTCAGTGGTATAGAAAGAAGCTGACATGACCTTACGTTCAGAAGAAAATGAGAAACTGATCCAAACTGAAATGGACACGTTTATTCATCTTTGCATCTCAAGGAATAATATGTCTCTCTGTAAAGAAAAGAAACGAATTTAGCTTATGTATCTGCTGCAAAACCGAACACAGAACATAGCACAGTGAATGTGTGGAGGTTAAAACCTACAGAACTTTATTTAAATCATCAACTTCCATAATTTTGTATGCTTCATGATTACCAAGGTCAGTCCTACCATATGGCTCGATTTTTGCAGTTCGTGAAAAAAATACCAAACAGCTAAATTATTTGTTATTATATTTTTACCATCATAGGAAATATTATTAGGACTGTCTACATTAGGCAGCAAAATGTGTCAGATTCTTTTTCATGCTTCTTCCTGGCACATTGTAATAAGTGGCCTAGGAGAAATACATATCAAGTGCCACTCTGTTGTTATTTTATGGGTGACAGTAATTAGATTTGGGAGAGGAATGTGCATATTTTCTGAACGCTTAATAATGTTGTGACTATAATGGTCAAAATGGCCTCATTGTATCGTACTGAAAGTCTATCTGCAGGTAGTTGTGTGTCTCTGAACAGATATTTTAAACAGCTCTATACTGCCAGCAATGAGGAACATCTTCGGTATTAATCAGTGGTGACTGAAAGGCGCTTCCTTCCATGGATGATAATGTGCAGAGCAATGCTTCACACAAACTTAGTTGGAAGGCTTGGATTTTAGAATTGGGATAGATGATGATACCTAGCTAGCTAGAAAGACAGATAGATAAAAAGATAAAGAGATGGATCAATGGATGGATAATGTTCTGGATAAAACAAAATATTTTGGCTAAGACCAAGTGTAGTTTATTGTTGTGGCCCCGCCCTCTGAGCCTGTCCCATCGGAGGAAGAAAGCTCCGAGCATGAGGAAGAGGAGTCAGCCAGGCCTCCCTCTCCAGGCCCCTCCCCTCTGGCATTGTGTCAGGTGCCGGCCGAGGGAGAGGAGATCAGCAGGGAGACAGCTGGTTCGGATCAGAGTGACGATGAAACATCATTCCTGGACGCACGCCTCCGAAGGCGTGATAAACGATTGCAGCAGTTTAGGAGGCGTGCTAGGGATTAGAACTGAGTCACTGGACCACACCCCAGAGACTATATAATAGAGGGTAGTGGTCAGGGATCCTTGTGACGAACAAAAGCAAACCTTGGATAGTCACTAAAGCCTCATCCGGAACTGCTGAGAGAAAGATTTATAGTGTCGGACATTTGGACTCTTGAGTATTTATCTTTCTGTTTTACTGAGAAAATAAAGTCACTTGGCAGACGGTGTGTCTATCGCTGCCAAGTGGGAGATAAGACCTGGGTGCGTTCCAAAGTGTTTCCTTAACCCTCGGCTGGCTGTGTTTGTGTGTGTGTGGGGACGGGGACAGATCATCTATGTCTGTATGTGTGTATGGTGTAGTGAAACATTATATAAGGAAATTAGGTTATTTTATTCCTGTTCTGATCTTGTGTAATGGTTTGAAGTCTGTTATATTCATATGACTGTGATCCATCCAAGTGTTATTGCCACTGGCTTTTATTGACATAACCAGGATGGTGGGAGGCTACCTTTAAGGGACATAATTGATTATTAGGATTGTTTGTCTTCATACCATCAAATATACCCCTTATCATATTAACTATCTGATTCATCATTGGAGGTAGACAATCTTACTGTGAATACTAATAGCACCATTTAGTTCCTAGAAACAGCATTTTCTTGGTAGATATCTACATGTTTTACTTGAATTCCGCTTTTCTCCTCTCTGTTGCCCTTCTTATCTGTGGCTGAAGACTGGAAAGCAGACTGTGAGTAAGTTGGCATAGATGCCTCATAATACAATAGCAAAGAACAAATTTCCAGCCTATTTTTTCACATTTTGTCACTTGGAAAGGACAGTTGTTTAAAATCCATCTGCATGTGGACTTGGACAAAAAAATAATGATTAGACAGGATGTGCATTCTGTCATTTGGAGTCATCACAGAATGATGGTAAATGTAGGGTTGGGATTGATGACTAATATTCAGAATATTCAGAACCTCAATTTTATAACTGGGGGGGGGCATTTGGGAAGGGTTTTTTAAAAACTTTTTTTTTTTACATTATGTATCAGATACATGGCATGATGAGTAGGTGGTCTTGGCTTATAATAAGTGGTTGGACTTGATAAATTGTGTTTTCTGAACAGAAGCACAGTTTGCTATGTAGATGCCATTAATAGGAGATATTTCTGCTTTTGTGGCACACTGGAATCTGGATGATGTAACAGCAGAACTCCTACACTATTTACATATCTAGAATTAGATACCTTCAGATGTTTATTTAGTTAATCCAATTTCCTGATCTAGGGTATTCACACAGAAGGCTTACAAACAAAATCTGGCAACTAGATAGTCAATCAAGATAATATGATGGAAAACATTGACTTATTAAATGAATAATTAGAAATCAGTTACAGCAGAATTTGTAATTATATGATGATGGGTGGAGATGAGGAAGTTTAGGGGGTGAGAGCAGGGATTATGCTTTTATTGAGTTTCCCTTGGAAATCTCTTGATGCCACATTTATATTTTCTAGTGAGTTTGGACACATTCCTTTTGAAATATATTCATGAAAGCAATGAATTGAGTCCTCACAAACTTTTTTTTTTAATTTAACATCTTTCTCTTTTTTATTCTTGGTGCTAGAATTTTAGGTCCCTCTTTGGGCATACCATAATTCTTTTCTAATCTAAACCTCTGTATATCATTTCTGTGAAGCTATAGCAAGACTGATCATCAGAAGATAATCTTAAAATTTTCTCTTATCTGCTTTCTCTTATTACTTTTTCTCTCTCATTCTTTCTGAATCCAAAACATCTTTAAAACTCTTCTCTTTAGGCATTTGCTAGCTGTAGCCAGACCTGGATAATCACAAACAGAATTTCCAAACCTTACCCTGCCTTAATCATACACATTACTAGTTCTATGAATTAGATGGGAAGTCTCTAAATTTGTTACATAAAATAAATAAAATAAAAATGTGATTGATATATTCGGTATTCGGCATGTAACTGTAGGTTTGTTAATTATGTTTTTGAAACTAAATGTTCCTCTCTATAAATGCAAATGAGGTTGCTCATTAACCCTGTCCTGCTGCCTCTGAAAATTTGTCAGCTAACTTTCAAACAAATCATTTGATACTTCTTTGCATATTTGTGTTCAATAAATATGTTCTGCTAAAAAAAACCCTGTAAATGTAAGTTACTAAAAATCATTTGTCAACATGTACTATTGCCAATGCTATATGATGCCTTGACATGTGAGTATCAAAATGTGGACTAAATTTAGTCATCATGTGCCTCGAAAACAGATGAGATAGAGTTGAAATTATTTACAACATTAATATAAATGTCTGAAAAGAACATTTATAAAAGACTCTTTCTTTATAAAATGAAAAGACTCTTTTTTTTTCTGGCATAGGCAAATGTGTACATTTCTGTGTCATTCAGTTTCCCATTTCATCTTGACTGTTTTCCTTGTCTCCTTATGAGTTTATCAAAAACAACAAAAATTATCATGGAACTGTAAATACATTTTCATCTCATTTTCCTTAATATACACAGCTCTATAAGATAATATATACCATGCAATAAATATACTGTGCAAAGGGAAACACTCTGTTTAGTCAAAGTTTGCAGTAGTTATTTGGTGAAGTATGATCACGGTGTTGCAGAAAATATTTGTTCATTAATCAAAATGGATAGGAAACTTGATGATTTTTATATAATAGTCACAATTTCATGTGGTGCTTTAGAAATATACACTACAGGGACATCACAGAGGTCAAAACAGGCAAGATGCTGATTGGGGTTGCGTGATTGAAGTTATACCCTTTTTTGTACATGTGTCAGTGTCAAGAAATTGAGCACTGGTCATCTTAATTTTTTACTTCTTTTGAAGTTGCTCAGGATACATCAGGATAAAACCCCCACAATCAACGTTATTTATTTCATTACATTTATTTATAGACTTCTTGGGAGCTTCCATTGGTGGAAATGGTAATGGCTTAGTTTATCTGCACAACAAAGCAGTTTGGCTGAGAGTGAATGGATCAAAATCACTCAGTAAGTTTGTTAGTAAACTCAGTAAATTTGTTTAGTGTGGACTTCCTGATCTTAGTGCTGATCTTAACAACCCCAGTATACTGGCTTGTAGAATTGTTCACATTTCATAAGTTATTCAGAAGAAATACTTCAGTCCTCACATGAGAACAGCTTCTCCCTGCTATTCATTAAAGCAGACTCGACTTTTCCCATATGACCCTGAAAAAAATAAGTCACTATTAAGTCACAACAAAAGCACATTCATTTAATGATTTGATTAATTAAAATGATAGGATTTTTTCAGATGTATGCAAAATCCTAAAAGGTAAACACGCCTGTTTTAATAAATAGTGTTATGCTTACATGAGATGCCAAGCAGTTCTTCCAAAAGAATATGGAAGAATACGGAATTATGTTCTAAGACCAAAATTAAATAGAACAACCACAATGTGCATGATAGAAATGTATGAAATCTGACTCATGCAGCTAAAATTAATCAGCTCTAGCCCTCAGCAGTGCTCTTTTTACATTACACCCAGTGGTGGGATTCAAGTAATTTAACAACCGGTTCTTAACAACCTAATGATTTCTTCCAACAACCAGTTTGCCAAACTGCTCAGAAAGTTTAACAACCAGTTCTCCCGAAGTGGTACGAACTGGCTGAATCCCACCATTGATTACACCCCAAACATTTTTGAAGCACATATAATACTGCTGGTTAATGTGGCAATGATGCAAATAATGTAGCATGAGCTCAATGATCAGCTTTTGTCTATCACTTTGGACTGTGTAACAGTCGTAAAAATGCAGTAACATATATTTAAAAGAAAAGAAGAGAAAAATAAAATCCTTACTTCAAAGGATACACACACACACACACACTGTAAATACATACAGCTTTTTTTTTTATTTTGAGTATTTTTTTACATTGTTGTTCTAAATCTAAGTATACAATTAAATATACTACTGGTAATAATAGTTCTAGAACTGAAGAGGGAAAAAAAGCCATTTTCCTTAGGCCCTTTATGTTTCCAGTCTCATTGGGCATGCGAAGAAAAACAAATAAAATTATGTTGAGTCAAATACAGACAGTCCAATTGAATTGGAATATGTATATATGGTGATGTAATAAATGTGTAGGAACTCATGTGTAGCATGATTTAGATATACAAGCATACACACAGGCACACAAAATCACATACCAAAGATTAGCAGTTCTAGCACAATATCCAGTTCATGAGCACAACACAATACTGTACATAACCTGAATTAAGCTGCTTTGATTAGAATAGTGTTTTCTTCTGATGCTTGTGCTGAAACCACTTACCGAGAGTTCAGTTATACAACAGAACATTCTTTGAGAAAAAGCTTAATGCACCTGTTATGAGATCTTTAGTTTGTTTTAAAATGTAACTAAAAATAGAAAGGGCTCCATTTGAATTGCTAATATCCAGGGTGTATTTGATTATTTTCCTCACTCATTTCCTAATTTGTCAGGCTGAGGGATATATCTTGAAAGCTTTGTTATCCCCTCTTTTGTATACAAGGACAGGTAGAGCTGATCAAATTATGTGGTGTTCTGGCAGGAGACATCCTTATTTCTCCTCTGAAGGACATTTCTGAATTTCTTTGCTCTTTGTGTTTCCCTCTACATTATACCCACCTTGTACCAGTGGTTAAATTCAATTTTTTTATTACCGGTTTTGTGGGTGTGGCTTGGTGGGCATGGTTTGGCTTGGTGGGCGTGGATTGGTGGGCATGGCAGGGGAAGGCTACTGCAAAATCCCTATTCCCACCCCACTCGGGGACCAGCCAATTGTGGTATTTGCCGGTTCTCCGAACTACTCAAAATTTGTGCTACGGGTTCTCCAAACTACTCAAAATTTCTGCTACCAATTCTCCAGAACCTGCTGGATTTCATCCCTGCCTTGTACTAAATTCACAGTGCTAGAAAGGAAATAACTATCAGGTGATCACACTTTCAATTTATTGAAATTGGTGGTTCTGCCAAGTTTAATTTAATTTCTCCGTCTTGCGGATTTCAAAAACAAGAAAACATATACATTTTTAGGCTTGTACCAAGTGACTTAGATTCCTTTCGACAGAGATCTGCACTCTGGATGTGATGTGATTATCTTCATCAGAGCATTGACTGCTCCCCAAGGCTATCTGAAGAGCTTCCAGGCTAGATTATTTCAGGGTACACTGGAAGATTTATCATGTGCAAGCATCTATCCTGAGATACCCTTAGTGGACATAGCCATAGCAGGCTAACAGGCTGGATGAACCTGTTGAGGGCACTTCTGGCTGGGAGGCTGGGCGGCTCCATTAAGCATTGGGGCATTATCTGCAACATTTGCTGAAACCACCCAAGTTGCAAATTCTTCAGCCAGAGCTGCAGAAATTGGGTCCTCTCAACCTCGAAACACTCTTGAGTGTGAAAGACAAGGGGCTGAGAAGCAGAACAACCCATGAAAGTGTGGTTGCTTCATCTCATACTTAGAAACAAGATGTTTCACCAGCTAGCAAAGCAGCTTAAACCTTCAAAGATTAGCATAAACCCACGATCTGCACATAAATTCATATATAGGTCTAAATATTCCAAACAACTTTGTTAATGTATAACTCAATATGTAACCAAAATTTCCAGCCAAAATTTCTACTATTATATATTTTTGCATCCTCTTTCCCCAAACATATGCATTCACTATGGGTATTTTTATCTAATGTACATATTTTTGTTCCTTAGAATAAACAAATGCACAGTATTGCACACAATAATTTTATGGCTCAACCTGCATTGGATAGAATGAAAGTTATACCCAAATGTCATTCTGAAGTTAACAGTCAGTTGCAAAGTCTTCTGGTCTGCTCAACTCTCTCTCCTCCAATCCCCAAAACTGAATCCAAATGATTCAGAATACTGATGACATTCTTATATATAGTAATAGGCCACTTCCTTGCTCCCCATAGCCTTTGGAGGTGAAGTAAATTTAAACGCTTTAGGAAGACCATGAAACAGCCCATTCTCCCACTTCATGCAAACACTCCCAAATTCCCAAATTGCCTTCTGGAGTATACCATTAGTATCAAGAGGATGTAACATAATACAATCACAAACCAATGTATCCTTTCACAGTTATATATTGTTAGAATTAATAGGCTTCTTAATGCTCCCACCTTTTATGTTGAACTGCGATTCTTGTATTCAAGGTTATTCAAAATTCCATGATTTAAGGTTAGCCCATGTTTCCCCAAGACTGAACAATCTCTGAATTAAAATCCATGCCAAACATGCGAACCAGGATTTGGTGGAAACGACCACACTTTCAAAGTGAAATGGGTATTTAATTATTTACATATGGACATGTCATGAATGTGTGCAGAAATGAATTTTTTGGTTTAACTTCCATTCCGAAGGAGTCGGGTTGAAGATTTCCCTGAGGTTTGGTGCAAATCCTGTGTTAGGTTAACATCCATTTCCCATTTCAAAGGGACAAAGAACTACACTACTAATTTCTATCAATTGGCCAAATTTTAGTGAGGAGCTTTGTGGTCTATTTGTTCTTGTTCTGCTTAATTTCATGGGTTTGTTCCACATTTCTACATACAGTACATCACTTCTGTATCTACATTTCTTAAAAGGGCTTTGTCTGCTCAGCAAATTAGACAATATTTCGGTGGTGGAGAGCGGGAAACAAACCAGTTTAGATGTACAGTTTGGACAAATATTCTCAGTGGCGATTCTTAGGGATTTTCCTAAAGCACCATTAACCATGCCTTCTTTTGCATCAGCAACTTCAGATTCTGTCAACTTTGTGCTCCAGAAGAAAACATGATGCATAAATAATGCCTTTAAAATTGATAAACAACATAGGATCCAGGGATAAGATTTGCTTCACAAACCTAACTGAAATTAATCAATTTTTTTTTTTTAAAAAAGGAAAGCTTCCCAGTAGTAAAGACATTTGAATTATTTAATAAAACCAGACAGAATATTAATTCTGAATCTATCTGAAAATACTGATTCCTTCAGCTTTTCTCTGTATGCCTAAATTTCCACCAATCAAAGTTCATCCAATAAAAGGCTGGCCCTTACTTTGTATTTCTTGTCTTCCAGAACCAACATGTTTTCCTTTCTATAACAATATTTAATTTTAAAATAATAATAAGCAGTATGTTCTAGGACAGGGGTCACCAACCTTGGCAACTTTAAGCCAGGAGGACTTCAACTCCCAGAATTCCCCAGCCAGCTTTGTTTTGCTGGCTGGGGAACTCTGGGAGTTGAAGTCCACCAGGCTTAAAGTTGCCAAGGTTGGAGACCCCTGTTCTAGGAGACATTTGTTAGAAAGTTGGAATGCTGAACCACACAAAGCTGTAAGCTTCTGGATTTACAGTTACAGCCTAGACAAATTAAACTGCTTGCATATCCTGACCTTTATAAAATAAGTTGAAGTAGTATGTGACAAAGGCCCTTACTGGTCTAAGTTAAATGTTATTGCTAGATAGAGCATGGGTTATAAATGTTTTAATGTTCAGACATTCTCTAAAGTTTTCATACCTGGATATTAGAAGGACATCCCAAAGATTCAGCTATTTCTGCTGACTGCTGGCTGCCTGCAATTTGGAAGTTTAAATCTTACCAGGCTCAAGGTTGACTCAGCCTTCTATCCTTCTGAGGTAGGTAAAATGAGGACCCAAATTGTTGGGGACAATATGCTGATTCTGTAAACTGCTTAGAGAGGGCTGTAAAGCACTGTGAAGCAGTATATAAATCTAAGTGCTATTGCTATTCCTTTACACCAGGGTCCTAATTCCAATTAAAGCAGCAGATAAGGAAGCATAAGATAAGGTGATTGTAAATAAGAAGAGAACAAGACCTGGATCGTTTTCTATATAATTCAAAGGTAGGAAAATAAATGAATGGCTCCTGTCTTAATTTCTTAGCACTGGTAGGCAGTCTTGCAGATTTCAGTCTCTGAATCCTGATTCAAACTGATATGATCTCCATCTACCAGACTAAGTTCAAAGTGAAAAACAGTTATTATGATTTTGAGCTGCGGTGTTGCGGTGGCGCAGTGCTTAGAGAGCAGTATTGCAGACTACTTCTGCTGACTTCCAGCTGCCTGCAGTTTGGCAGTTTGAATCCCACCAGGCTCAAGGTTGACTCAGCCTTCCATCCTTCCGAGGTCGGTAAAATGAAGACCCAGATTGTTGGGGGCAATATGCTGACTGAAAACTGCTTAGAGAGGGCTGGAAAGCACTGTGATGCGGTATATAAGTCTAAGTGCTTATTGCTTATTAAAGAGTTACCAATCAAACATAAGACCTATCAATACTATCTGAACACTTCCTTTTGAGAGAAGGGCAGAATTTTTACCTTAAAATATTCCAGAATATTGTTCAAACCATTTCACTATAGCACTTAGGAATGGAACACAGTAAAATGTTACTCATGTGAAATATACAAAGTCCCATTGTCACATTGGGAGGGCAACCAGCGTATGTAAATGTCTCGAAAGTGAGGATTGAGAATCAAATTCATTGGTGACAATGCCCAGTTAACAATACAACACTATACAAGCAGAAGTGCCATCAGCTCTTACTATGTGCTCCTACAAACATTGCTGGGGAAAAAAATGGTCCTTCCTATCAGCTTCTTCAACAAATTTTGAACATTTCATTATATGGCTCTAAAGAAATAATTATTTAGTGGAAAAATCTACATAGGAGAAAGTATATTTTGTGGAAATACTGATTATTTTGATTTATTTGTTAATGTGAAACATGCTCCTTCTTTTCTCAAATAATTGAAAAAGATTAGAGCCCTCCAGTGGTCAAAATAGTGCTTCCATATTTCTGTATGATCCAAATGCTCGATTGCTTGTTTTCATTACTAAAACATTTCTTTAAAAATGTTCTCGGGGGGGGAGGCGGTCACCACTGATATTTTTAATGAAACTAATACAACTGTGGCTACCCATTTGTTAGCTCAAATACATTCTCTTTCTCCAGCTTGCATGTCCAATCTGAGGAAGTAGTAATTGCATAATATTTTAAATGAGTAAAAATAAAATTATTTTCTTTCCTAATTAATATTTTACATGATAAATGAAAGTGTTGTTAGATGTATGAATTCAATAATCCTATCTGGATGCTATTTGGGAAGCTGAAACAGTTCAATGCCTTGGTGTTTATATGAGCCACGTTAAAATTAAAAAAAAGGTTTTATCATCATATTTCTTAATGAATTTATTCCCCATCTTTCTGAGAGAGCAATGCCCAGAGGGGTTTACAGCAGCGGTGAGATCCACTTACCTTCGCTACCAGTTTGGGAACGGGAACGCATGGGAGCTCGCACGTGCCTCTTCTGCACATGCGCAGAGCCTTCTGTCCCACAAAAACGGGACATAATGACATCCCAGCGGGTGGGTGGAGCCTTCCGCCACCTGCGCTACCGGTTCGTGTGAGTCTGATAGATCCAGCTGGATTTCACCACTGGTTTACAGCAGGGGTGGATTCTACATTTTTTTACTACCAGTTCTGTGGGTGTGGCTTATTTTGTGGGCATGGCTTGATGGTCATGTGACAATTCTTTAGGATTTAGCAGAGGTACTGGTCTACCAGGCTTTTAACTGCTTGCAGAGCTGTACCAGTCTACCCATTTATTTTTGCAGGCACTGGTCTACTCATGTATTTTTGCAGGCACTGGTCTACCCATTTATTTTTGCAGGCATCGGTCTACTCATTTGTTTTTGGAGGCATTGGTCTACCACCAAACTGGTAGACCAGTGCCTCCTTTTACCACTGATCAGCTGTAGGGTGGCCCTTTGAAGCCCCACAGCAAGAGTTTAAACAGTTCTTTTCCTTAAAGACCATCAGCTGGGACTCAGGAGGCAGCAATAGATTGGGGGTGGAGACAAATAAAAGGTAAGAATAATGTGGGGAGGGGGTGTGGGGACGGGGGGGCAGAACCAGTTCGGTGACATCGTATCGTCACTGCTACCGGCTCGGCGGAACCGGGCAGAACCGGGAGAAACCCACCACTGGTTTACAGCAATAAAACATACAAAGTTTATATACTTAGCCATATACACATGTATATACCCATAGAATCGATATGTTCCATATATTAATAATTAACAAGTAAGTGCTTTGAAAAAGTGATATACTTTTACTAAATCTAAATATTGGAAGAATGGGAACCAACTGAACTGCTTTAGAGGAATGCTTTCTTTACCTGGCGAGCTACATGGTAGGACTCTAGTTTCTATTTTGATTGTTGAGCTTCTAACAGTGTGGGCATCTTCAGTAGAGCTTTTCCTACTGATCTGAATAAACAGGCAGAGTTATAGGAGAAGTGATTACACATATAATTAGACTCTAAATTATTTAGGCCAGAGGTGTCCAACCTTGGCAACTTTAAGTCTTGTGGACTTAAACTCCCAGAATTAAAGCCCACAAGTCTTAAAGTTACCAAGGCTGGACACCCTGATTTGGGTCTTTGATAATCACTAACAACATCTTAAATGTGCTTGGTAGGCATTTGGTATCGAGTCAGGTCTTTTACTAAATGCATCATATGATCCCTATATTATGTGCAAGTAGTTGCCTGGCTGCTACATTTTGCCCCAGTTGCAGCTTTGATGCATTTTTTAAAGAATAGCCCAAGTAAAGTAGATTGTAATAATCACAATGGGTTGCAACCAAGCCATGAATAACTTCCTAGGGTCACAATTGGTCAACTAGCTATAATTGTGCAAAACTGTTTCTAACCGCAACTGTCACTTGCAAATCCAGTCGCAGCTGCGGGTCAAGGAGCACTCATAAATGGGGGGAGAGGATTGCTGTTTCAAAACTGCCTTTATCTCTGTCTCAGAATTTAAGTTCCTTCTTACAAACAGCACCTCTGTCTGGTTTGATCTTTGTCAGAGCCTTCATGGAGATGAGGCCACATTCAAAGATTGAGACTCCTTTTTAAGAATTAGAACATAGGAAGCTGTATATCTAAATACTTCTCAACATACTGATGGCATCCTACTCAATGTCCAAAACATTGGTCATTGTAGAAGACCATTGATTCCTGGCCTAGATGTCAAAAGTGGTTGCTCAGCACCTCTTTTTGAGCATGGCCCCGAGGAAGGTCTGGAAGCCACTTCAAAATAAGGAGTGGGCTAGTCTTGGTTTTTAAACACAGGACTAAAGCTTTTTCAAACAAGCATAAACCTATGGTTATAAAGAGTCTGACTAAGACTTCAGAAAGAGCAGAGGCCTTTGCAGAAGCCAGATATCCAGTTTCTTCTGTTGTTGTTAGTTGCAAAGTCTTGTCCGACCCATCGTGACCCCATGGACAATGTTCCTCCAGACCTTCCTGTTCTCTACCATCCTCTGGAGTCCATTTAAGCTCATGCCTACTGCTTTAGTGACTCCATCCAGCCACCTCATTCTCTGGTTTCTTCTGTAGATTATACCAAAATAATAATGAAGGACAGGTTCCTCCTTCAATTCTATCAAATGTTACTTCCTAACTACTTTGGGATTTTCTTGCAACTTTAACATGTATTTTTATGTCTATTGTATTGTATGCTGGTCTTGTATAGTGTTTGGACTTGGACCATAAATACATTTTGATTGATTGATGAAGGCCAGTGCCCAGGGATTGTCAAAGCACCATTATGGCCTGCTCTTGAGGCAGGTAGGTGTGTCTATTAAAGAAGATATTTTTCCACATTTGGCTTTAGGGATTGAAAATGGCAAAAGACTTTAGCTAGGTAGTTTCAGCGTACCACTTTTTTTTTTAGTTCTTGCCTTCACTCATCCCTTTATTAAACAAACAGGTAGGCTCCCATACAGTTCTCAACAGGCAGAGTCTGTGTGAAATGACAACTAGTTCTTTGTGGGAAGATGGGCATATTAGAATATAAATGCCTGGGGATAAAAAATCACCAGACGTTTTAGGCGACGTTTTCCAGACAGTGGAAACAATTGTTGGTTGGCAGGGAAGGCAAAAGGATTAGAAGGCTGTCTCCTTTCTCCTTTTAACAAGGATAACATTTGTTAACAAAACGTGCTGATAAGTGCAGCCAGTTTCCAAGGATATTTCTTTGAACCTTTTAGCATCTGAGATATTCATATGCAGCCAACAGAAATGCTATACAGTCAAAGCACACTGCAGTTCTATTATGTGTAATACAATTATGACACACAGATGGGTACAGCAAAAGAACAGGAAGAGAGGGGGGGAAAGTTAATTTGATTATTCCACTTTGGAAATATAGATCTCACATTTTGTCTCTCAAGCTATTTAGAGAGATGATGTTGCTAAGATATTTATTTATTTGGTTGATTTGTTTCCAATTCAGAAATGGGCTATTTGTTAGAATCTTTGCCTTTGTTAAGGGCAATCTAGGTGACACTTATCTTCTGGTAATCTGGTTAGCTGATATGTGCATACATTTATATACATATGATAACATATAAAATAAATAGTCATGTATATGCCCCTTAATGAGTACTTAAAAGACAAGACAGCCTGAGTTTATGCAAGAACATTGCCACTTATATTAATGTAAGAATATATCTATATCTATATCTATATCTATATCTATATCTATATCTATATCTATATCTATATCTATATCTATATCTATATCATCTATATCTATATCTATCTATCTATCTATCTATCTATCTATCTATCTATCTATCTATCTATCTATCTATCTATCTATGTCTTTGGTTATTCGGGTTTTCTCCCGCATAAAATTGGAGGTTTCTTGGCAACGTTTCGACAAAGTCTCATTCGTCATCTTCAGACTGGTGTTCTTGGCTTCGTGCTTCTAGGAGCAATGTGTGTGATCGCAGCTGTTTCTTCCTTTTAACTGCCAGTGGGAGTGTGAACTGATTGAGTGGGAGCTTGGCTGTGTTCTGATTGGGTGGAAGTGTGTTCTGATTGGTTGGGGGTTTGGCTGTGCTCTGATTGGATGGGGGGTTGGCTGTGCTCTGATTGGATGGGTGTGTGTTCTGTTTAGGTGGGGGCTTGGTTGTGCTCGGGTTAGTCTGAGTAGCAGGGGGATTTGAGCTGGTGAGCTGTGTTGCTGTTGTTTGGCTTCGTGTTCGTGGCCGTGCTATCTCTTCATGGTGGGTGTCAGTCTGCTTCATGTATGGATTGGAGGGGTTTAAAGTGGCTAATGATGCAGCTATGGTCTGGCTTCTGGTCTGGGGTCGTGCCTCATCATCAGTGTGGGTTCGAGTCTGCTTTCTGTGTGGATGTGTGGTGGCTACATCCTGTGTGGCTCTCGTGAGTGTGGGTCTAGTGTCATTCTTTGTGTTAGGGACTCGTTTGTCAATAAGGGCGGGTTTCCAAATGGCTGCTAGGCGGGAGGTATCATCTCGTTTATTCATGCTGTGTGGACATTTTTCTATCTCGATGGCTTCTCTGATTATTCTGTTGTTAAAGTGTTCAGTTTTGGTGATAGTTCTGGTCTTTTTAAAGTCAATATCATGTCCTGTGGCTTTGAGGTGTTGGACCAGGGAAGAAGTTGGTTTCTCTTTTCTGACTGAGTTCTTGTGTTCTTCAATGCGTGCACTTATTCTTCTATTGGTCTGTCCGATGTATGTGGTGGGGCAGGCGGTGCATGGGATTTCATATACTCCTTGATTTTCTAACTCAATTTTGTCTTTGGGGTTTCTTAGGATGGTGGATATTTTTCGGTTTGTGCAGAATGCTGTCTTGATGTTGTGTTTGTGGAGGATCTTGCTGATTCTGTCTGTGATGCCTTTTATGTATGGGAGGAGGGCTTTGCCATTTTCTTTTTCTCTGTCTTGGATTTTAGTGGGGGTTTCTTTTTGGATTAGGTTGGTAATCTTATTTCTTTGGAATCCGTTGGATGTTAGTACGTTAATGAGAGTGTGTAGTTCAGTTTTTAGGTGTTATTCCAAAGAAATAAGATTACCACATATCTCTCTTATGTGTGTTTCAGGGGAGGGAATGTAAGAAGAAAGAAGAGACATGTACCCAAAGTTACGCAGTACACTTCACTGGGAGATATGTATGTCCACATACAAAAGAGCTCCATGGTACACAAAATAAATCTTAACATGGAAGGTAACTTGCACTCAGTATAGTATAACTCGCTTTTAATTTTAATTTAATTTAATTTAATTTCCAATTTATATACCGCCCTTCTCCCTGAGGACTCAGGGCGGTGTGCAGCCAAGATAAAAAACATAGAATACAAATATTAAAACATTTAAAAATATATATAGATTTGGGCCGAAAGTTAAGAATAACAAACTAATTAAAAAATTTAAAATTTAAAAATTTCTTCTAAGCCAACCCGGCTTGCTGGAAAAGATGGGTTTTCAGGGAACGACGGAAGGCATTGAGGTCATGGATTCTCCTTATCTCCGGGGGCAACTGATTCCAGAGAGTGGGAGCCCCCACAGAGAAGGCCCTTTTGAAGTAGGAAACCTCAGAACTGTTATTGATTATGTGCCATCAAGTAATTTTCAACCATATAGGTGGACTTTCTCCATGAGTGGTGCAGTGGCCTAGGGATGGAGCTCTCGCCTCAAAAACAGGAAGGTGTGAGTTTGATCCTAGGTAGAGGCAGATATTTCTCTCTTTAGGCACCATCTGCTACGAACTCTGCATTGGTGACAGGAAGGGCATCCGGCCAGTAAACACTCAGCTCCATTCAGTTGCCCTGACTCCAACCCGATGTAAGGAATTACGGGGTCATTAAAGGACACACAAAAAATCTGTATTTTAAGAAGAGAAGTCACTTCAAACAATAACATCTTGATGAAAAGGGATCAGACTGATAAATATAATATTGCAGCATTGCAACTCAAGATCTGTCCCTTTTTAAAATGCATCACAATCAAACATTCATGCTCCAAACTTATGCTGCAATTATAGTTTAGTGATTCAGGGGAAAGGAACAGGTTCCTATGGATTTCACTGATTACCAAGACTTATCACTTACTGAGTGGTGCATAGGGCTAATTCAGAATTTAAATCTTCTTTTCGCTCAATCAAGCATTTTCTCTTCCCAAATTGCCCCGCCCTCTTGTAACAGTTTTCCTGCCTAGTATTTCTCACACTCAATCATTAGTCACTCTTATATGTTTACATTCTGCACATTTTTGCTCTACAAATTTCTTGCTAAGAATCATTTCCTCACAAAAGGAAATAAGGATGGGCTTTCTTAGATTTGGCATTTTCATCATCTATCAAGTCTTTCCCAAGGACCTGGGATAGGCTGATCCTTTTGTTTAAGGGTATTAAAAGTATCACTGCAAGATGTAAGCCTTTTGCAATTGACTGATGGTAGTTTTGTCAATGCCGATGGTATTTAAGTGATACTCCAGATATTTGGGGATTTACCCTGTTTTCCCCAAAATAAGACATCCCCTGATAATAAGCCCAATCGGGTTTTTGAGCGCATGGCAATAAGGCCAAGAGCTTATTTCAGAGTTCAAAAAATATATAAGACAGGGTCTTATTTTCGGGGAAATACGGTAATTATTTTAATTATTTATTATTTATTTAGTTGATTTATTCAGGCTGATGAATAAATCAGTCCAATGCAATGATACTATATATACCAGATATCTAAGATGCCACAGAAGGTTCATTTTATTTTTCTTTAGCTGTCCTGTTTCCAGAATGTAACAGCAGTAGTAAGAAAAATAAGTCAGCGAGCAGATGCCCGAAAGTTCATTATTCTACTTTACAAGATCTATATGACTAATAACCAGAGGTCTAAGGAATGGAACCCATCCATCCCTATTATTCATATACATTTATAACAAACATATATTTCATATTCTGAGATGAGCGTGGGAAGATTTCCATATGCTCTTTTGAGGCATGAAAAATATTGGTGATAATATTTACACCAATTCACCAATATCCTCATGCATTAATATAAATGGTAGATGAACTACTTTTGATCTGATTTGGTTTTTACTTCTCAAATGTGCTTTTGTACATCTTTTTTTTTTTTAAAAAAAAAAGAAATGATGAGACTGCAATTTCTCTTTGTCTCCCCTGCTGTACTATGCCAGCTAATTTAGCATAACCTGTTTTCCAAATGGAAAGTTTACCCTGCCATTAATCTCTAGAACCCCTCCAGATTCTTCACCAACTGACATAAATGACGGTGTGTGCTCTTTTGTGCCATTTATTGCACTTTCCACTTATGCACTGATTTATTTTCAGCATGGACAAGACAGATGCTGCCCTGACAGCATCAGGTAACACCCTGCTGCAGTTAAAACATGGCCATGTTTTAGAATAGATTTCCTTTTGTAAGAACCATGTTCATGATATTGTTTTAATCGGTAACATTGCCTGAATGCTACAGTGCAATGGCAAAAATGCTTTATGATTGTATCACGTTTTGTTTAACTTGTTTCCTTTTCTTGTTGCACTTCACAACATTGTGCATTTAATTTTTTGATTATTACAATAATCTGTACTATTTCTGTTAGTGCATTTTAAAAGAACCCTAGGTGATCAAAAGCCTTTTACAAATTTCAATTCACCTCCCTGCACTTCGGGGAAGTTTGTGTTTTCTTCAAAGAAGAATAACAAGAAAATCAATTGAGGGGGTCCCATTTCAGAAATTTGAATAAAGCACAAAGATATTTCAGAACAGATGGGAGAAAGATTTACTGCAAGATCTGGTCTTTTATGTATTTAATCTGCTCCGAAGAAGTATATACCTGAAGATCATTTGAAGAATAACCATGTGTGATTTGCAATGGATAATAGCACCCTGTCCCCAATAGCCTTACTGGTGACTCTGATTAAAAACAGCAATAATAAAGTTTGTTATCTTTTTTCTTGACCTGCCACAACAACTCTGTATGAGCCCAATGATCATAAAGAATGTTCCCATAACATTTGCAAGTTAAATAATAGAACAAGAGTGAAGGAAAACAAATCACTTCTTTGTGTCTCTTTACCAACAAAATTGTTTGTGACTTGCCCTCACAAAGAGTATCTCACTTTTATTCAGCAACAGAACTGATAGACCAGTTGACTGCAGCAAAGACCAAGGAACTGCTGAGTAGATATATTCCTTGGTATCTCTCTGGATAAGGAGAGGATATAAGATCACCCACATTGCACCGGACAGCTGCTCCTTATGAGGAGACTGCAAGACAACAGTTTTCTGAGAATTTTGCTCCAGGAGGCAAAGGGATTAACCATTTTAGACAACCACGGCAGAATCTTTTAAAGGACATTAAATTTGTAAAGTTCACTTTCTAATCATTTTCATAAACTGCCTATTAATCATTTTAAAGCTATTAGAAACTTTTAGAACAACTGGGAAAGATAAAAGAAAAGAGAAGAAGATAACCAGAAGTAAGGTGGATGGACTCAAAGATAAAAGAGCAGGTTAGGAATAGATCATCATGGAGAAAGTCCATCTATCATCATCTTCTTTTAATGACTCCATAATCCCTTGTGGGGTGAAGTCTGGGCAACTGAATGGAGCTGAGTGTTTACTGGCCGGATGCCCTTCCTGTCACCAATGCAGGGTTCGTAGCAGATGGTGCCTAGAGAGAGAAATATCTGCCTCTACCTAGAATCAAACTCACAGCTTCCTGTTTGTGAGGCGAGAGCTCCATCCCTAGGCCACTGCACCACTCATGGAGAAAGTCCACCTATATGGTTGAAAATTACTTGATGGCACATAATCAATAACAGTTCTGAGGTTTCCTACTTCAAAAGGGAGTTATACTATACTGAATGCAAGTTACCTTCCATGTTAAGATTTATTTTGTGTACCATGGAGCTCTTTTGTATGTGGACATACATATCTCCCAGTGAAGTGTACTGCGTAACTTTGGGTACATGTCTCTTCTTTCTTCTTACATTCCCTCCCCTGAAACACACATAAGAGAGTTTTCACTCACAAGGAGGTAAACCTTTAAAGAATGACATTTAAAGGGTTGTTGCTTTTAGTAGCTACTTATTTCTATTTGTGTTATTCTGTAAGTACTACATCTACAAAGATGTACTACATCTTTGTACTACTACAAAGAATGGGTTTAGATTATGATAAAGTGAATTGTTCCCCATGAAAACGTATATGATTGAATTTACCATTTACTCTTCACTTTCCTGGGAAAACTGAAAGCAGGACTACAATTTTCATATATATTCACTGGTTGTTGTTTTTTCTTTTGCACATAAATTCTGCAAATTTATAAAAGCAGAATGAAACTTATTATTTATTTCACTAAATGATGTACGGCCCATTCTCAATCTATTCCACATTAATGCTGCAGGATTTTATGTAGTATTCCATTCTTTTTTGTTATTGTTTTAAGCAAACCAGATTTTTTTTTAGTGTTGTTGTTATAATGTCCCCAAATATAGGGAACTAATTTTCCTATATGTTCAGAGTTTTTGCAGTCTCGCATTTTGAAATGGAACTATTCCAGTATAACTTTTAATGCACCACACTTAATAAGCAGATATCCCAAAGACACTTTTTTACCATTTTGAAGCTGCCGCATTTTTCACCATTGCAGGTCCTGGAACACAGAAAACAGACTTGTCACACAAGAAGAAAAGGAAAAATATTAATCTCATATTAATCTCATAATCCTCATCTTTCCAGAACATACTGTAGAACATATCTACAGTATCTACAGAACATATCTGGCCATTTGCAACAATAAATAAGTAAGAAAATCTGAACCCATAAAAGGACAACTGTTAATCCACCATTCTTCTATTAAGTTGTAAAACCTAATGCAAGCCACAATGGTGAAAGATTTCATGCAAGCAACAGTCATTCTGGCAATCACTAAGAACCTGGTTGTGTGTTACTGTAAAATTACTGGAACAGAGGAAAGAAGAAGATACACTCTAAACAATGCTGACGGAGAAATGTCTCAAAAGCAAAACTAAGAAGGCTACTTATATATAAGAGGAAGGCAAAGAGAGAGGTGGAGAGGGAAAATAATCCTGTAGCAGCAAAATCATTCTCAATCTGGTGCCCTTGAGCATTTAACTTTTAGTGCGGCTATCCAGATAAGTGCTAACTTGAGAATAAAAACCCTTTGAATGGCAGAGGGAAAAACAGAAGAGAGTAGACCAAAGTATCCTCATTCTGAAGATCCTCCTTCTTTGTCTAGGAAAAGACAAGGAAGAAAGGGAGTGACATATTTTTAAAGAAGGTTGTAGAAAGGAGCTCTGGCAACTCTCAGGAACTAAGAGCCTTGCTCTCCCCTGAAAAAAGGTAATTGGCTGGACAACTGACATCAACCTGCCTAGTATACTGTAGCTGTCATAATCACACTGGGAAAATTACCCCGGTCTGAGGAACTGCTGAAACTTCAGCATACCCCTGAGGAAATCATCCAGTAATGTCTCCTTTTTCTGTCATTGCACCAAAGTTATTGGATGAATTCATAGGAACAATAACAACAACAACAACAACAACAACAACAACAATGTTAACAATAATAACAATAATAATTAATAAGAAGATCATGTGGGTCTTTCAAATACAGACAGATTGTCATTTGGAACACAGCATGCCAGATATCACAGTTGTCGAAAACCGAAGTGTACAATTTATTGATACCGCTGTACCAGGAGACGTCAGAGTCGAAGCAAAAGAACTGGAAAAAAAAATCACAAAATATTGCGACCTGGCCATTGAAACTACACGATTATAGATGAAACATGTGACAGTGATACCCATTATCATCAGGGCACTTGGCACCATGTCCAAGAATTTTACAAAGTACATCAAAAAATTTCAGCTTCCTGAAATAACACCAGCATAACTGCAAAAGACTGAACAACATACATTTTAAGAAGATACTTGGTCAATACCTAGGATGCTGGCAGCAACCTGCATCAACTATCAGAGCCAGACAATGATATTTGTGATACATTTTTAAATGTTCAGTTGATTGAGTTTCATGTTTAATGAATAAAAGTTTATAGTAGTAGTAGTAGTAGTAGTAGTAGTAGTAGTAGTAGTAGTAGTAATAATAATAATAATAATAATAATAATAATAATAATAATAATATCAAAAAAGTGGAAAATGTGGAAAAAGAAATCGTGTGTTGTCCCGATTGTAATTGGAGCCCTTGGAGCAATACTCAAAGGGCTACCCTGCTATTTAGAAATTCTAAATTAGCCGGACTTGAACATTTTGACTCTACAAAAAACCACCTTACTCGGAACAGTTTACATCATCTGACGATACCTTAACAGTTCCTAGGTCCTTGGTTAGGACTCGAGCTGCTGAGCTATTAACCAGCCTCAAAGGCTGTGAATCTCACTAAAGATTAAATAATAATAATAATAATAATAATAATAATAATAATAATAATGAGGAGGAGGAGGAGGAGGAGGAGGAGGAGGAGGAAGAAGAAGAAGAAGAAGAAGAAGAAGAAGAAGAAGAAGAAGAAGAAGAAGAAGAAGAAGAAGAAGAAGAGGAGGAGGAGGAGGAGGAGGAGGAGGAGGAGGAGGAGGAGGAGGAGGAGGAGGAGGAGGAGGAGGAAGAGGAGGCGGCAGGCATCTGTCTGGGACTTCAGAATTCAGACAGGCAGGCACCTGCCACATAACACCCTGGCCTTAACACTTGTTGATAAGAAAGACAAAAAAGTCTGGATACTAGATGTGGCAGTGCCTGGAGACAGCAGAATAGAAAAGAAAAAACTGGCAAAGATAACAAAATACAAAGACCTACAAATAGAAATAGAACGACTATGGCAAAGGCAAGCAAGAGCCTGGTGGCACGGCAGACTAAAGCACTGTTATTAACAGTTATTAACATCAGCTGCCTGCAATTACTGCAAGTTCAAATCTCGCCAGGCTCAAGGTTGACTCAGCCTTCCATCCTTACTAAGGTAGGTAAAATGAGGACCCAGATTGTGGGGGCAATAAGCTTTGTATAAAAATATACAAAAGTATGAAGGCTATTGCTTAATGCATTGTAAGCCACCGTGAGTCTCCAGAGAAGGGCGGCATATAAATTAAATTTTAAAAAAAGAAAGCAAGGGTAGTACCAATAGTAAAAGGCACCTTGAGAGCAGTCCCAAAACAACTGGAGCACCATTTGAACAACATAGGCATTGACAAATTTGCCATCACTCAATTGCGGAAGGCGGCTTTACTTGGAACAGCTTCCATCCTGTGACGATATCTGTAACAACATCAAACATCTAGATTTGCCTATCCCAGGTCCTTAGTAAAGACTTGATAGGTAGACAAAAATTCCAAACCCCAGTCTGAACATTTGCTGGCTGTGCGATGATCAATAATAATGATAATGATAAAAATGTTTCAGAAGACTCCAAAAAATAGACCACTTGACTATTTGTAGCTTTGCTTTTAGAGGGATGACATATTTGTGATCTCATATTAAACTATCTGTCCTAAGCATTTTGGTCACTTGCAAGACTCATCTTAGGGATTACACCAGGATGCTTCCCAGGAAGAAACTTCCTTTCCTGGACCTATGCATAATCCTGTGACAGTTGATTTGGCATTTGCCCTATCCTGAAAAGCCAGCAATTGATTTAAATAATAGCAAGTCTTGTTTTGTTTTACCATTGCACAAAAATAAGTAAATAAGCTGAATTTATAAAGCCAACAACTATGATACCTAGATTATTTTACATGCAGATAGTTCCCATTTGTTGATTGCAAAGTGAAATATCACAGGATTGTGACCAACATACAATGTCAGATCTGGCTGTGGTTCTTAAGCAAATCACCATGTTCATTAAACACAATGTCATGTGACCAGGACTCACATCTTCCTGCTGGCTTCCCCATTACTTTTGTTTGTTGGTAATCACCTAAGAAGGTCACAAATGGCAATCACATGACTGCAGGATGCTGCAACCATTGTAAATCCACATTGGTTGCCAAGCACCCAAATTGCTTGGCAAGGTTTATTTATTTGGAAGTAGGCAGCAGCAGTTCAGAGTGTGTGTGTGTGTGTGTGTGTGTGTGTGTGCCTAAGTGTGTATACACACATCTTAAGTTTTCTTAACATGAAAAAAAAAGATAGTCATTATAGGTAGTAGGAAACAAAACCTTTAACTCTCTAACAAGAACCAGTGACATTTATTGTACATCTCCAGGGAATTCTAATGACCATAATGTTAAATCAAATCTACTACTAATACACTTCACAGTGAAAAGTGAGTGAGCATTATCATTTATAACTACAGTGTGAAAGGCCCATAATTCATAAAGGCCATGATCCCAACTGTGTTATTAAAGGTTTTTTTTTTTTTCCTGAGCAAGTAAAAATGTCATTTTCTTTCAGCAATGATGTGAATGTGTCTTCTTAAAGCAGCACTCTCAGAAACGAAATAACATTTTACAAAGTTAATAAACCCATCGTGAATTAGATTCAGGCTGCAGATCCTCACGGGCCAAAGGGGGTTATATGAGAGGAGCTGTTGCACCAAGCAATGAGAATAAGAACCTGCCTGAAAACCAAGTCAATAGCATCTCATCTTTGGGTTGCATCTCTACAGTCCTTCCACATCCTTCAATAATGTGAAATTATTTTAACTGAAGTCACCATGAAGTAGTTGTTAGCAAGCAACCCTTCTGCTACAGAACTGAGTTCCTTAACTTAATCATCTATCTGGGAAGAAGTGAAAAATCTCCAAAGGTTGCTCAACAAGTCCCAGACATCCTAACCAGCATAGTAAATGATGAAAGATCCTAGGATTTGCTATTTTCCAGTACTTGGAATGCCAGATGTTCCTTGTCCTTTTTCTCTTTCATGCACAGATTCAATATGGAGATTAGGGGTGATTGTTTCCCTCAGTTCCATTGACCCATGAACCAACTGGTTTTCAGGCAGAACAGTAATATACCCTCTCATATATATATTTTTGGCTTTGTTTTAATAAAAATGATAAGTAGAAATAGCAGTGATAGAAATAATCAGTATGCTGTGTTCATTCCCTTCTCCCTCAGCATTGGAGAGCTGGAGAAGAGCTTATGCTGAAGAGAATAAAGCTGAATGTGACATAAAGAGAAGTGCATTTAAAGATAAGTTTGTCAGAGCTAGACAAAAGAGCGAGGAGAAAGAGGAAGGTAATTAGAAACTGTGCTTTAAGTTGCAGTCTTATACCTACTTACCAGAATAAATCCTATTTAATAAATTGAGGCTTATAACTGTGTACTTAGAGGATACCGAGCTGGATCCAACTGCTAATGACTGCTTGGACAAATGTTTCCCAACTTTGCCTCCAATCTTTAGTAATAACTTTGATGCCAATTACTTTATTAACTCTTCGACCATTTTGCTTATTTGTTGCCTTCTCCTTTTCTATCCCCTTTCTGAATAATACTGCAAAGCCACAACTATGTACACATACATTCCTGAAAGTAAACCCCTTTGAATTCAGACTACCACTATAAAGGTGTCCGCTTTTAGGAGAACTATCTTATCTACAAGAGCTGTAGTGGCACAGTAGTTAGAATGCAGTATTGTGGGCTAACACTGCCAACTGTCAGTTGCTCGATTCTCACCAGCTCAAGGCTGACAAAGCCTTCCATCCTTCTGAGGTTGATAAAATGAGGACCCAGGCTGTTGGGGACAATATGCTGACTCTGTAAATTTAGAGATGACTATGAAGCAGTATGTAAGTCTAAGTGCTATTGCTATTGCTATAATATCTATTATTGCTACAGGCTATTGGGGGTTGGATCTGGGTCATTCCCAAGGGTTTATACTCTACAAGGTGGAAGGTTGGAGCTTGCTGCATAAATGAGCCACTCCTGAAGTCCTTGCAGTCCCACCCACCTCCATGAGTTGTGTTACTTCATGTGGCATGTTAAAAGATATGATAACATTGTGATTTATGGGCTCATAACTTCAGAAGCCAAGAACATTTATCCATTTTTGGTGCTATGAGCTTTTTGAATATAATCTTATTTAGAAAGTTTTACTTTTTAATCAGAAAATATTGAATGCTCCCAGTACAATCAAGTAAACTCATTTCAAATGTTTTACCCTGCATTTCCCTTCAATAAAGAGTTCAAAATATCACCTCCACAACATGCTTTGAAAATGCAGAAATCAATCCAGATAAAATGAGATATTTAACCCATTACCAGAAGGAAATGCATGCAGTGTTTTGAAAAAATGAAACCCACACAGTAACTGAACCTACTAATATCTCAAAGTTCTTTTGCAATGGAGATTCTGTCTTGGACATGAGTTCCTCTTCAGTATGAGCTCATCTCTTGTATCATCTTCTCCTAGACGAGATCAAAATGACCATACTACTACTACACAGCTGTATTTGTTTCTCATATGGCAAGATGATCAAGATAAATATTCTTCACCAGGCTGATGAAGTTAATTCTGGGTAGT
The DNA here is from genome assembly GCA_022577455.1 of Arizona elegans. NCBI lineage: Eukaryota > Metazoa > Chordata > Lepidosauria > Squamata > Colubridae > Arizona > Arizona elegans. The sequence continues at coordinate 225,662,613 of JAKOOJ010000001.1, forward strand.
TTGCTTTATATGGGTTCCAGGTGATGCTTCCTGAATTGGAAATGAAGTATTTTTGTATTAGTGTTGATATTCTTTGCAATATGCTGTTAATGTCTTTTGGGGGATTTTTTTTAACCTGGCGGTCTTCTCTTTTTGTTATTACCCTTCTTGCACCTGAATATGCCAAGATGCTAATCTGTCACGTAAAATGTCTAACCTATTTATATTTCCACTATTCCATGGTTCACTAAGGGTTAACATCACCACACAACGTATAACTTCCACAATCCTACCTTACCTTAATTCCTCCCCCTGGGTAGAAAAGCACCAGCCACATGGGCATCAGACAGTTCCAGATACACACCTGAAAGGAAAGGACATAGGTCAGTTACTTTGTATGTTTAAACCTGTGATATATTTAAGCTGTAAATAAATATATTTCAACAAATACTAATCTGCATCGAGAGTTATTGGGATAGATCCTCCCTATTCAACATAATTGACATGAAAGAATATATCTCAGGACTTTGTATTTACGACTGAACTGAAAGACACTCCTTCTGAAATCTTAGCTGTCTTTATGAAGAGCCCAGGATACCATATTGTTTTGATTTGTAACCTATTCTTCTATTTGTTATATATAACTTCAAAAGTTTACCTTATCAGAATGGTAAGAAACAGAGAACAGAAGAATATATATATTCTCTTCTATATATATATTATCAGCCAACTGGAATTATTTTCACAATATCCCAGATGTAATAGGTCTGTAATTCAATGTCTGCCATTAGAGTGAGTTTAGACAAGTGAGTTTTGATTCTCTACCTCATTTTCGCTTAATGTGGAAACTATATAAACTGACAATTGAAGCAAATGGGAATGAATAGCTCGTAAAGTGTGCGGTAAAGGAAACTTGCAGCCTTATATCCTCTTTAGAGGGCAATGAATGTGATAGTGCTTTAAATGAGACCTCTGAGGATTAAGAGGACATCCGCAGTCATCTTTCACTTTCTTTTAGAAATTATGCAAAGTAAGTAAAGTAGATGACACTTTAATGCATGTTATTCTAATTCACGCTGCAGAAGTTTAATCCATTTGGGGATCGTGCGATGAAATTAATAATGCCTGTGATGCTGTTACATGATTGTCTTGCTTCTTGCACATGTACAAATAGATCCAAAAATAAAACACTGAAGTAGTTTTGATGAATCCTACACATATATGATTTCTCATTTCTTTTCTCTCAGCAATTTTCAAAGTCTAGGCTTCTCTGTGACATAACAGTTTTTAAACCAGCCAAATGTAAGCATTTCTTGTTCTCATTAAGGGTAAGGTTAAATTTAGTCAACTGAAATCAATCACTGAAATAAATAAAAATGTTTACATTTTACTTGTTCACATTTAGCTCCATTAAATGTAGAAGAAAATCTATCAAAAGTATTGCAACCAGAGTTCATTAAAGTAAAATCTGTGTGAAAGGACAATATCTACATTTACAGGTGACTGGAAACCCCTCGTGGACTTTTTGTGTGAAAATGAAAACGAAAATGAAGCTGTGATTTATGGTTTTGATGATTAGACAGGATAGATTATGGAAAGAAGAGTGTTATAATGTGATGAGAGAGAGAGGGAGAGGGGAGAGAGAGGGAGGGAGGATTTACGGACTTAAAATAAAATTGTACCTATAAGTGCTTTCAATAAGGTTGGAAATATTCTTCTTTATACCTTCATATTTTTCTTTATATCCTTTTACTTTTTTCAAATTGCACTTTTAGCTTTTTGTTATTTCTATCTCTTTCATTTTTTTCTGTACTATTTTAGTTTGTATTAGTACTTATTATTGCTGTTGTAATGTGTAAGATTATAAACACACACACAATACCCGTTTCTGTTTTAAATTTAGTGTAGAATATCTATTGAGCAAAACTGAGCTAATTTTCAAGTCAAAATCCACCTTGGGACCTTCAAAAGTTAGTGGACAGTCAGTACAATCGTTATGATTAATCGAGATTTATGTCCTTCCTTTTTTCTTCAAGAAATCAAAGCATTCACACTTCTTTTCCCTTATTGTGTTGTTGGATTGTGAACTGGTAGTTTTATTTCAAATGGCCAATTCCTTTTTGTTATAAGACCTGGACTATGAAGTTTCCAGCAAACTACTATGATCAATTAATACAACATTTTCGAGTGCACCCAATTATCTCTGGTTTGGATTCCATATGGATGGAATATTATCTGCCTCTGTTATATGGGATTCTTTTCAGACAGTTATTTTCAATAGACAGGGTGCTCTCTCCAATATTCTCAGCCACTTGCACTGATGAAGCTTATGGGGTTCCAAGAGGGGTGACTTCCTGCTACTTAATACTGATATGAAGCCATTGGGGGAGGTCATTTAGTGAGTTGAGAAGATTGTGGTTCAGAGCAGAGTTTTCTTTTGGGCCCATGCACTATACTGGCTGTCAGCATAAGCAGCTCTACATTTAATTTAATTTTAATAGATTTAAATTTAGTTGACATTAAATATGATTATACTCCAAAAATCTGTCTCTCAAGTGGAAATTAGATGTGGATAACAACTTTATGAAGTCCCTAAGAGTCATCCAACGTTTTAAAGAAGTTGCAAATGGTCTTAAATGTTTTTCCAGGCATTAGATTTACTTTTACCTTGCTGGTCATTATAAGTTTTTATATTGTTTGTTTTTATTTGGGTGGCTAATATAGAGACACTATGATGAGCTGGGTAAACATATAACTGTCTCTATAGATCTATGTATAGCAATAGCAATAGCACTTAGACTTATATACCGCTTTACAGTGCTTTACAGTCCTCTCTAAGTGGTTTACAGAATCAGCATATTGCCCCCAACAACTTGGGTCCTCATTTTACCCACCTCGGAAGGATGGAAGGCTGAGTCAACCTTGCTGTATCTATATATCATCTATATATAATAAATCATTCATTTATCTAATGAAATAAATCAATAAATAATAATAATAGCAACAATGTGACAAAGTAGCAACAAAGGTGCATTGGAAGATCTGCAAGAAATACCATTTGCCAGCAAGCAAGAACTGGTGAACCATAAAATAGTAATGAAAAGATGAAGAAGCTAAACTGCTCTGGGACTTTCAAACACACAGGCACCTACATAATATCCCAGACTTAACAACTATGGATGAGAAAGACAAAAAAATCTAGATAGTGGACAGGGAGGAACCTGGACACAGCAGAATAGAAGAGAAAGAACTGGAGAAGATAACAAAATACAAAGAGCTGCAAATAGAAATAGAACGACTGTGGCAAAAGAAAACAAAGGTAATACCAATAGAAATAAGTGTCTTGAGTACAATCCCAAAACAAATGGAGCACAATTTGAACACCATTGGTATTGACAAAACCACCATCAGTCAATTGCAAAAGACAGTTTAACTTTACTTTACTAACAGCTTACATCCTGTGACAACACCTTTAACACATCCAGAACTACCTATTCCAGATCCTTGGGAAGGACTCAATAGGTGAATAAAAATTTCAAATCCAGTCTGAACATCTGGCTGACTATTTGAGGAACCAAATAATAATAACAGCTAGATGACTAGATAGATAGATAGATAGATAGATAGATAGATAGATAGATAGGTAGATAGATAGATAGAGGGGTGAAATCCAATTTTTTTTACTACCGGTTCTGTGGGTGTGGCTTGGTGGGCATGGCAGGGGAAGGATACTGCAAAATTTCCATTCCCTCCCCACTCCTGGGGGAAGGATATTGCAAAATCTCCATTCCCACCCCACTCTGGGGCCAGCCAGAGATGGTATTTGCCGGTTCTCTGAACTATTCAAAATTTCCGCTACTGGTTCTCCAGAACCTGTCAGAACCTGCTGGATTTCACCCCTGGATAGATAGATGATAGATAGATAGATAGATAGATAGATAGATAGATAGATAGATAGATAGATAGATAGATGATAGATAGATAGATAGATATGATAGACAAATAGATTAATCTTTGAAGGAAATGTATCCAAATATCCCAAGTATTTAGCATTTCCTTAAAACATTGTTGTTTTCTTTCTTTTATAATAGTCAAAAACAATTTATGACAACATATTCAGCTATTAAAACATATTCAGCTGTTCAGCTGTGTTTGTGTGTGTGTGTGTGTCTGTATACACACTCAGACCAAAGAGAAAGGGTGTCCTTGGAATAACATTTTATATTTTTTTTCCATTGAAGTTGACAGCAAATACCTTGGGCCATTGAACTATCCTTTCTTTTTTTTGTTTGCTTTCCTAGTGATAAATAGTTCATTGCATGGAGATGAATAGTAGTACAAGAAAAGAGAGCTAGATTATATCTTTCTGTGGAGTTTATGTAAATGCCTATTCTGTTTATAGACTTATTTTTCTCACCCCATACGCACATCTATAAGGGATTATGTCTCTGTTTATCTTATTAAAATATCATTTGTGCCAAGTTGCGTTATTGTGTTTCCTTAGTGTTTGCTGTATCAAAAAGGAAAGGAAAGAAAAGAAAATGCACATAATACTGACCAACTGTGCAGAGAAGCTCCCTGTGTGCCTCCAGCCACAGGATAGCAGAACAAAGGACCAGTTTTGTCATCTGTTCCAAACTGCTGGCTGCATTTGGGAGACTTCATGGGGAGGAACGGAAGGTCAAAAAAGACTGAACGCTTCATCCTGGAAACCTGTTATCACTGACACAGGCTACAAAAATATCCCATATGCAGACTGCTGACGTTGTACAGAATAATAGATGATGAAAGAAAGAATGAGAGACAGAGAAAGACTTGCCTTTTTTCCCTACCTTCATACCTTTCAGTTGTTCTGTGGCTCAGTGGAGAGAGAGACAGAGAGACAGAGAGAGAGACAGAAAAAGACGGAGACAGAAAAAAAAACTTACATATATTTTGTCTTGCTATAGGTTAAATTTTCCAAGCTATAGGAAACTTGGAACTTTGGTATTATATCTGACAATCTTTGTGGCCCAAGATGACATGTGTTGATGGTCTTTTTTCAAACTACTTCAGTTCTATATATGTTCTTTCATAAATCTGTTTCGTTTCCATATTTTTCACAAAGGAAAGCACCCGGCCACATGCATCAGGGGTGAAATGCCACCGGTTTGGACTGGTTCGGTCAAACCGGTAGCGATAGCGGAGGGTGGTTCGGAGAACTGGTAGCGACAGCAGCGCGAGGCGTCATTACTTCCTACCTCTTTTTTACCCTCTGCGCATGCACAGAAGGATTTGCGCATGTGCAGAGGGTCCACACGCACACTTCCGAACCGGTATGGAAGTTAAGTAGATTTCACCCCTGAACGCATACATAGTGTAACAATCAGATTGAATCTTTCAACTCAACAATACAATCCTATGCATACCTTGTCAGAGAGTAAATCTGCTGCAGGCCAAAAGAAGTCAGAAATACTGTCACTCTTCTTGGAAGAAATGTATATGGAAAGCTCAGAAAAGTCATTTTCTCCCATAAACTTCAGTGCAAACCTATGATCTTGCCTCACTGAGGGACAGTTCTCTGACTCACTTCCACAGAAGGTGGAGAAAACTCTATCTGATTTGAAAAAGAAGACATCCCTATCCAATCCAAAGTAGTGCTGTGAATCGGTACCGATCATCTTCATAAGTAGGTGTTCTATAAGGCCTTCTCTGATGGCTTCCAGTTGAGTTTGAGCAGGGCTGTGATAGTGCAGGTTTAAAAGTTTTTGTTTCTTAGTTGCTGGAACTGTGCCTTATTTTCAGTCCTCAACTGTATGGGCCTCTCAGATTGGCCACATGTTACACTGGGGGATCTTTGGTGCTCTCTGCACTTGGTTGTTGTTGTTGTTGTTTTTTGTTTTTTTTTTGCAAATGTTTCATTACCCAAATAAGGTAACATCATCAATGCTAGCAAACAACCAAATTCAGAGAGCACCAAGGGCTCTTCATTTCAACCCTGAGCTACAATTTTTTTTTTTAATTTTGATTTATATGCCGCCCTTCTCCGGAGACTCAGGGCGGCTTACAATGCACTAAGCAATAGCCTTCATTCTTTTGTATATTTATACAAAGTCAGCTTATTGCCCCCACAATCTGGGTCCTCATTTTACCTACGTTAGAAAGGATGGAAGGTTGAGTCAACCTTGAGCCTTGGCAAGATTCGAACCTGCAGTAATTGCAGGCAGCTGGTCTTAATAACCAGCTTAATAACAGGGTGCCTTAGACTACTGTACTACCAAGGCTCTTAGTCTCCTTTATTTGTACTTTTTACTCTGTCAAGTTTATTGCATTTCAACTTGGATTTCCTTTGGAGTTTGTTACTGATGACCATTTGTGGCATAAATCCAAGCATGTTCCGGATCATACACATTGTTTAAACTTTAATACATTTTTCCACTTATTTTAATTAAGACATTTCTATTGATATAATTTATGTCTAATAAAGTCAAAATACAACAAAACCTGCATTTTTCCAATAATGCTCCAATGATGTATTTAAATCAAACACTTTATTGAAATGTTTATTGTGAGACCACTTCATTCATGCATATTGGTTATTTTATGATATTGAACTGCCTAATATATATATGTAGAGAAGTAATCCAATTAACTATATAGGAACAATTAATGCTTTATTATGGTGTTGCAATTGATGTCTACAAAAGAAATGTGTTACACAACTGGAAATCAAGGGTGAGATCCAATCTAAGGCTGCTCCACTATTTACTGCAGTATTAGTGACATTTTAGGTATTGCTGCAATCAGTAGCACTTCAGTTAACTAATGATTGGAGAGTCTCATTGATTTCAGTGGAATTTATTTTCAGCCAACATAATCTGGATTCAACATGTGTATCATAGTTTATTGGATTCCATTATCACTTTTGTAATATAAAAAGAGGTGTTCTTTCTCAGAGAAGAAAACTAATATATTCATCTGATAAATATCAGAAGGCAGGATTTTTTAAAAAATGTAGTGAAGTTTCTTTGACATGAATGGGCTAATAACATTTATTCTAATTTTAAAAAATCATAGAGATGCACGTATGTATTTTTCTTATGAGATTAAGCACTGTTTGTCATTATTATTTAAAATATAATAACAGAGTTGGAAGGAACCTTAGAGGTCTTTTAGTTCAACCCCCTGCTTAGGCAGGAAATCTATACCATTTCAGACAAATGGTTATCCAATCTCTTCTTAAACCTTCCAGTGTTAGAGCATTTACAACTTCTGGAGGCAAGTTGTTCAACTGATTAATTGTTTTAATAGTCAGGAAATTTCTCCTTAGTTCTAGGTTGCTTCTCTCCTTGATTAGTTTCCACCCATTGCTTCTTGTTCTGCCTTCAGGTGCTTTGGAGAGTAGCTTGACTCCCTCTTCTTTGTAGCAATCCCTGAGATATTGGAACACTATCATGTCACCCCTAGTCCTTCTTTTCATTAAGCTAGACATACCCAATTCCAGCAACCATTCTTTATACGGTTTAGTCTCCAGTCCCCTAATCATCTTTGTTGATCTTCTCTGCACTCTTTCTAGAGTCTCAACATCTTTTTTACATCATGGTGACCAAAACTGGATGCAGTATTCCAAGTGTGGCCTTACCAAGGCATTTAATATATGAAATGAGATGAGTCAATTTTGCCTTCATTTAAGATTTGTGATATCTATTTCCTTAGTATCGAATTCATCTGAAAATAAGACTATATCTACCTAGTTGTCTTATACTAATTATCATGTAATGTATCTCTGTGTCACATTTTGCATGTCACATTTTTTTTTCTTAAAATAATAATCTGTATTCTTTATTTAGGAAATAAGGATAAGCATTTTAACTAGTGATTAGAATTCTGTAGGGGTTGTAATGGAATCCATTTTTCATTCTAGATCAGAACATAATACAGTGCTTGTCCTTTTAATAGGGACCTCCCATTAAAAATCTTGAAAGCACCATGTGCAGAGATGCAGATGCTTCATTTTAACGTCTAAAGATGCTTCATTTTAACTTCCATGGTGTCTCATGCTGAGATATTTTCCTTGTTTCTTATGTGCAGGTCATTCTACATTTTCCCACAGAATTCCCGCAGAGGACCTTTGACACGTTCATGAAGTTACAAAAACATTTGGATGAGGATAAACATTCCAAAACCTTACCGCGTAAAATAATAAGGAATGCATACACTCACACAAAGAAAACATATACCAGAATGATTATCTTTACATCTTTTTCACTGTCCCTCTTGTAAACCATTTTTTGGTGCTACCCTGATGTGTAGAAGTGGCAACCTTGAATGGCATTTTCAAACATAAATGTTGTGATATCAGTGTGGCACTCATGTGGTCCAAAGATAATATAGGGGGATGCTGACACATGTTTTTTCAGTCTGATCTGGTGGCTTAGTAACAGGGCAATGAGAGGCCCAAATTCAATAGCCAGTTGTATTCTTGAATAATGGTAAAGGGTATTTCTGGGAACATAATCAACCTTTCAGGACATGCAAGAAAAATAAGCTGTCTGTACTTCCTTGTGTGCTGGTAAAGAATGACATGGAATCTAGTATGAATGGAGTTACACCAGTTTTTCTCTATTACACAGATTTTTCTCTATGGGAACTGGCAGCTTGGTAGCGACTAAAGATATGTCAGCTAATATTCTTAGAACTTTATTATTATTTTTTAAAGGAAAGTGCTTCCTTGTTTGTCCTTCGGCGTGTATTCTTTCCTCCCAAGTACAAGCTACTTAAAACTTTTAGCAGCAAACATATATTTCCATCCACAAAACAGAGACATATTTCGTAAGGTGATGAATGAATGAGTGAGTGGCTTGAAAGAAATATGTTGAGATGGTTTGATCATTTATTTATTTATTTATTTATCAACAAGTATAAGGAAACAAGTAACAGTATAGATATAGACATGGTCACATGAAAAAAATTGGCACAAATAAAAGCGTATAAATAGGCAAAACATAGCCATAAACACACAGAATGATTACATATAAATGGGGACACTAGGACAGGGACGGTAGACATGCTGGAGCACTTATGCACGCCCCCTTAGGGACCTCTTAAGAAACATGAAAGGCCCATGGTAGACAGTTTAAGGTAAAAGGTATGGGGATTAGAGAGACTAACAAGTCTCTCTAGAATCAGGTAGAGTGTTCCAGACATTTACTACTCTATTGCAGAAGTCCTACAATCAAGATTAGAGCGATTTACATTGAGTTTGAATCTATTGATAGTCTATCAATCATATTGATATTGAATCATATTGAGTGATTGGATGAGGACTGATTTGCAGAACAAATATACATGAAGGAGGAGTGAATGTGTCAAAAAGGGAGCTAAAGACTATGAATATTGGGACTGGTTACAGTTTTTATGATTCAGAACATGGATAGAGTAGCAACTAGAATAGTTTGTAATAATAATAAAAAATTGTAAAGGAGTAGCAAATGTTGTCAATGTAAACTAGATGTAGTTAGATTTCTTTCTTCTCCCCTTATCTCCTGCTTTCACTTTCTTTGACTTACTATGTTTCACTATAAAATTGCTTGCCCTGAAAGGAATAGAGTTTGTATGTATGAGGCCTGCTTTGAAGCTGCACTGAATATTTCTCTTTGTTTTCATGGACCATTAATCCTCTGCGAAAATGGGGAAAATATTGAACAATTTGGGGGTATGGGGTGAATTTTAATCATTTAAATGGAGCAAATGGCTTATCATTCCAGACATGTTTATTTAGTTATTTCATTTTTTTAAAAGACTCCACAGTCATAACATTCCTTTGTTCATCTAAGATGCCACTGAGAAAGAAACTACATTGCCATATAGCAATATTCTCAGAAGTGTTTCTTTAAAATATGTGAGATTCATCACTGACTGTTTCTCTAAATGCTGTATTCAATTGTTGTTTTTGCAGTCCTTCATTCATGGAAATGACAATATCTGATCAAAATATATTGCATAAAAAGTAAATTTGAGGGCTACCGTTTGGTAATATGATCTTATCTCTCCACATGATCTTTTAAGAAGAGACTGGACAGCCACTTGTCTGGATTGTTATAGGATCCCTTGCTTGAGCAGGAGGAGGTTGGAATAGAAGACTTTCAAGATCCCTTCCAACTCTGTTATTCTGGTATTCATAATGCACACTTAAAATGTTGCTATGGCATGGAACAGATTTGTTGGCTTCTGCAGTAAACTGCGAAGGCACACTCCTTTCCAATTATCCCACAATTATTTGATATTAATTGAAAGATAGCAAATTTCATACCTGATTTATATATTGTAGAAAATTACTTTAGTTCCTTTCTTGAAAAGGAAACAACAACCACTTTAGTTGATGGCAATGACATTCCATTAATTCCCAATTTAGATAAATCCCAAACTAAATTTGAAATAGGAATACAAACTATACTGAAACAGTCTTTATACTATAAGCCTTCACACATAGTCATGTTATTCCTTTAATAGAGAATGCTCTTTTCTGTTTATCTGTCTGTCTGGCTCTCTCCACCATCTATCCATCCATCCATCTTCTGGATGGTTTTAAGAGACATGGATATTTGATTAGATAACAAAACTGTGTGTCACAAATCTGCACACCAACATGAACTCCATTGACATCTAGGAGTCTTCTGATGAAAGTAGTAGTATCAAGACTCAGCTTCAGGAAGAGCTCTTTAAAAGGTCCCAACATAAGGCTGGAGGCTATGCTTGGAATATTATTTTGAATGCTACTCAAGATTCTGAAAAATAAGTAAAACATATTTCTACTTTATGTTTTAATAAGCAGGAGAGCTGAAGGAACCAGTTTTAGTTACATGTTCATTTCCTGCACCTGGCTAATATAGAACCTTTAGCAAGGTGAGAAAAAATATACAGTAACACACCCAGTTAAAATTAAACCTTTTTTCCCCCATTCCTCCCTGTCAACCCCTTGCTCCAATTGCTTCCCATCACTTTGGGCATCATGCACTAAATATAGTTGAAACATTGTACAGTCCTTTTTGGTGCACCAAAGTCACTCTGATGAATATATTTGCAGCTCATGAGTGAGTGACCATGTGTCACACTGTCAGCTGAGGACCGAGAAAACCATTTTGGCATTTCCAAACAGAGCTTAACCCTAAGGGCAAGATTCAAACCATGGTATCGTCTCACTAATATGTATAAATGCGTCACAGTGCAGCTCATTTTAAGACTTAGTGAAAGGGACTTGGGGATTGAAGAATGTGCCTCGAGGAACATCGCTGAAATTGCCTGTGGTTGAGGCATGCCTAAAGCAAATAGACATGATAAAATGACAGCCATATCCCTGATGAAATAATACAAGGGGAAAAAAACAGACTAGATACTTTAAACAAGCTCATTGATTAAAAAGTTGCATCTGCTTTGGAGTTTTAGTCATTTGGTACAAAAAAGAAGAAAAATAACCATAAAGCAAAGAATATTAAAATATAACATGTAGGGAGGGGAAAAAATGGGATGGATTTGATGGCAGAGTAATCATAGTTAACCAACAGTACTTTTGTGCAATTGGGCTCAGTTTAAGGGTAGGCCTAGTGAACCGGATCATATATCAACCTCATTCAATCTCTTTTCTGAAGATAGAAAAATAGTGAATTTGACAGTCATAGCCTTCTTCCAGTGCTGTTTTGCAACTATTTAGATTCATTGGTTTTATATTTCATCTATGAATTCTTTTACAAGAGTCAAACTTCTGGAAGGAAAAATGGTGGACTGAAGATGACTCTGTGAAAAGTACACAGCTAAAAATGTGGCAAAGCTGATAAGTAGATCAGCTGGCAAACAGACCGGCTCTCCAATAATTCCTGTCTGGACAAGGAGAAAACCTGAGATCACTCATAAATGCTCTGGACAGAAGCTCCTCAGGAGGAAGCTGCAAGACAGCTGCCTCTAGTGGGTTTAAATCTCTGGATTATGAGGGCATGCCATCTTCAGCAAACTGTGGTGGTTGCTTTTATGAACATCGGGTTTGCATATTTTGTTTTTAATTACTTTAGAAAATTGCTAGTTAATGGCTTTTTGACAGCACTTGATAAGTTCCCTTCTATCCATAGAAGGATATTTATTTAGGTGTATATGTGTACATATACATATGTATATGCATATACATAATAAATATCAAAAGTCTATTTAAAAGGCTAATTAAAATTTTAATTTGGAAAGTTACAAATGGATTAAGGGTCCAGATAAATTTGAATACAATTTTGGAATTATTGGACACTAGAGGAAACTAAGCATTATTAGTAACAAAAAGAACACACAATCTCAATTTACAACTACAGAATGAACCAGAACATTTTAATATTGGACATATGGAAGGATATTTTGAACAATAGATGCAGAAGTAAATTTTAATAGCGTCAACAGAGAATCTGTCTCTATAAAGAGACTGTATAATATTTTAGAGAGATACAAGATCTACCTGATAAGATTGAGACTGAGTTGAAAATGGATTCACATATGACAAGCAACAAGAATGACATATAATGTCAAATGTCAAAATATGTAATGACATACTTTGTATATACACATACAAAATAAACTGGTTAATGTCTCTATAATGAAAAGAAATATACGAAAAGAAACAATAAACCAAGAAAGTGACCTGGATAATTTTCCTGTTGGATTTCCAAAAGTGGCTTGTTAGAGAGAGAGAGAGAGAGAGAGAGAGACAAAGAAAAAAAATGAAAAATCAAGTTCTATGGCATAATTTGAATAGATTAAGAATTAAGATCGTTAGAAGTAAAAGGAAGGAATATAAAGTTGGTATATTTGACCAAGGTTAAAGCAGATATGTTGTCATCCCTGATAATGTTTTTATGATGCAATGATTGAAATGACAATGGTTTATAGAGTTGTTTATAAATAAGAAATGGGATATGGGAAGAAGAGATCAGTTGTTTTATTTTAAGAGGAGGCAATAAGTTACTAAGTAGTATATATTTGTTGTGATAATGGTGGGAAGTCACTTTTTTATATTCTTTCCTTTTTCTTTACTATATTCTTACTTATTTTTCTTTTCTATTTCATTTCTTTCTCTTTTGTCCTTTTTCCTTTCTTTTTTGGGCTTTTATCTTTTTGTTCTTTTTTCAGTTTGTATTAGCTTTTATTGTTATAATTATAATTTTTAATAAAATTATTACAAAAACAATGAAACTTACATGAGGCTCAATGATGCTGAATCGCAATATTCATAGAAGAGTGGTGAAGGAGGGCTACTGGCGCAAACAGAAATATTAGCTCTGGTAGACTTTTCTACCATGCCTTGTCCTATATTCTTTTTAAAATCATCTGCCCATTAATCCAGCTATTTGTTTCACTGACTGTCTGCTTAGCTATCCTTCATCTATACATCCTTCTGTACAGTAGTGGGTTGCAAAACCTGTCGCTACCAGTATGCTTGTGCACTCATACGCGCTCGCGTTCACATGCGATGCTTCTGTGTATGCACAGAAGCGTCCGGCATGGGTGGGCAGAGTCTCCTGCTGCTGCCGCTACCGGTTTGCTGATATGGGTAGAACCACTGTTTCCATAACATCCTTCCATCCAAATATCAAAAGAATGCTCACATTCCTTCTCATGAAAAAATTAGGTGCAATAAATCATATTATATATACAATAAATTCTGTCAACCAAATATGTAAAATCAAAGCTACAGAAGTACAGCTATGTTGAAAAAAAGACACTTTTGTTATTTGCTCTTGACAATATTTATGCAACTGGGGCTCCACTCAAGGAATATTTAATGAAAGTGTAAAAGAACCACACTTTTCTTCATTCTTGGTTCTACAGTAAAATCAGATGTAGCCACTCATAAAACAAGGATTTGAATATATTAAAGGTTTCTTTAAAGTAAGTTCAATTCACCATTACATCTCAAGTGCTGGAGGTGACAAGATCCACCTTAGTACTGCACATAAAATGCTGAAATAACATATTCAGCTTCTTGAAATCTCAACGTCAACTGAAGCCACTTGTTTCACAACAAGTGGCTTCAACACGGATATCGTACATTGCAAAGGCCATTCAAGAAAGAAGAGATCCAGTCAAAATGAAACTACATGTTTATCCAATCTCAAAAGTAAAAGCATAGCTTCCTCTCACAGTACTGTTTCAATGATGAATGAATCACTTTTGAACTGAACCAACCCATCAAAGCTTTGCATGCTAACGTATAGACTGAGAGTCCATGCACTCGTCTTCATCTTATGTTTAAGAAACAAGCACATGAGGATGCTGAGTGCCAAAAAAGCAACTTATCTGCGCTCCCATTCATCACTTCTGAAGCTCTTTTCACAACTCAGAAGAACACACAAAGCCTAAGTGCAAGGTGTGCAGGCAGAAAACTATTTTTTTTCCTTCATCCTGATGTTACCCTTTATGTGCCTTGCTTTGAGGTGTTTTACTTTGAGGTGACACAATCTGCCTTGGTCACCTCAAGGGACCTTTTCCCTTGGTCAATCAAGGGAAAAGAAAGATTGTAAGAATGGAATAAAACTAGTTGACTTTCTGGAGGCCATAGACCTGAAAATATGTTCTTATTGCCATGTTTCTGAGGAAAAACAAAGAGGGAGAGAACTACCCCAAATCATCCAGTCTGTTGCCCAAATTTAGGAGTATGATTTTCTCCTAGGGGTAAAAATGTGCATTTTTACCCCTAGAGCATTTTTAGAGCATTTAAAAATGCTCTAAAAATGGAGAGCATTTGTATTTCATTTACTGTACCTTTTATGTGTCAAAGAATGTATCTCATTGTAATGGTAAATTCCACATTATATGGAGTTAGCACACCCATCACTATTCCCTCTTCCTCTTCTTCCTCCTCCTCCTCCTCCTCCTCCTCCTCCTCCTCCTCCACCTCCACCTCCACCTCCATCACCACCACCATTAAATACCCCAAGAAACTTATTCTGATAGCTTTTCAGAATGGCTTAAAGTACTTCTTGACAATGTTTTAATTAGAACTTCCAGTTGCTCGATTTCATTTGTCTAGAGCAATTTATCCTTAGTTATATAGTAGTAATTCTATGTCCTATTTGAATATAATGATAATTTATACATTAAGCTAGTTTTCTGGAGATTTATAAAACATAAGGTAAGAAGGGAGAGGAAAGTTGGATGTGTTTTCCCCTTCTTTTTTCATGTCCAAAATCATAAGAATCTTTTCATCCACCTGCCAGTTGACTTCTAAGAGTACTTCAAATCTCCGACAGCACTGAAGAATTCTCTCCTTTGAAAACTGATGAGTTTACCTAAGCTAATGGCATTGCATATGAAACAGTGCTCTCTTTACCAAATCTCTGTTAAGATCTGATCTAAAGATATCAGTATTTCAAGCCATTAATACAAAAGTCAGGACTTGTCCCAATTCCAGAAAGGAACAATTAATACCAACTGTCAATTGATTAACTAGTTCTTCCTGGAATTTCATTATCCATTTGCACAACTGCCATTTCTGCAAAATCAATGGTCATCCTTGTAGCCTTCCCCATTGTTTGTCTGGCGGCCTGAATATTTTATGCCTTAGGAGCTCAATGGCATATGGAAACTCAGAAGATAAAGCCATTTTCTCACCTTGTCACAATTCTGAAGGAAAACTTGACTCAATGAATTACTAACTATCAAACAAGGCACAAAATGGCAATTTTACTTTTTTTTTTTTCCAAGCTAAAAAGCAATCGATTCTTTTAAGGCTTTTTTAGTCTGAAGATTTACGTTGTTTTTATATAAAGCTTTACCGTGAATGTTGTCACTTGCTCAAATGTTTTTCCACATAAATTCTCATTAAATAGGAATGGGCAAAAAAGAGATTTGTCAAAACCTCTTTCTAAACTTCTAAAAAATTGGAAATAAAATATAACTTTATTGTTCCTATAATTTGCCTTCATGGTAGAGGTAAATCTATAAAATTAGGTTGCCAAAATCTGTAGAAGCACAAAATGGCAGCAGAAAGATAATGAAAACACTTTCTGTTGCCATCTAATGGATGTCCAGATTTGTGCGACTCAGATCTGGAACTCTTAACCAGAAGATACTCAAAGCATCATGGTTTTTTTAATTTATTTATTCAAACAAATAAATTTTGAGAATGAGAAACTGACAAATTTACCTATCCAGACAGATTATTTTTAAATGCTTGAATTCAACCATATTTTTACTGCTAAAACAAGGTTGCCATGATCAGAACTCACAAGCATAGCTACAGGATAGGTAGTTAGTTACAGTACTACAGTAGCATCCTCTCCATGTTTGAAATAGGTATCCCCTTTTAAGGGGATCAGAAAGATGAAATTACATTGTAAAAACTTAACTCTTGGCTCAATGCACACATTTATTCATGCATAGGAAAAACAGAATTAAAGACTTTCAAAAATTGGAGGCAGGAGAAAGCAAAAACAAATGTGAATTGATCCCACCTCGGTTTTCTCCGCAGGTTCAGAAAACAGTGAGGTAATTATTCTCTGAAATAATATTAAGTGGTAATCTGTTCCATTGTGCTCTGCCCTTCTCAAGGTTTCAGATATGGCAACAAAGAACAGTGCCTCTATATTTGGAAAGTCCAAACATTCTTATTAAAAGTAGTTTCAGGTGTGATTCTTATAGCTCCTTTTAATTCACAAAGAAGTGCCACTTAAGATTCCAGGTGTGAGTTACTATTCATTTTCAGGCATTTGAGAAACCTGGTTGACCTTCTCAGGTCACACTACTCTTTAAACACCGATGACAAGCAGCTCCCCCTTCCCAGCATTAATGCTCATGCTGTGCACTGGGGTTCCGCGCCTATCAGAAGGTTCTGCTGAGCATTGAAACTCTGTAGGTTAACGGCTCTCGTGGCCTTGACTTTTCATAGCAGTCATATCAGTTTTCCTTTGAGTGCATTGATTAAATGATTGGGCGGGGGAACTCCACACCATCCTACCTTCTCTAACAGTTCTCACCTTCATCCCCTTTCCCTGCCCCAGTGAACAAACATTGTTTTGAATTTTTAGTCAACCTTTATGGGGTGTTTTGAAATAAGATCTTCTTTGCAGTGTCTTACGCTTTCTTAAGAGAATTTCCTGTGAACATCTTTTATTTCTTTAATGAAGACACATGCTGCTCCCCTGAACATGGAATAAATTTAACATGGGAGCAGATATTCATGAAAAATCAAATCCAGTGTGATTAGAACATAATGCATATCCCATCCAGGTAACTAGAGACATGAAAAGAATGCTACGTTTTATTTATTTTTTAGTAGTTTATACGCTGCTCAAACAACTAAAGTATGTTGTAAAACTACTGTATGTAATGAACAAAGTATTTAATAAGGCTATTTCATTCATTCAGATCTCGGATGTCTTCTGCTTGTGTTCCCTTTATTTTTTTGAGCAGTATATATGATGAATGGTTGCAGGAACTAGGTATATCTAGTCTAACATAGAGAAGGACTAGGGATGACATAATAACAGTCTTTCAATATCTAAGGGATTACCACAGAGATAAAGGGGTCAACCTATTCTCCAAAGTACCTGAAGGTAGGACAGGAAGCAATGGATAGAAACTAATCAAGGAGAGAAGCAATCTAGAACTGGAGAGAAATTTCCTGACAGTGAGAACAATTAATCAGTATAACATCTTGCCTTCATAAATTATGGGTGCTCTGACACTCGAGGTTTTTAAGAAGAGATTGGGCAACCATTTGTCCAGAATGGTATAGGTTCTCCTGCTTGAGCAGAGGATTGGACTACAAGACTCCCAAGATCCTTTCTAACTCTGTTATTCTGTATTCTGATTTTGTGATTAAGAATTAAAGCTATGGATTTTCTTGGATCATAAGCAGATGCTGCTGTCAAAATCCCCTCTCAGTTTGAAAGCTATCTATATATGGAAGAGGGGTATCTTTAATGAAAGTTTCATATATAGAATGCTTTCTCAAGAAGCATTCACTGGAAGCTCACCTTAATGCCTTTTGATTTTAGGTGAAGAGAGTTTAACCATCCTGTTCCTTTCGGCCCTGTAAACATGGTATTAATTTAACATAACAGAATAATAAACAGGAGGTCTTCTAGTCCAACCCCCAGCCCCCCAGCAGGAAACCCTACACCATTTCAGATAAATGGTTGTCCAACCTCTTTTTAAAAATTCCAGTACTGAAGCATTCAAAACTTCTGGAAGCAAGTTGTTCCACTGACCAATTGTTCTAACTGTCAGGACATTTCTCCTTAGTTCTAGGTTGCTTCTCTTCAGTTTCAATATGAACACTTTGATTTGATATTAATAGTGATTTTATGTTATATTTGGATGTCATTACCAATTGCCATGTTGGATGCCATTACCAACTGCCATTTTTTTTGTGTGTGTGTTATTCAGTTTTTTTTTTCCTGTTGTGTGTTTATCAGTCCTCTTTGGGGCATAAGTGGTAGAGAATACAGGTAGCTGAAAAAGCTTAGTTTTTCTTTATTTTGGAAAGAAAATCTAAGACACTGATTTTGTTTACCTGCAAAACATTAAAAACAAACATCTAAGATTTGTGGATTCACAGTTTGTGGATAGTACGACTGATGTATTAAAGTGCATGTAATCAGGTTACATTAATTAATTAATTAATTAATTAATTAATTAATTAATTAATTGATTGATTGATTACATGTCATCAGGGGTGGCTCCATGGCTAAGACACTGAGTTTGTCGATTGAAAGGTTGGCAGTTCAGCGGTTCGAATCCCTAGTGCCACATAATGGGGTGAGCTCCCGTTACTTGTCCCAGCTTCTGCCAATCTAGCAGTTCAAAAGCACGTAAAAAATGCAAGTAGAAAAATAGGAACCACGTTTGGTGGAAAGTAACAGCGTCCTATGTGCCTTTGGCATTTAGTCATGCCAGCAACATGACCATGGAGACGTCTTCGGACAGCGCTGGCTCTTCAGCTTTGAAACGGAGATGAGCACTGCCCCCTAGAGTCGGGAACGACTAGCACATATTTGTGAGGGGAACCTTTACCTTTACCTTTTTTTAATCAGGTTCCAGTTCTACATTTTAGAGGCTTATGTTTTTATATATCCTTTATTCCAGAAAGGGGGGAGGGAATAGGTAATATTTGATTTGCCTATATATCTGCTCTTTAAAGCAGTCAAATGACTATAATTACTACATCAAGTTAATTATAGCCACAAAAAGCACTTGTCAGCTTGCAGGTACCTTCACAGGCGTTGAGGCTAGTCAGCTTTTAAAAGGCTTCAATTTCAGGTACATTTATATTACTGTACCTACATCCATATTGCAGAATGATTCAAAATGTGGAAGACAGTGAGACAATCTAGGAAGGCAATATGATTTTACAATACTTAGCTTTCAGTATGGGTCACATATCCAGGAACAGATGGTCTGAGGAAAAACCAAACGGTTGGTTTTTTTCTAATGTTGGTTTTAAAGGATATCATGCACGAGTAGTTTAAAGAATGTCATGCATGAGTAAAACATAACATAAAATTGGCTGAAGCACTTTTAGTTCTAGAAAACATTCAACTCTGGCTGTTTTCAAAGAAGATATTATGGTATGCAATTTTCAGAACATTTTAACAGTCTGAAAATGGGTCTAAGACTTTGTTTTGGATAGAGCTCTTGCAATGGTGAATCTTTTTTTTTTAAAAAAATGTTATTTTAAGGCTTTCTCACCTAAATCTCAACAGCTACGTAATATAAAGAATCCACAGTATAACATGTATTGGTCCCTGGATGTGCTAAATATCACTACTGCTGTAGCATGATTCCTAGACTAATTTGTGTGAATCCATGTCAAATATCTCCCCATGTTTCTGCTTCCCAAGCATACTAACTCTGTGGTCAGCTCAAAGCAAATCTTTTAATACTGGCATCCATGGGGAAAGGAAATGATAAGAGATGAATCACCAAAAAACAAGTATAAAAGGGTGAGTTTATGCCATATAACATTTTTATAACATTATATTATATAACACACACACATTCAAAAGTTTTTTTGGGGAAAACCCAAGAAGCCAGTAGTGTAGTACTTTGTATGTGTGTGTAGTACTTTTTGTATGTGTGTGTGCGTATGTGTGTTGTATGTTTTTATACTGTGTGTGCATTTAGAGCTAAGCGAGCCTTGAATGGGTAAAATAACAGAAGGAGATAAAGGTTCCCCTCACACATATGTGCTAGTTGTTCCTGACTCTAGGGGGTGGTGCTCATCTCCATTTCAAGGCCAAAGAGTCAGCGCTGTCCGAAGAAATCTCCGTGGTCAAGTGGCCGGCATGACTAAACACCAAAGGCGCATGGAACGCTGTTACCTTCCCATCAAGGTTGGTCCCTATTTTTCTACTTGCATTTTTTATGTGCTTTCAATATCTCCTGTAAAGACATTGAAGAAGAACAGGGACATGAGAAAACACTAAAAATCTCTCTTGTTCCTTTGGTTTTCTGATCTATTAGTCCTTGTCTCATTTTCCAAATGCGTTGGCCTATACATTACTTTTAGAACTTTACAAAAAAAAATCTTCTATTGCTTGTCATATTTCTGTAGATTTTCCATAAATAGTTTCCCAACTTGGTTATAACTGTAGTGCTTATCTGATTTCATCTTTTAATACTACAGATTCTTTGTAAATAGAAAATCGCATCTAAAATATCTTGGTTCTGTACTTCAGTACAGAATTTCAATACATTCTTTTCATCTTTGATTTTCTTTGAATAAGTTATTTTCTGTCCATCTTTTATCATATGGATTACATTAATATCTTTAATATCAAAGACTAGTAAAATGATGGTAAAGATCATCAAACACATATTAGACCTCTAGATGGAAAGAAACCTGCCTGCTGTTGAAGCTAAGTCCAAGCTTAGTACACACACACACACACAAATACATATTGGATAACTGAAAAAGCTGAAGAACACCAAACAAATATCAATATGTGATTTACTGATTATGGCAACCGTAGAATGTCCTTAGGAAAAAAGAACACTAAAAGATGTGAAACCTATACCCAGAAAGTGCCAGTAAAGATGTTATTGTTGTTAGTTGCAAAGTTGTGTCCCATGGACAACGTTCTTCCATGCCTTCCTGTCCACCATCATCTTCTGGAGTCCATTTAACATCATGCCTACTGCTTCAGTGACTCCATCCAGCCATCTCGTTCTCTCTCATCCCCTTCTTCTTTTGCCCTCAATCGTTTCCAGCATTAGGTTCTTCTCCAGTGAGTCCTTCCTTCTCATTAGGTGGCCAAAGTATTATTTTTTTAAAAAAAATGATTTATATGCCACCCTTCTCCGGAGACCCAGGGCGGCTTACAATGCGTTAAGCAATAGCCTTCATACTTTTGTATATTTATACAAAGTCAACTTATTGCCCTCACAAACTGGGTCCTCATTTTACCTACCTTAGAAATGATGGAAGGCTGAGTCAACCTTGAGCCTGGTGAGATTTGAACTTACAGTAATTGCAGACAGCTGGTGTTCATCACAATGCTATTAGTCTGCTGAGCCACCAGGCCTGTTTCATTTGAGTTTCATCTTCAGGATCTGGCCTTCTAAAGAGTAGTCAGGATTGATCTTCTCTAGGAATAACCGGTTTGATTGCCTTGCAGTCCAAGGGACTTGCAGGAGTCTTCTCCAGCACCATAGTTCAAAGGCCTCAATTCTTTGGCACTCAGCCTTTCTTATGGTCCAACTTTCACATTGCAACTGGGAATACCATAGCCTTGACTATATATATTTCTGTTGGCAGGATGATGTCTCTGCTTTTTAGTAGGCGGTCTAGATTTGCCATAGCTTTCCTTCCCGGGAACAAGCATCCTTAAATTTCTTGGCTGTAGACCTCATCTCCAGTGATCTTGGAGCCCAGGAAAATAAAACCTGTCACTACCTCCATTTCTTCTCCATCTATTTGCCAGGGATTGAGAGGGCCACATGCCATTATCTTAGTTTTCTTAATGTTGAGTTTCAAGCTCTCCTCCTTCACCCACATCAAGAGGTTCTTTAGTTCCTCTTCACTTTCTGCCATTAGAGTGGTATCATCTGCATATCTGAGGCAATCTCCCGGCAATCTTAATTCCAATTTATGAGTCATCTAGCTCCGCCTTTCTCATGATGTGCTCTGCATATAAGTTAAATAGGCAGGGTGACAGTATACAGCCTTGCCGGACTCCTTTCCCAATTTTGAACCAATCAGTGGTTCCATGTCCAGTTCTCACTGTTGCTTCTTGACCTGCATATAGGTCTCTCAAGAGACAAATAAGATGGTCTGGTACTCCCATCTCTTTAAGAACTTGCCACAATTTGTTGTGATCCACACAATCAAAGGCTTTAGCATAGTCAATGAAGCAGAAGTAGATGTTCTTCTGGAACTCCCTAGCTTTCTCCATGATCCAACATATGTTGGCAATTTGATCTCTAGTTCCTCTGAAATCCTACCTGTACTTCTGGTAGTTCTCAGTCCACATATTGCTGGAGCCTAGCTTGTAGGATTTTGAGCATAACTTTGCTAGCATGTGAAATGAGTGCAATGGTGCAGTATTCTTTGGCATTGCCCTTCTTTGGAATTGGAATGTAAACTGACCTTTTTCAATCCTGTGGCCACTGTTGAGTTTTCCAAATTTGCTGGTAATTTGACTGTAGTGCTTTTACTGCATTGTCTTTTAAGATTTTGAATAGCTCAGCTGGAATACTGTCACATCCATTAGCTTTGTTGTTGCTTCCTAAGGCCTATTTGACTTCGCATTCCAGGATGTCTGGCTCGAGGTCAGTGGCCACCCCATCATGGTTATCATTAAGCTTCTTCTTGTATAGTTATTCTGTGTAATTTTGCCACCTCTTCTTAATCTCTTCTGCCTCTGTTAGGTCCCTGCCATTTTGGTCCTTTATCATGCCCATCTTTGCATGAAATGTTCCATTCATATCTCCAATTTCCTTGAAGAGATCTCTGGTCCTCCCTATTCTATTGTTTTCTTCTATTTCTTTGCACTGTTCATTTAAGAAGGCATTCTTATCTCTTCTAGCTATTCTCTGGAATTCTGCATTCAATTGGGCATATCTTTCTCTTTCTCCCTTGCCTTTCCCTTCTTTCCTCAGCTATTTGTAAAGCTTCCTCAGACAGCCATTTTACTTTCTTTTTCATTTTTCATTTCTTTCTCTTTGGGATGGTTTTAGTTGCTACCTAAATTGTACAACATTAGTTGTACAATGTTGCAAACCTCCATCCATAGTTCTTCAGGCACTTTGTCTATCAGATCTAATTCCTTAAATATATTTGTCACCTGTACTATATATTCATCAGGGATATGATTTAATTCATACCTGAGTGGCCTAGTGCGTTCCCCTACTTTCTTCAATTTAAGCCTAAATTTTGCAACAAGAAGCTCATGATCTGAGCCACAGTCATCTCCTGGTCTTGTTTTTACTGACTATATGGAGTTTCTCCATCTTTGGCTGCAGAGCACATTGTCAATCTGATTTCTGTGTTAACCGTCTGGTGATGTCCATGTGTAGAGTCGTCTCTTGAGTTGTTGGAAAAGAGTGTTTGCTATGACCATCGTATTCTCTTGACAAAATTCTATCAGCCTGTGCCCTGCTTCATTTTGTATTCCAAGGCCAAACTTGCCTGTTATTCTGGTTATCTTTTGGCTTCCTATTTTAGCATTGCAATCCACCATGATGATAAGGACGTCATTTTTTGGTGTTAATTCTAGAAAGTGTTATAGGGCTTCATAGAACCAGTCAAATAATTGTTTTAAAAGTGGATGAAGAAACATCAATAACTTGTACTATGCTGATGACCGAGCTAGTCTGATAGCTGAAAATGCAAATCATCTAGAAACTTTACTAATGAAAGTCAAGGAGCACAATTTAAAAAAAGAGAGGCTATGATTAAATATAAAGAACAATCACAAGTATAGCAACCAGGCTTTAAAACTGACAATGAAGATATTTAAGTGGTTAATAGCTTTTGGCTTTTAGGACCAGCAATCAATAAAGGAAACAGCAGTCAAGAAATATCTGCAGACTTGCATGTGGTAGGGTAGTAATGAAGACCTTCAAAAAGGTATTCAGATGCTGTGACATGTTTTTATCAAGACAAATTCAGACAACAGTTTTCCTATCATACTCTCTGAAGCAAAATTTAGATTTTGAGGAAAGCAGGGTAAAGATAATATTAACAATTTTGAATGTTGGTGATGAAACAGACTCCTGAAAATACCACGGATAGTTGTAGAGTTGTATGGAGACAGCTTTGAAGAATGTGGCAGCCATAACATCAGGTTAGCATGTAAAGAAGAAACATAGATGAGCCCACTTTGGTACTCTTTGAAATAAAAAGAAGGAAAAGAGAAAGGTTTTGTTGTAGCCTCTATCAATGAAGTAGAATTCTGTACTTCCTGTCTTGGTTTATCTCAAAGACTGATAATAGCCAAAAAGCAAACAAAAAACAAACGGATCTTAAAACAAATGAATCTAACGTTCTCACAGTAGGCTCAAGTGACCAGGCTGAAGTTATCACACTTTGGACATAATATAGTATGTGAAGATCTAACTTTCTCGAGAAGACTCTGATGTGGGAAAGAGAAGAAAATGACCAGTAACAAGGTGGATGGACTCAATTAAAGCAGCAATAAATGCACCACTGAAAAAACAAAAGAACAAGATCATCCTGAAGAAGATCTATCAGTGCGATAGCATTAACAACAACTTGATGGCACCTAATCAGATCAAATCAATTCTGGGAAGGGTGGAGAAAAAAATGGAGAAAATACAATTCAGGTGGAATGTCAGCCTCATGAATTACTGATTTGATACATTCACATAGTGATGCCTTCAAAGGGAGGAAATAGATGGCTCATTTGAATGAGCACACTTGGAATACTTTGGTTAGGAGGAGAAAGCGAACTGACCAAGGTTGCCCTGGAGGTCAGTAAGTAATGAGAAAGTAATTATGGGAAAGAGAGTCTATTTCATTTCTCTGAGTTCTCTGGCTCCAAGAGTCTTTCGAAAAAGCTAAAATGCTTTACATTTTTCTTATATCTTGGCCTTTTACCCTTCCGTGGCATTTTCAGTTGGTTGTATTCAAAGCTTAAAATGAGTTTTTGTGGCTTGCCATCCTCCAAGGACTGTAGCACAGCTTTTAAGGCATCTCAGCTATTGCCCATTTGCTATCCTGCGCCCTGAACACAAAAGGCTCAGTCAAATGTTGAGTAGCAGGTATACGGTTGCACAGGTAGTTAATGAAAGAGAGATTTGATTACAAAGGGATAAGTAACCTCTTTGTAGCCTGCAATTAACATTTAACTTGATATGGCCAATAAACTCTCTGAAAGGAGTGTCGACTGCAGAAAAGAGGCTTTTTCACTTGTTATTAGAGCCGTCACACAGAGACACTAGCAGGCATTATTCTATTGTACGGGGTGATTTGGTTTGCACATCACAACACAGCTCAGCTTTTGGTATAGTAAGTGTTACATTAATTGAACTGTTCTTTCCCTATTGCTAAGGTTTTAAATGGCTCTGGTTTCCAAAATCATGGGAATATTGTGCAGGTTCATCAGTTTTAGAACATAATCCTCACCCCATTAATATTGATTTCATTATTCCCCTCATCTAAACTATGGTCTAAGGTGGGAAAGATGGAGAATATCCCCATGTGTTTTTGAAGCAGTCCAGGAAATATATATGATTTTATACATCCTCCTGTTTAAAAAAATGCATCAGGAATATGTAGAGATTAGGATAAGGCCAAGAATCTCAGATTTCTCCTTTTTTACATTTTAATTTCTATATAAGATTATTATTTGTGCAAAACCTAAATTTCTCAACCTATTATAAATGGAACACTATCCTAATGGAATGAGCAAGACTATCATACTTTGTAAAGTCCCTAGGCTATATAATTGACTATATTATACTGTTACTTATAGATTATGTTTATATGTACTATGTCTTTTAAAGTCGTGGAATGTAATCTATGTATTTAATCTAATTTTAGCAGTCCAGTCCCTCGTTGGGACTCAAGTTTGAAGCTTAACTCATGCCTGTTTTTAAATAAACTGCATCATACTGTTAGGACTAAGTCAGTGGTGGGTTTCAAATTTTTTTACTACCGGTTCTGTGGGTGTCGCTTGGTGGGCATGGCATGGCTTGGTGGGCATGGCTTGATGGGCGTGGCAGGGGAAGGATACTGTAAAATCTCCATTCCCATCCTATTCCAGGGGAAGGATACTGTAAAATCTTCATTCCCTCCTCAATCCAGAGGAAAGTTACTGCAAAATCCCCATTTCCTCCCGATCAGCTGGGACTTGGGAGGCAGAGAATAGATGGGGGCAGGGTCAGTCAGAATTTTTACTACCAGTTCTCCAAACTACTCAAAATTTCTGCTACCGGTTCTCCAGAACTGGTCAGAACCTGCTGAAACCCACCTCTGGACCAAGTAAAAGAAAGCTGCAATCCTGTACACACTTAATTGGAAGTAGGTGCACTTGATGGACATGCCTAAAATGAATTTTTTTCAGAAGAATGAATTATCTTTTCCCTTGTTGTAGTTAAGGAGACTTTTCACAACACAGCTATGTTAATATTGGTGATCAGTGCTTCTACTTATTCTTTTTTTAGATTTTTATCTCATCCTTTTTTTCATATATAGCTCAAAGTAGTAAACATAACAATACTCCTTTCTCCTGTTATTTTCCCTATACAGCAACCATGAATGTGAATTTGGTAAACAGCGAATGACTGATCCAAACTTAGTCAAGGTTAGAACTCACAGTCTCCTGATTTCTTGGTCAGTGCCTTAAACACTTCACCAAATGGGCTGTTGTAGTTAAGTTACTGGCACGATTTATGATAAAAAGGTGTTAAAGTCTTAATTCTATTTTAACAGACAATAAAGCCCATTTGACATCAGGAAGTAAGACACAGTTTTGGAATATGGCAAATTCATTATCTTTCTGTTATTTTGTGTATTACACTCTCTTTTGCTTGATTAATAATATGAGAGTTTTATTTGTTTCTCATAGTTTGGTCAGATATGGATTGTAATTTACTGTTGGGAAAGCTACTTCATTCATTCTATTATAATTTTAAGTTCTTTCATTAAAACAATAATGAAAGAAAATTTAAAGTTCATTCCATATACATACATATATATATATTAAAGTTGCCAGGCACATACAGAGGTGATATTCTGCAGGTTCCAACCAGTTCTGGAGAACCGGTAGCAGAAATTTTGAGTAGTTTGGAGAACTGGTAAATACCACCTCTGACTGGCCCCGTCCCCATCTATTCTCTGCCTCCCAAGTCCCAGTTGATTGGGAGGAAATGGGGATTTTGCAGTAACCTTCCCCTGCCATGCCCACCAAGCCATGCCACGCCCACCAAGCCATACCCACAGAACCAGTAGTAAAAATATTTGAATCCCACCACTGGGCACATATATACTTCTTGTTTTTTGAAGTAGCTTTGCGCTATTTCATGCTAGCACAGATGCAGTTCTGTACCATTTTTTAATGAAAGAAAATAATCTCTTCCTTCTTAATTTAGATCAAATTTAGCTACATGATAATATCGCTGAAGTTAACCACAGCTTTTTAGATTGAAAGCAATGATTGCCCATGATTGAGAATAACCATTGTACAGTTTTTGAGTTGTCTTATTTAATTTTCTGTTTTATTGTCACTCATCATTCATGATGTGTGGCTATAATATCATTATTGTTGTTAAACTGTAAGCTTAAGGATATTTTTAAAATAGAAAATGATACCAGGGATGTAATTAATTGGGTTGTAAATAGGCCTAGACAACTACATCTGCCTTGCTATCACTGCTGGATATGGGGAAAGATGTAAATCTGTTGAAAGTTTGTTGTTGGCATACTTTCAATGCATTAAAACAAAATGGACAAAAATAGCCCTTCTAAAAATATTTGGAAACGCAAAGATATGTTCAAGGATGACAAAATCTTTGCAAATCTGATAGGTCTGAGCTGAACACTGGCAAATATATCTTAAATAAAATGCGCTAAGATAGTGTTGTGCTATATCTTGATCATATCCTACTAGGGTTCCAAAGTCATGTTCTAACTTAGAATGCCTGGGCAAGATGAAAGATCAATTACTTGATTTTATTAGCTGATCATATGAAGGGCTGTTCTTAGGAGGTCAGGGAGAAACTAAGCATATACATCTCGTTAAAATGGAAGGGGGAGAAGCTATGCCAGAGGTGGGCTGCTGGGGGCTTGCAGGGGTTCGGGGGAACCTCTAGCTAAGATTCTGTGCAGTTCAGAGAACCCCCAAATCCCACTCCTGGCTGGGCCCGGCCATCCTGCCCTTCCCAGGAGTCCCCATGCGGCCTGTTTTGGATGCAGGTAAATGCAGGGCACATTTTTTCACCCTCGGGGAGGGTGAAAAACAGACCTACCAGAAGTTCGGGAAGGGCCTCTGGAGCCTGGGGAGGCCTTTTCGCCCTCCCGGAGGCTCAAGAAAAGCCTCTGGAGCCCAGGGAGGGAAAAATACCCCCCCTGCTGTGTTGCAGGAGGTCGACTAGGCCATGCCCACCATGGCCACACCCACCCAGCAACTGGGCAGAGAACCCCTTGCTAAAATTTTTGAAGCCCACCCCTGAGCTGTGTGTCCTTTCTATGAAGCAATATCCTCTTATGGGACCCAGGAAGTACACCTTCTCTGTGATAGCATTCCTTGTGGAAGTGGATTTGGATGGCTCTGAGCCTGTTGGTCTTTTGGAAACCCTTAAAAACCTGGCTCTTCCCCCAGGTTTTATGCATGCATTGGATGTATGGTTTGTTCTGTATTAATTGACGGGTTCAGTAGGTTTGATATTAATATGCCCCATTGTCTTTTATTGTTCTTTTTTTAAAACTGATTTTATATGTATGTTTTTGCTTTCATTTCTTGCTAGCCACCCAGAATTGTTTCCTTTATCTGGACGGCCAGATGAATTTGCTAAATAAACAAATAAAAATTGTACATGGCTTGGAAATGCTTAAATACATGTTCTTTTCAGTTGTTCTTCCATAGGGATGCTAGTGGACCTGCCTTCCATGCCTTGTATTCAATCTTTTTTGCTGGAATTTCAGTGGAAACCATTCAGCGATTCTTCATCTCCAACATCTTGGCAATTTTGATCTGAAAGTTCTTATCTCAGTCAGAACTTCCATTCAACATTAAAATTGCAGCTTCATAGCTCTGGCATTTATGAACTTAATCAGTGGGGTGGTGAACTTTATTCAATGTTCTTTAAGCATTTAGTGTATACCTGAAGGAGAAGAGTAAATAGACATTTTTCCTTTTGTTTTTTGCCCATCCTTGAGTTCATTTCTATAGGAAAGCCTATTCATAGATGCACTAAGTAAAAAATAAATTCCTAGTTGAACAAAGCAGAATTTAATGAAGCATAGGTTGTCTACAGAAAATAATAGTTCAGTACCTTCTATTTCTCTGATATTAAGATAAACAAGAGCCTTGGTAGTACAGTGGTCTAAAGCACTCTGTTATTAAGCTGGTTATTAAGACCAGCTGCCTGCAATTACTGCAGGTTCGAATCTCGCCAAGGCTCAAGGTTGACTCAGCCTTCCATCCTTTCTAAGGTAGGTAAATTGAGGACCCAGTTGTGGGGGCAATAAGCTGACTTTGTATAAATATACAAAAAGGATGAAGGCTATTGCTGAGCACATTGTAAGCCGCCCTGAGTCTCCGGAGAAGGGCGGCATATAAATAAAATTTAAAAAAAAAAAAACATTTCCTTTCCTCAGCTCTTTTTTTAGGTAAAGTTGCTATTTGAATGAGCCTGTGGATCTTTGTGACTTAATAATTTGTAGCACTTATAGACATTGGTAAAATATTGTTTAGAAAGGAACTATAACAGAGAGCTTAACTGATACACATTCACACAGTTGCTTTCTCCATCTCTCAGTAGATTGGCCATGCCTCCCCAAATTAGTCATCCACTATGGCAAAAATTAACAATGGCTAATTTTCAAATGAGGAAGGAGATGCTGGCATGCAGATCCAGTTGTGCCACCAGTCTTCCTCATCACTTGGCAACCACAACAATATCATAATGGGGCAAAGAGGCAAAACATAGTTTTTTTAAAAAATGGGACACTACCAAGGATCTGTGTTTGCTCTGTCAATGTTTTGAGCTATATATAGCCTTTTAAAATGAGAGACATCCATCATTTCCTACTGAGTTATAATATTCCCAAATAAGAGACAATCCCCATTAAAATGAGAGATGACCCTGAAATGAAGGACACCAGGAAACATAATATTCCCAAATAAGTGACAATCTCCATTAAAATGAGAGATTTCCCTGAAATGAAGGACACCAAGAAACACTGTGATATGTAACTACACAGTTAGGAATCATTGGATAGAGAGAATTGAGGTCACTGGGCAAGGAGAAACAGCAGTGATTTTACTCCAGGTCTGTTTCCAAAGATCTGCACTCCTATAGATCATTCATTAGAGAATATCTCTAATAAAATTACTTCAAGATTAGAGAAAAATGCATTACTTATATGAGACTTTAATAATGTTTCATAATTCTGAGTTTCACTTTTTAGGTTTAGGAGATCAGCTATCATACTTAACAAAATGCATTTTTTTAAATAAGAATGCATCATTTTTACTGATGTGAATTTATACTATTTTTTTTAGTTGACTCTTCCAATGGAGGATCAATGGCTTCTTTCTAAATCAATCACAAAAATAAAAGAAAAGTGACAATATTTAGGCAATTCTAAAAGGCTATTTTGAAATTTATCTATACAAAGGGTATTGTTATTTCCTGTTGATGGAGAAGGAAGTTATTTCCACAAATTTCACCTTTTCTACAACCTATGGCCTGCTTGTAAAGCTTTTCTCCAGCAAGTTTGGGGAACCTTCTACAATGCATGCGAAAGATGGAAGAAATAGAATTAAAGGAATTTCATTCTGTTAGCAGAAACATCTGAGGAAGGAATATGGTAATGTTTCAATAATAATTTCTTTCTGAACAGAAAGGTGCCTAACATCTGTAGAAAAAATAAGTGTTTAAATATTTAATGGGTTCTTGAAATTGTAGTTTTAGGGGGGGGTTGCAAGCTCTGTGTCTTTCCTCAAACACTCAAGAAGTTTTCATTGGAACTGAAGTTACATAAGGCCCATTGGCAACATCTGGTTTGGGAAATGAATGTGGTACAATAAGAGCTGAAAGTCAGCAGGAGGTCAGGGCAGAAATTGAGCTCTGGGCAATTGGATTTTATTGCATGTTTTGGTTTTGCTGTGACCTTTCCCTACCCCAAAGAAGATAGTTTTGAAAACTGCCTGTTGATTTGAGTTTGTAAGCTAAAACATTGGTCATTCTTCTCAGTGGCTGAAATATAAGTGCAGATGGGGAAAACAGCAAGAGTAATAGAAAGTACGATGTATCTGGATGTCAACATTTCAGATTTAAACTGTTGCTAAATAGCTCACAATACTATCCTAACAGAATTTCCTGCCATTCTAGAAATGAAAAAAAAAAAATTCAAAGGATTGTAGTATTTTCAAGTGAACTAGAGTTTAGTGGCTTTCCGAGTGGTTCCAAGTTAGATTTTGGAGGACAGACTTAGAGAAAGGATAGTAAAGCCAACAAACAGATGCCATAAGGTGGTAAACTAGATTAAGGTAAATTGTTAGACTCTGCTGTGCAATAAGGAAGGGATATGAGCACAAACATCCATGTATAATGATTATTTGTCTATTTTCAGATACATACAGGAATATAGATACATTGGAAAAACTGAGCATTCTAAACCAATTTTTGATCAAAATAATTAATACTGTTCAAAAAGAAAATTGGCAATAGTAATAGCACTTAGACTTATATACCACTCCATAGTGCTTTAGAGCACTCCCTGAACAGTTTACAATGTAGGCATATTGCCCCCAACAATCTGGGTCCTCATTTTATCAACCTCAGAAGGATAGAAGTCTGAGTCAACCTTGAGCCCCATCAGGATTAAATTCCAGGCTGTGGGCAGAGTTATCCTGCAACACTGCATTCTAACCATTGTGCCACTAGGGCAGTGTTACCTAAAATAATAGCATAAGCCTTATTGTTCTTTCCCAAATGTAGTTGCTTAGTTGTTGTCTAGTTTTTCTCCAACAGTATGGGTAAGGAAACTTGTTGGACCTCAACATCTGGGGATTACAAACTTGAATCTTTAATTAAACCTACGAAGTAATTATTTTAGCTAGTTCTCTTTCCCTCTTTCAGGTCATTGTGCTGTTTTTTTCCCCATATTATTTTCCTTAAGATAATCAAGGTTTCAAGTGAAACAGTGTTTCAGGCCCATCCATGTTCAATTTTATTTTTAAAATGAATTGTGATGGTTGTCAATTTTAATAGCTAATAATAGCTATGCAGGCACCTGTTGTGTGAGAAACATACTTGAATATATCATCAGTTGTTCATTTTGTGACAGCATATTAAGTCAGGAATGCCTCCCTTTCATTCCATTGGAAATTATAACAAAAAGATGGGAAAGACATCACTGTTTTAGTATCTATAATATCAGAATATGGTATCTTTTGTGACTCCCTCTCCTTCAAGTGAAATGAGATACCTGTTTCCCTGTAAATAGGACCCAACTGGAAAATAAGACCTAGCATGATTTGTCAGGATGCTCGTAATATAAGCCCTACCCCCAAAATAAGCCCCAATTAAGTTCATCAAGCCAGATGGATGCATTTAGTACCACATTTTCCTGAAAATAAAACCTAACCAGAAAATAGGCCCCAATAATTTTTGGAGCAAAAATTAATGTAAGATCCGGTCTTATTTTGGGGAAAACATGGGTAGTACTACAGCTATTTTTCTTCATTGTCCTGTCTGATATGTAGATTCCATATGCAAAGTCAACAGATTTTAAGAGGTAACAGAAAGTGGGTTTTTAAAAGTTATAATTAAATAAATGCAATACCTTCTGCTGAGTCTTATGCACTTTCAACAATTTGTGATGACTATAAACAAAGGTCCCAATTTGTCACCTTGTATTTCACTACAGGGACTCATGAAACAGACGATATTAATTGACTCTTACAGCTCATTAGCAGCAAAAGTACCATAGCTTTAAAATTTGTGAGCTAACCGATGCTTCGCTACATAAAACATAGACATTCATATTAGGGCAATATCTCTATTAAGCCAAGCAAAAGTCACAGAATAATGGATAATATCCAACCCTTCATCAAGCTAAATGATAAACAAAGCCAGGCAAAGGTCACAGAGAAGACAAAAAATGTCTGATACTGAAATTATGAAAGAATATTTAGTTACACTTTTCTGATGAAAAATCTAAGGAGGCCATATACTGTATATTTAAATTAAGTTCTTGTAGACTCTGTTAGTTTCAGGTTATATGATGGATATATGAGGGATAAAGAAACAAATAATGATTGACATCATATTTCTGAAACAAATAGTAAGTGTAACCTAGATCTAATTCTGTTTTATAGAGGCATATAAAACAGGGTATGAAGAAAATTGATAGGGAGAATGCTTTCTTTTACACTCAACATGCAAAGTCCAGAAATCTTCCAAAGAAACTGAGTGGAGAGAGATTTTACAATAAACAGAAGCACCCAATTAATAGGATTCTTTAGAACAAATTGTGGTGATGGCCACTTATTTGGATGGTTTTAAAGGGGAGTGGATAAATTCATGCAGGACAAGTCTAATGGGAACTGTTGTCCTTGAAATCCAGAGTTATCTCCAAGTTGCAAGAGAAAACCTTTGGAGAAAAGCTAGATATGGTCTCCTGCTAGTTAGCATCTCAGAACTATTGAGCTGGCCTGGGTGTGAACCAATATGGTAGGAATATTTCTATGAAAATAGATTACACTTAAGATGTCAGTCCTGCCTCCATTTTCTTTACTAAATCAAGTCCATACCCACTATTTTACTACAGCATCAGTAGTATTAAGGGTAACTTGTAAATAAGCAGCGTTTAGATGTCTTGTGTTCATAAAAGAAGCTGCTTACTTATTTTTTAGTAAGTAATATTTTTATTCTATTTCATTTTCATTTGTTCCCCATATTTAGGCTTCACAGAGCTGTATACCATTGTTTATTTTTAATTCTCATCATTTGAGGATTGGAAGTTATGTCATTTTTATTATTACTAAGGCCATGGGTCCTTTCTCAAAAAAAAAAAAAAAAAAAAAAGAGTTTAAAAGATTTAAGAGATTCAGCTCTGATCCCCTAAACGATTCTAAACATGTCTACTATACGAATCATAACTGCTTAACCAAAGCCATAAAGTTATTTTTTTAATACATAATCTAGTTTGTCAACTATAAATTGGCCATTCTGTTCTGCCTTTTAACAATCCAGCCTTTCAACCATTTGATCTAGGAAACCATTAGCTATTCATCTTAATCGAACCCAGTCCCCATGATGGTTAAAATCTTTGGCAACTCATCTCAACTTAGAGATCCCTTCTTCTGTTGTTGTTGGTTTTTTTTCCATATAAAATGAACTACATCTTATGAGATGGTTGTTTATATTATCTGTTCTGCTTTTAATATCCAATTTTTAAAATTGATCCCCTTATCATTACACAGACAAAGTAAGTAAGGCACAAATCAAAGCAAAGCCTGATAAAGGATGATAAACTAACATTAAAAAGGCATAAAGAGCCTTACCATTTGCTATTATTTAATATTTCTCCTCCTTGATACACAGCTATTTCCTCCACAGGAAATATGAAGAAAGAGACCAATGATAAGAAACAGCCAAGCACAAGAGAAACCTTTCAGGGCAGTTTGTAAATCATTTGCAGCATTTGGGGAGACCTTAAGTGTGCTGGATTGAAAGCTTATAATACATTACAAACTATTCAGCTGTATTCATTTAATGGCCACACTCGATCTGCTGTGAGAAACATGAAAGTACAAGTGTGCCCCACTTTGTCGCATGAGTTTTGTAGGCTGTTACAAAACCCGGCCTTTTGGCCTAGAGAGTGTGCAATTTATTTCATGTGGGTCATTTAAAGAATATCTTCAGAAAAACAATGTCCGCTATATTGGGGAAAATATTTCCACAATGAATTTTGAATTATTCAAAATGAGCTTTTCTCTGGAGATGATGTAGCACACTCTCATCATTTTCAGTTTCTATGTAATCCAAGATGTACATTTCTGCAAATGCAGAAATGAATTGTGCAGGCTACAAGAAGTGGTTGATCAGATTCACTCATTCACTTACAGATGAAGAGAGTGAATAGCTCTTCAGACACCACTTTCTTTACACTGTGTTTCAAGCATCTTAGGGCTTTCCTCTCCGACCCCCTCAACTACACTCTTGGCCTCTTCAAAGGAATGAAATACTTTATCTTCCTGACAGAACTAATTGACTGGAAAATTGCATGCCCCCCTCAACAGATGTTCTTTCCCACATTGTTTGGGAATTTGTTGCCACTACAGACTGCTTATAAGTCCCAAATCACAGTGCATGGGAATATCAGAACACATGAAGGTATACAGTATACATATTCTGGAAGGCATGCGGGAACAATTGTTCTCGTGTCACCTTGCCCAGAACTACCTCCTATGCTCCATTAAAGCTGCAATATCATTATGTCAGGTGGAAATAGATCCTGGCGTCAAAGAATTATGTGGCACACTTTCTTTTGATCTTAACAGCACCAGGATTCCACTACCAATCTCTGTCCTTATCTCTATAGCCACTTCTATTATTATTATTATTATTATTATTATTATTATTATTATTATTATTATTATTATTGTTGTTGTTGTTGTTTTTGTTGTTGTTATTATTATTATTATTATTATTATTATTATTATTATTATTATTATTATTTATTATTATTATTAAACTTCAATTTGATTCACATTGTGGACTGATAAAAACTTAACAGTTTAAGTCCTAACCAAGGACATAAGAGCTGTTAAGGTAGGATCTAAGTATATAAGCAGTTCTGAGTAGAGTGTTCTTTTGCAAAGTCAGGATATTCACATCTAATAAGTTCAAAATTCTCATGTATCTAGGCAGCCCTTTGGGTACTGCTCCAAGGGTTCCTATTACTATTGGTACCATTGATTTCTTCCTCCATAATTGCTCAACTTCAATTTGCAAATCATGATATTTTATTATTTTTTCTATTTGTTTCTCCTCTATTCATGCATCATCTGGTATTATTATTTTTGGCATTGATACATTAACCAGGAGATCACAAAGTTATTGCAGAGTAGTAATTTGGCTGCCAAGTGGCCAGCTCTATTGTAGGAAATGCTCGTGCACTTCCCATGGCACACCACAAGAGAGTGAGCTGGCTTTGCACTAGAAGGAAAGATAAGTAGCTCTTCCTTTAGTGTCAACTAAGGTCCCCTTCCTCCCCAGAGCCACCTCACCAATATGTGCCACAACCAGGAATGCTCAGAGGGCAGGAATCTGACTACCTGCACAGAGCACCAGCTCGTCCCATTACCAAAGTGGTACCTATTTTATCTACTTGTTTGTTAGGTGGACAGAAGATGAGGTGAGTGATGGGAGCTCACCCTGACATGCTGTGCCAGGACTTGAATCACCAGAGCAGAGACCATATCCAGCATCATTAAGCCACTGAGCTATCGCACCTCTTCCCATTCCAATATTTTTTATTTCAATGTAACAATTACCATATGTAAAATGCAAATCAGACCTTCCCACCTTTTTACAAGAAGGGAGGGAAGAAGTAAGGGAAGGAGAGGGAGGGAGGGAGGGAGGGAGGGAGGGAGGGAGGAAGGAAGGAAGGAAGGAAGGAAGGAAGGAAGGAAGGAAGGAAGGAAGGAAATTATCTTCCTATTTTTTTCTGAATTCACTGTATCATAATAATGGCCTCATAGATAAAGCTATCAGGGAAAAAAAACCTCCAAGAAGCAAAAGAAAGAAAGAGAATGAAAACAATTTCACTATCCTATTCCCTTAACTCTATTTCTAGCCATATAGCATGCTAATCTGTGCAAATCAGCTGGCATCTTCAAAATTATAATGCACATCAGTGAGTTAAGCATCTGTATAACAATAAAGTTTCTCATCCATCATTCAGGGAACACCATAAGGCTGCTTACTGTCACTTAGTGCCAACTGACATCTATCTAGTTTGTCTGCCTGCCCACTTGACATTAGAAGCTTGTTGTAATCTGTGATCCATTTCTTTATTTCCCTCTTCTGTACTCTGCGTGCATGTACATGTTTGTGTTTAAGGCTCAGGAAAAGCATTGGTAAAGTCGGTAGGTGAAAATAAAACAAAGCAAGCCAGGCAGTACATAATTAAAAATTATTGCCTTGAATGTAATTATCTTTACATGAGATTATTAGGCCATTGTGCTTTGAATGTCAACAACTATTATGCATTAATTACTAATAATTCTTACTAAATGTTTTAATATAACAAAAAAGTATTCTCATCTTCATTCCTTCTGCAAAGGGATCATGTATGAGAATAGAAATTATATGTGTCTCTATGTGTGTAGGTATCTCTGTGTGTGCATATATACATGTGAGAAAAACCAAGTGTGACAATGAATGAAAAAGGGAGGGGGAAATCCAAAGCACCTCTGGCTATTATTACTTGCACATGAAAACATTTACACAAACATCACCCTAAATTATTTATTTTCTTCTTCTTGTGCCATATCCGTCATCGGATGTTGGTGATATGTTGGCAATCCTATTTTTATCAACAGCCGCATGAAAAAGTGCTGCTGAGTTTTGTCCAAACCAGTTCCTTAGGTTTTGAAGCCATGATGTTCTTCTTCTGCCTGGACCTCATTTGCCTTCAATCTTTCCCTGGAGGATTAAGTGAAGGATGCCACATTTTTCTGGGTGTCGCATCACAAGTCCAAAATATTCTAACTTTTGCTTTTTAATGGCTTTGATTATTTCTCTTTGTTTTCCCAGGTGGCTTATCACCTCCTCATTTGTAATTTTGTTAACCCAGTTTATATGTAACAGTCGTCTGTATATCCACATTTCAAATGCTTCTAGTTTTTTCAAGTGGTTTTCTGTCAGAGACCAACTCTTTACTCCATAGAGCAGGATAGAAAAGTAACTTGTAACATCTGACAAGCCTGATTTTCAGTTTTAGGCTTATGTCATGACTGCAGAAGACCTTTTTCATTTTGAAGAATGCTGTTCAAACTTTCTCTATCCTTGTCTTTACTTCACTGAGCATGTCTCAGCTTTCATGTAAATTAAAACTGAGGTATGTGATCCTTTCAACTTTTTCTTGTGGTATTCCTTCCGAATTTATCAGTGGTAAATTAATGGGCTGTTTGCTGACGACCATGATCTTGGTTTTTGAGGTGTTAAGCTTCAAGCCATATTTTTCAGATATTTCTTAGACTCTTGTTGATGAGGAGCTGCAGGTCTTCATGCTTACTGGCAAGCAGAACTGTATCATTGGCATATCTTATTTATTAGCATAAATTATTCATTTAGAAAAGTTAAACTTGATGAGAACTTTGTCAGTGGAGATTCTCAGTCATCCAGTTCATAGTTGTCTCAAGGGTGCTTTTTCCTTCAAAAACAGCTGAACTGTTTTTTCCTTGATGAGGAAGAAGAAGAAAATGTTTTGCTTTTCATCCAAGAAGCTTCATTAGTTCTGATGACAGGGGGATGGAAGGATAGATGAGAGCTTTTCTGCCTATAGTTTGGTGAAATCAGACTTTGACGAAATGGATTTCTGCTCATTTCATAGACATTTCCCACTCTGTCTTTCTCAATTCATCTCCACTCTAACAAATTATATCCTGAAGAGTTAGCCAACTCCCTGAAGATTTTGTGGGCTTTTGTAGGGTGTGTGTGTGAGGGAGATTACAAGAAAACTTCCACTTACACATTCGACAGATGGAAGCATTTCCATCTCTGGGGAAAGATAATTGAATAAGTGGAATTAGACCACTTATTCTACCTTCCTCTTCATCAAGAGACACATTAAGTCAAGGTGAGTTGTGGTATGGTTTTCATTGTGGATTGTCCCACTGAAGCAAATCTGTGGGGAAAAGGTGGATTTTGGTTTCCTATTTACAAGGTAAGTCTTGTAAATAACATAATTAGTAGCACACAGAAAAATCTGACATTTGTTCTGCTAAATTGCTTCTAAAGCACCTCTCTGATTACCTATTGTACAAAATTGTATAATGTTAAACTTTCCAGCTCAATCCGGGATCTTCTCCTAGATAAGAATGCAGTCTTCCCAAAACATGACATCTTATTTATTTTAAAGGCATAATATCAGAATGTTCTTACTTTTAATGCAGCAACCAGAAAATTTCACAAAATGTGAAGTGCATTTCTCTTTAAAAAAAATCTGTTTCTTTCCCAAAATGTTAGGAACAATTTGGACAAGAACATTGTGAGGTTTTAAAGGCAGAATTGTTTTGCTGTATCCCAACCCACCCTGGCCTGGCCTGTAAAAAAACAGAGATAAGAACAACTTCCAGGAAGTTATTTCATTCAGAGAAGCGTATTTCGTTTAGGATAGGTAAGCATGTGTGGAAAGGGTGAGTAACCCTTCTCTTCACACTTCAGTTGTGATCCAAATAACATCTCTTGGACATTGTTTTTAAAAGAAACCAAATAATGTCTAGTTTGACCTTCAATCCATTTTCTACCCCATTGGACTTATGCCTCTCTCACTTGGAGGTCACAAAGACTGCATTGGCATTTACAAACGTTTTGTTGTTGTTGCTTTAAACAACATCAGGCATGTCCCAGAGAACGTCTAGGCATACTAGGCCAAATAAAAGATTATAAAAAATTCCCTTTTATTATTTTAATAGTGAATGCCCTGGGGTCCACTAGATAATATGCTAATGATATTAATGCAATTTACCTCTGCCTTTTTTCCCTTCAGAATAAGCCATCAATAAATCACTTCTGAATAACTACTGACATTGAGAGATGGGGCAAAATGTGTGGTATCTGTAGCTGCATATTGGAAATTTATTATGCAAAATATTCCCTCTGTTGCATAGTAAATGAATTAGCATTTTTTAAGATGTGCATTATACTGAGGCATAGATCCAGGCTTCAGCGGACTTTTATTCTGAGTTCATAAAACTAAAATGTCCCAGCCTAGTGATATCATTTTCAACATATGGCCTAGTTGAGATGATTATATGCTAGTAATTTTTCAATAAGTTTTTTATTGATTAATTAACTGCCCATAAATTGATGGAACAGGACCTAATATGGACCCTATAAAAAGAAGTGACATCTTCTAGGGCTGAGTTCAGAATTTATCTTTAAGAATAGATGTGAGATTTTAGACTTCTTTCACCCACGTACAGATAATGGAGATAAGTAATTTAATCCCTTTTGTCTCTGAATTACATATTTTGCCAAATGAAAGTTCTGGTTGGCATTATGAGATACTAATCTGGCAGAAGTATTATTCAAAATATTCATAATGAGTTTTGTACAATTTCCTCTTTATACTTTACTTTGGGGTAACCTTCCTAGTGGTTACCTTTCTTACAAATATTTTTATTTATTTATTTTTATTTTATTTTATTTTGCTTTAATTTATATGCCACCCTTCTCCAGAGACTCAGGGCGGCTTACAATGCATTAAGCAATAGCTTTTATACCAGAAAATATAGTTAATGCTTTTTCTCCTAATGTATTCATATTTGTATATATTTTTACCTTATATATGTCAACCACAGTACAACATTCTTTAAACTGTGATTTTCAGTAACAATATTTCTTAGGTTAATTCATTCATTCATTCATTCATTCACAGGAGGTTCAAAATTGGTAGAGATAATTAAATCTTCTGAATAACCAAATAACACCTTCCTTCTTACATCCCTCCCTTCCACCCAGATAACTGTCTGTCTCTATCTGTCTCTATATCGCTAATCTTTATCTCTCATCTACAGTATATATTATACCATCGTATAGCCATATTATATCTATATCTACAATATATCATCTACATCTATCTATCTATCTATCTATCTATCTATCTATCTATCTATCTATCTATTATCTATGATATAGATATATCATATAGATTATATGTTATTATCTATATCTACATCTACATTGTTAGAAATAGATAGAAATAGAAAATGGCACCTGTATTTCAGACTCAAGTTATGATGTGGTCTACATATTAAAATATGTTGAAGCACAGGATTAACTGTTCCCATCCAACTGATCTCTCCAATGTATGTAAAAGCATTCAAGAGTTTTTTCCCCTCCTTTTCTTACTTTCTGTCTCCCACCCTCACCTCAGCCTCCTTTAACTCTTGTACAGCAGGATAGTTAAAATGTCCCCAGCAGTTTAATAGCTCAGCTTGACAATAGATTTCAGCACAACAAATTGCTGTGGCCTCCTGTGGGACATCTGGCATATCAGCAACCTTTCGGCTAACATGCTGAGAATGAAATCCAGTGCTGACTCACTGGGGCAGCAGCTGCAAGAAGGATGTTTTATTCATGCACTAGAATGAAGTTCCTTGCCAGTTAGGATAGACAATGCCAGATGAGAGGAACCAAGACCTTCTAACTGATTAGAAGACCACTGCTGTGCCTGCTCACATATCAGATGGTGGTCATATTCTGGGCTGAAGAAAGTAGATGACAACACCTCACCTTGTATTAACTGATGGACACATTGCACCAAACCATGCCTAATCACAATTTACTAAGTACAGGTAATCTTCAACTTATTAATGTTCATTTAATGTATAATATACACAGGTGCATAAATGCTTGCATACTGCATGTACTTGAGTTCAAAGCCTAATAAAAAGTGACTTAGAACCCATCTCAAAGTTATGACCACTCCTGTGATTATGTGATCATAATTTAGGTGCTTGGTTATGCTGGTTGCAGTCTAGCAGTCATTATGATCATGAATTGCAATCTTCCCAACCAGCTTCCGATTGCTGTTGTTAGTTGAGAAGTTGTGTCCAACCCATCACAACCCCATGGACAACGTTCTTCCAGGCTTTCCTGTCCTCTACCATCCTCTGGAGTCCATTTAAGTTCATGCCTACTGCTTCAGTGACTGTTGTGACCCCGACTCCCGAGCCTGTCCTAACAGAGGAAGAGGACTCAGAAGGTGATTGGGAGGAACTGACAAGGCCTTCCTCTCTAGGACCCTCCTTTCTGGCAATGCCTCAGGTTCCATCCGAAGGCCAGGAGGAACAGCCTGGGATGTGCCAGGAGGAAGGCATATCAGAGCACCAATTGATAGGGAGCAAGGATGATGAATCCTGGCTTGATCCCAGGCAGCGTCGGAGGGAGAAGCATGCGCAGAAACAGAAGATGCATGGGAGGGCCAGAGATTGAGCTGAGTCATGGAGCCACACCCCACCAGGAATAAAAGTGGGTGGGATTGCTCTTCAGGCTTTGTGACGGACAAACTTAAACCCTGAAAGTCACATCGTGATCTCTGAAATTCGGCTTGGATATATTTTGGACTGAACGTTGACTAAACTCTTGTCTCATGGATAATTTGTTGCTCCTAGAACGGACTGAAGATAAGTCCTCTTCTGCTTTATGGGAGTGAAAACGGTCTTGGCAGGCATTCAGCAGTTTGCTGCCAAAACCTTGGTCTGCCAAGAATTCTAATCTGTTTACCTAATAAAATATTGGCAGGTGTGCTTGGTATTACATTTGCCTGTGTGAGGAAGGGGGACAGAACAGTGACTCCATCCAGCCATCTCATTCTCTGTCGTCCTCTTCTTCTCTTGTCCTCAATCTTTCCCAGCATTAGGTTCTTCTCCAGTGAGTCCTTCCTTCTCATTGGTGGCCAAAGTATTTGAGTTTCGTCTTCAGGATCTGACCTTCTAAAGAGCAGTCAGGGTTGATCTCCTCTAGGCTAACCGGTTTGATTACCTTGCAATCCAAGGGACTCACAGAAGTCTTCTCTAGCACCATAGTTCAAAGGCCTCAATTCTTTGGTGCTAGCCTTTCTTATGGTCCAAATTTCAGCTTCCGATAAGCAAAATCAATTGGGGAAGATGGATTCACTTCAGTTAAAGGCCATGTGAGTCACTTAATGACCCCAGTAATATTGATCGTAAAATCAAGTCTAGTCATGTGATGAACCACTTAATGACTGCATCGTTTTGCAACTGAAATTCTGGTCCCAATTGTGGTTGAAAGTCAAGGACTACTGTAAACTATTCACACATTATCTTACGTCAAAAATCAATCTCATTACAACTTAACATTATAATATAATGTCATTATTGAGCTTATAGATTTTATTCTGAGAAGGCCTTATTTTTCTATTTTACATATGGAGAAGTACTCCAACTGGTGTAATATATTATTTCAGTATTACGCTGAGTTATATCAAATTGTGGTAGAACAGTCTTAATTTGAACCATTGAAATGCATATATTCAGATCTGGGGGACATTTGAACATCATCATCATCATCATCATCATCATCATCATCATCATGCTAG
The DNA here is from genome assembly GCA_022577455.1 of Arizona elegans. Classification (NCBI taxonomy): domain Eukaryota; kingdom Metazoa; phylum Chordata; class Lepidosauria; order Squamata; family Colubridae; genus Arizona; species Arizona elegans. The sequence continues at coordinate 225,706,096 of JAKOOJ010000001.1, forward strand.
CACCCAGACACAAACAGAAATAAATGTAACAATGTCATTTGTTTGGGAGAATTTCCATGATGTATAATGGTGATACTGCAGATAAATGTGTCTGAATTAATAACTAATAATGTTGCAACAGAATCTTAATCTCATCTGAAAGAGAAATGTTATTGAATTAGGTTTTCCTCATTCAATTCAAATTCTGTATTTTCAATAAAATTATTCTAATGATCTAAGTCATGTCACCAAACGGAACATCATGATAGCATTGTAGAATCTAATAGACGAGAATAGGCAAGATGAGAAGGACAATTTAAACTTCATCAACTGGATACCCTCCAGATATATTGGAGTTTAGTTGTATTAAAATTCTCAACCAGAGAATAGGTAATATTGCTTGGGAATTGAAATCTAACAGAACCAGAGACCATTAGGTTTATTTATTGATTTATTCAGTTTATACTCTGCCTTTCATTTCAACCAACATCAGAGTAGACTGGTTTAAATAACCTTTCTAGTAGCTCCAAAGCATGTCAATTAAACTCTCAATAGTAAATAGGCAATGCTTATTATAAACACACCCACACCCACACCCCAAGTTAAAACCTCTGCATTCAGAAAACAGACATCAAATGTTGCATATCCCTGTCTATCAATCCCCGTAGTTTCCATATATGGATTCTAGGACTCTGTGGGGTGCAAGTACATGCAGTATGCAAGCATTTATGCACCTGTGTATATTATACATTTATAGCTTTCCATCAAATGTGCTTGACAGCCTTTGAAGCCAAGCACATCTCAATAATAAATAACACCATTTGTTCAAAAATCATTTTCGAACTTGACATAGTTCCAATTGTTGTAAAGTACATATTGTTTCTGGAAAAGATTTGCTCTCTGTAGGCAACCTAACCTATCAATTACTTCGTCAGGTTTTGGTAGATGCTAGTTCTGAGCATTACATATGAAAGTGATTCAGGAGGTGCGATTACTCTGTCATTGTCTAGAACTGCTACTGTATTTACAGATACCTAATAGTTAAGCCAATGCCCTGGAGTATGATGGCACTCCAGGTTGCCCTAAATAATACAAAGCAACCTGAAATATTTCCAGCTGTATTTTTGTTGCTCTCTATGTTTCTCTCTCTCCCCCTTCACCCCATCCTACCTCTTTTGTCATTTTTTTTTTTAGTAGCAACATATACAATCCCTCTGGAAAACAAACAAACACTCAGTTCCTTGGAGAGTATATAAGATATTCTTCAGGTTCAGAACATAAAGAATCAGATTGGTTTGTGTTCACCTTGTTGACTACATTTAAATGATTAAAAATTATTTATAAGCCTCAGACTGAACAGTTGAGAAAAGCAAGCAAATATAATTTCAGCAATTTGTCTACTGTTTGCACATTATATCGAGAAATAAAGAAATGCATTTTGGGATCTGCTTGCTAATCCCTGTGATTGTTATTTTAACTAAGAATGTGATCAGTAAACTTGAACTTCAAAAGAAATTTGTTCCAAACCAATATTTAACAAAATATGAAAGAAAATCATTATTGTGTTCGTCAGGATTTTTATGAAGGACAAAAAATAATACTTTTTTTCACCTGAAATCACTGAACTCCACTATTCTTCTGTAGCATACTGTAAATTCAACCTGGCAGTTGGTTCACAGAAAGAAGCTTTAATACATTTATTTTGATATCTATAGGACATGTGTATGTTAGTTGTATAAGGTATTTTTCACCTGTTGAAAAAATACCCCATACAAGTTATTTCCTTCATCTACAATACATTTTATAAACTATCTAGCTATATTTTGGGGGGGGGGATTATTATTCTTGCAGATTTCATACAATTTTTTTCCAAATATGTAAAGATAAATATTGGTTGAGTTCTCCACTATATGGAATTTCACTGTATGGCTTTCTTCTGGATCCAGACAGAATGGTCAAACCCAAACACTGATGGACCAAAGAAATGTCATTTCTGTCCTGCTTCTTTTAAGTTCAGACCATCTCCCAACCCTGATATTCCTTTTAAGATTGAGATAGATACCTTAGTTGTGGGAAATGTAGGATTTATTTAAAAAAAAAACAATCATATTTTTAAATAATTTATTTCTTATAGAATTTAATTTGAAAGATAAATTCTCAGGTTTCTTTGAAGAAACATTTCATTCTGGACATTGTAATATATTGCAGCTCAACATTTGTGAGTAAATACAATTCTGAATTTATGGGTTTTGGATGACGTTTTTTAATATCCTATTCTTTTTCCAACAAGTCTATTTTATTTCAGAAAGAGAAAATAATGATGTGATGTGTGTTAAAGCATGTAATTCCTAGCAATTTTTAAAGTCAGTGTCTACCAACCCCTACCGTGTTATATATTAATAAATGTATTTCTTGAGAAGAATTAACTCATTTTTTTTCCAATGGGGCATTTCGGGAATGGACAAGTAATAGCAACTTCTTGCTATTAAGGATTAACTAGGGATATTCACTTTGTTACAAGCGTTTAATAGCCATAGCACTTAGATTTATATACTGCTTCACAGTGCTTTACAGTCCTCTCTAAGTAGTTTACAGAGTCAGTATATTGCCCCCAACAATCTGGGTCCTCATTTTACTGAAGGATATTCAGAAGAATTAAAGGCTGAGTCAACTTTGAGCCAATCAGGATCGAACTGCTGCAGTCGGCAGAGTTAGCCTGCATCACTGCATTCAAACCACTGTGTCACCACAGTTTTAACTTGACATTGTCTAATCAAATAACATATCCTTCCTACTGCCTTACGATTAACAGGTATGTGTCACTTGGTTTCAGGAACTATTTAAAATAGATATTCCTTTGATACCTGCATATCACAGCTCTGACTTTTTTCCTACCTATTAATTGCCCAAATAGTCCTACTCTTTCCCCACAAACTTATTCTTTAGTGGATGTTTGGGAACAATCCATCCAAGTTATCTGGAAGCCTAGCTCAACTTTAAAATAAAATACATGAGAATAGTCTCCTTACGATAATATCTTTCAGTCCTTGAAGCATGGATATTTTATTGTTATTGCTTCCACAATTTCTTGTCAAATCATTTCTTGTATAACATTCCTTCATTAAGTTGACATGGATAATGCTGAATCGCTGTTTTTATCTGATATTCTTGATCTTCTTGATAAACTGTTAACTGCCACCAGGTATGTGCTTATATTCAGTAATGTGGTCATATAATCGGAAGCTTTAAAAAAAAATATCTGCCAGCTCTTTCATCGAAAAAGCAGCAGAGGTTTGTGATTTTGCAAATGCATATATAAATCTTTTTTAAAAAACCTCTAAGACCAAACTTTCTACAGTATCTGTACATATTTACTATTCTGTGAGACCTCTAAAATTTATGACAGTATTCTCCATAATTTCATGACCAGAATTTCATTTATGGGAGTAGAGAGGGAAAGTTATTTTTCTGCTTCATTCCTACTAAAGTTGCTTTTAAAAGTTGCTTTAGGAAATTGGGTGGGTCATTTGGTACTTTGTAGACTGTAATGGTGGCTACTCCTGAAGAAAGGAATCTGTACCTTGAAGCTTTTGCTATATCTCAGAACAGAAGATGGATTTCCAAAGACAGTGGAGGCATACTGTTGAATTTTTGCAGTAGTATTATTCCAATTTCTTTTTTTAAGGCATTCAAAGAATCTTGAAGATTCTTGTACCCAGAGCTGTACAATTAAGTCCATCCAATTTAATAATGGTCATCCTCTTCTTCTCTTTTTTTCCATCTTTCCAAGTATCAGAGCAGGGGTGTCAAACTGGAGGCCCACGGGCTGGATGTGTCACATATAGGCCACACCCACCCCAGCTCTGTGAAGGGAAAAATCATCACAAAACATCACGTGATGGCAACAAGACACAGTGAATTTGACACCTGTGTATTAGAGGCTTTACCAGAGACCTAAGTCTTTGCATAATATATCCAAAATATGATAATTTAAACCTGGTCATTTGTGTCTTGAGTAAGTTGATTTATTTAATGATCCATTGTTTTCTTGTCTGTTTGTGATGTTGGTTTTTTTTTTTTTTTTTTTTTTTGGGAGTCTTCTCCAAAACCAGTGTTCAAAAGCATCAATGTCTTCCTATCCTGCTTCTTCAAAGTTCAACCTTCACTTTCATAAAGTGTCACAGAGAACTTTGGTGTACCCTTCTCATCTTTGTAGATGTTATAGCCACATCACAGCATCTTTTCCAATAGCTTTTCCCATAGCTTTTTGGAATCTTCAAACTGCTCTAGTGCAGGTTGGTGAGAACCGATCAGAGACCGGCTGTCACCAATCTGCACCAATCACAAACCAGCTTATCTAAAGACCAATCAAACGTCAGGTCACCTGGCTATAAAGATATAAGACCAGTCAGTCCAAATAACAAACTCCTTGCCTCTGAAGATGCCCACCATAGTTGCTATCAACATTTCAATAAATCTGTTGTTGGGACCATTGTCACTAAACTCTGAAGCCTACACTGCCCCAAAACAACACTGTTTTGAACAGCCATCCAATCAGGAGAAGCTATGGATTATATTTTCCCCAAAACAAATGCATGACTTTGAAAAAGTCGGGCAGTAACAAGGAGTTTAATGATCCTCTCGGAAGAATAACTGTGTAGTCCTTTGTGATCTCTCTTGCTGAAAACTCTTCCTTTTAGAGGATGAAGGAAAGCACTAGAGAATCAGTGATCTTTCAGTTGATACTAATTAGTGTTAATGGTTAGCAGAATTAGTGGTTAACCATGACTTAACAGAAAAGGTAACAGGAGTGGGAATTTTGCCAGAAAGTGACTGTAATCCTAAAATTCTTGATATCAAAGGAAACTAGATCTGAGAATAGTCACCAGCCTTCAAAAATGAATTTTAATAAAGCTACAGTAATTATTAATAGGACCATGCAGATATTTGAAAGGGTATCATTTCAGTTCAAATGCAAGAGAAACGCTCCCGTGAAGATGTTTCAGTGAGCAAAGTGGTCCTTTGTTTCTGAGAGTGAAACAAAGGGACCATATTGTTTGGCTGTTTCATTGTCTGTCTACAGTCTAGTTTTTCTGGCAGTGCTCATCAAACTTTGGAGATACTGCTGGAGAACACTCTGCTTAGCCTCTTCTGGCATCATTCTATGCATCCTGCATATGCGTGTCTTGCTCAGCTATTTTGGCACTGCTTGACAAGAACTTTAACCAATTCTGCTGGAGAATATATCACTTGCCTTTATCAGTGTGTCCTTTCCAAAGCCAGGGGAAGTTCCTGCTCAGTTATGCCTCAATAGCTTCTTCTTATTTAGGTAAATGACAAGTAGGAGACATGGGTGCATGAGTGTAGAGTGGGAGAGACTTTGAGACAACATGAAGTGTTCCATCAAAGCAATTCCTTTTGCTTCTTTGCTTTGTGAAAGAAAATCATGTCATCTCTGCAGCGTGATTCTCTTTACAATATTAACTCTAAGTTACTGCCCACAGTAATTAGTAGAAATCCATGGCAGGTGAAGTTAATAGGTGGCAGTTCCCATAAGAACAAAGTTTTTAAAGTAGAACCACAGACAATTCCAAGAAGGAAAACAAGCCAGCAGGACAAGTCATTTTGGCTGTACAAAAAATATCTAAACACAAACCCAAAAACTAACAAACAAACACATATAGTAAGTTTAAAAAAAACATTTTGCCAAAGATTTGTAACAATGGTGTCAGGAAAACTAAAGCTCTGAATGAGCTAAGGTTGGTAAAGGATGCTAAAGGCTTCTTCAGTTCTGTTCAAAAGAATTTGTATGCCAGCTGTTCAGTAGGTTGCCAAAAGGAAATAGATACTAGAGAAAATGCAGGATTTTTTTGACTCCTTTTTGTTTGTCTTTCAATCTTCCATAAGAAATAGAAGTGCACTCAATTGAGCAGTTCTGAAGAGCTGGTCCTGGCCTATAACTGTTCAGCATATTCATGCATGACTTGGATGAAGATGTGAAGGGAATTCTTATAAATCTGTGAGGGGTCTAAAATTGGTTGGGGTAGCTAATTGGAATCTTAATGAAGAACTGCATACCAAGGGGGTAACACGATTCTCTTCATTGAGGTGAAGTGGCCACACCATTTGTTCCAAAGATGTACTTCACATTGCCTCACAGCATCAAAAAGCACTTGCAATAACTAGAGGTAGCTGAATGGGAAAACTACTCCATCTACTTGTACTGCTGGAACAAGCCTGGGGAGAGGATAAAATGAAGCAGTTATTACTAAGCTGGAAAAGGACAAAGAAAATTTGACTTGATGATATTGCATTCAGTAGAAAATGATATTAGAACTGTAGTTGTTGCCCAAGCCAAAAAAGAGTCAACAGTGTGAAACTGCTGCTAAAAAGAAAGAGCAAATGTAAGCTCTATCAACAGATATGTAAATCCAAATCATAGGACTAAGACTAAGTAATAGTCTTATTATTTTCTGCAAAAAAAATTTGACTGTTTAAGTACACAATCAAGCTCCACATTGTAAGAAAGATTCAGAGAATCCAGAACAGGGTTAGAGAAGAACAACATACTGTACATGAACATTGGATACTTTGCCTTAACCAGGAGGGATTGAAGGAATTGGTTAAATTTAGTTTGGAGAAGAGAAGACTGAGGAGGAATCTAAATTAATCTGGACATACCAAGGTTAATTTGGATGCAGCATTTTCCTCAGAGAAATAGCAAGCCAATTAACCTGGAAACTCCAGAACTGGTGAATAAACCCCACTTTCATGAGTGAAAAATCTCAGAGGCAAGCTCTGCTCCTTTTGACATTGATATAGAGCAGAAGTGGGGAATGGCTGGATCAGGAATTCTGGGAGTTGAAGTCCACAAGTCATAAAAGGGCCATCATTCCCCACCCCTGATATAGTGGGGGTGAATTGCAGGCAAGACACTTTAGCCCAGAGGTGAAATCCAATTTTTTTTACTACTGGTTCTGTGGGTGTGGCTTGGTGAGCGTGGTGTGGCTTGGTGGGCATAGCTTGGTGGGCATGGCAGGGGAAGGATACTGCAAAATCTCCATTCCCACCCCACTCTGGGGCCAGCCAGAAGTGTTATTTGCCTGTTCTCTGAACTACTCAAATTTTCCGCTACTGGTTCTCCAGAACCTGTCAGAACCTGCTGTATTTCACCTCTGCTTTAGCCCTTAAAACACCCAACGACAATGTGCAGAGAGCCAGAAATTAACAAGGGGAAAAGCTGGCCACTTGAAGAGGGAAAGTGTGTTCAGTGTGTCTTCAGGTGTCTCACATGCTGTGTGAATTCCTGATCCCTAAATACAATTTCCATCACCCTTTTGGAACTGGACCATTGTATGAGGACAGTTTGTTGGAGTTTTGCCTGCTTCACTATTCACAATCCAGGCAAAACTCAATGACTTGATAGATGGAAGGTTTTTTTTTTTTTTTTTTTTTTTTTTGCAAGTCCTGTACAGTCATAAATGGAATTCCTGATTTTATAATGCATCTATTTACTTTCTAACCTAATTAGGGTTAGAAATAGAAACCTAATCCTAATTATATTATGAAGATATGGGAGTCCTCTTCAAATATATCAGAAGCTGTCACACAAAAGATATCCATGACCTGTTCTGTAGTGCCCCAATGGGGGAAAAAAATAATTTTCTTAAATTACATGAAAACAAATTCCAGTTGAATGTTAAGAAAACTTCTTAACAATTGGATCAGTTAAGTGGAATCAATTATCAAGGGATATGGTGAGCTTTATTTCATATTGCTGTTCAAAATGACAGTGGTATGTGATAGCCAACTGTTGGAGATCTATTAATTTAGATTCCTATGCTAAACAGGGAATTGGATTGAGTAGTTTAAACTATCACTTCCAAATCTATGACTGGAAACAAAATGCTAGCTGGGCTGGAAGGCTAGAGGTATTTAAGTCTCTCTTGCTGTTAACCTATTGGACTGTTCTCATACTTGATCCATCACAGGCACTTTTTTGTGTGAGGGAGGGTCCTTCTATAATCTGTATTTTATTATATCAGCCTCATAATCTGATGGCAAAAGAAGCAATCTGTTGTCACATTCTTCGCTCTGGTAACTATCTCAGAAACAAGAGGCAGGAATCTAGTTTCTGCTCCTGGTGGAAATGGCAGAAAAATTAGATAATCCTATATCCCGCAGTCCACATAATTCATTTTAAATTCAGTGCTGTCATTTCATGAGCCTGCCATTATAGTTGGAATACATTATCTAAACTGAGATCTACATTTTCAAAAAAATAAAATAAATAAACTGTAGTTTTGCACGGTGTTGATCCTTTAGCATACAGTAATCCAGCTTCATACGAAGAAAGTTGTTTTTGCATATCTGATTATCCGCTCTATTTTTCTTTTACCTCTTGTATTATGCTAAATGATTCAATCTTCTCATAATACACAATCTCATAATTCCACTTCCAGGTGGCATATATGGGATTACTTCAGTTATTACTAGGCATAGGGGCCAAAATGATTTCTGAGATGGAAGGAGACAGTGGGAACAATGGCCATCATGTTTGGTTTACTGACTTTAAAACACTGCAGTTGTAATGGCAACTCTAGTTTCCTTGATTTTTCTTTCTTTCTTTTTTACTATTTACACAAAGCAGGATATGGGGAATAATATGTCAGGAGTATGACATTAGCATGGCTGGATGGGGATCTAATGAACTGCATAACAGCCAGAACTACTCTAGGCTTCTAATGCCCCAGGCAAGATTTTCTTTTTAAAAAGAAGGATAATAATAAGGTAAAAAGATATTCCAGGTATGTGGAAACATGCATCCTCTCCAAACTGAGCCCCATCCCATCCTCAAAAATCATATATACCAGACATTAATTTACACACACGCTCTCATACACATTCACATACAAAACCAGGACAAATCAGCAATTTGGCCTAGTACTAGTTTAGAAATATCTTCTCCCATCAGCAGAAACATTTACTGGCTGTTTTCAGTTTATAATTTGCATGCTGTTCTAAACATTAGTTTTGGCTCTGAAGAATCTAGGAATGTTGGGTGATTCGTTTTTACTAATTTTGTTTTCATAATAACCCGCTTCCTTTATGCATAACTTGCCAGTTCGGATCAAACTTTTTCAAGAGAAGTGCAGCTTTAATATTTCAGGGGCCTTCACTACAGCTTCTTCTATTCTGCACAGCAGTCTACCTTTGAATCAAACTTTTCTTTGGCACCCCATTCCTGGTGCCATGCTACGTTTTGCTTCATTAAAAAGATTAAACTTTAACTTCCTTGGTTTTATTTGAACAGTTGTAATCCAGCTTTGTTTAGTATACAAACAGATCACAATGTCTGATTACTGTGTCCTGGCAGGGGCCCAATAGAAACCATAATTTAATGGAAAATGTTTCCTTTAAAGAGACAGCTGAGTGTCCTAAAAGCTGACACAGCGATGTAAAGCAAATGCATGCTATTTTGTCTTTTCCGAGGAAGGCATAGCCTTCATTACATTGAGCAGGTTTTAATGGTATCATTTCTCTGGCACTCATGCCAGAAGCACCAAGGTGCTTCTGGGTTGAAAGGTTTATCATGGTTGCCTGCAGGGGTGGGTTCTAAATTTTTTACTACCGGTTCTGTGGGCGTGGTTTATTTTGTGGGTGTGGCTTGGAGGTCATGTGACTAGGTGGGCGTGGCTAGCTGGTCAGAGTCATTTCTGGAAGGTCCTCGCACTTACAACCAGTCCACGCACTTACAACCTGACTCATTTGTTCGCTTTTAACACTGATCAGCTGTAGGACGGCCCTTTGAAGCCCCACGGCAAGAGTTTAAACAGTTTTTTTCCCTCTAGTCATCAGCTGGGACTCAGGAGGCAGCAATAGATTGGGGGTGGGACCAAATAAAAGGTAAGAATAACGTGGGTGGTGGGGAGGGCAGGGGGGAAGAACCGTTTCAGTGACGTCATATCGTCACCGCTACAGGCTGGGCCGAACCGGACCGAACTGGGAGGAACCCACCACTGGTTGCCTGGGGAATGCTCAGTTGGTGTCCCTGGCAGGAGCTAAAATGAGGGACAGGAACTCACTCTACCCCATGTTTAGGACATTGGGTTGGAGGTTAGCAAACCCATCAGCATTCGAACATGGGCTTGCTAACCTCCAACCCAGGTTCTGACAGGTTCTGGAGAACCGGTAGCAGAAATTTTGAATAGTTTGGAGATCTGGCAAATACCACTTCTGGCTGGCCCCAGAGTGGAGAGGGAATGGAGATTTTGCAGTATCTTTCCCCTGCCACACCCACCAAGCCACGCCCACCAAACCACACCACGTCCACCAAGCCACACCCACAGAACAGGTAGTAAAAAACTTTGAATTTCACCACTAGGGTATTATATTACCAGGGTAACAATGGCAGGACAAAGTTTGGAGCATTCTATTGGGGTTGTAGCAACATGAAGAGGTGGAATATTGCTTAGATACCTTTCTTATTGGAGATCCTCAAGAAAAGAATGCATGAGAAGCCAAGAATGAGGGAAACTGGTGTTTTCCTTTAAGTTGTTAGCTAGAGGCAAGACTCTAGAGGAAAGATACATATTGCAGATTAACAGAATTGGAAAGGACCTTGTACATCATCTAGTCCAACCCCCCGCCGAAGCAGGAGACCCTACACCAGTGATGGCAAACCTTTTCGGCACCAAGTGCCCAAACCAGGACACATGTGCATGTGTGTGTGCCAGAGCACCAGAAACATGAAGACCAGCTGGACGGCATGTGCATGCCTGGTTTTGTTTTTTTTTTGTTTTTTGTTTTGGCCGTTTCCGGGCCATTTTCAGGCCATTTTTTGAGCCGTTTTCTGTTTGTCTTAAAAAACAGCCTGAAAATGGCATGAAAAATGGCCTGTTTTTTGGGTGTTTTTTGGCCTGTTTTCTGGCACTCCGGCGCCCAGAAAGACCAGCTGGCTGGCATGCTTGAATGCACCGGAAACCAGAAAAGCAGCTGGCGATGGCATGCGTGTCCATAGAGTGGGCTCTGTGTGCCACCTCTGGCATGTGTGCCATAGGTTTGCCATCACGGTCCTACACCATTTCTGACAAATGGCAGTCCAATCTCTTCTTGAAAGTCTCAAGTGATGAAGCTCCCACAATTTCCAAAGGCAAGCTGTTCCATTGGTTGATTGTTCTCGCTGTCAGAAAATTTCTCTTTATTTCCAGGTTAAATCTCTCCTTGTTCAGTTTCCATCCATTATTCCTTGTCTGGCTACAAGGAAATAGCTTAGAAAATAGTTTGACCCCTTCCTTTTTGTGGTAGCCCCTCAACTATTGGAAGACTGCTATCATGACTTCCCCTGGTCCTTCTCTTCACTAGACTAGCTATGCCCAGTTCCTGTAATTGTTCTTCATATGTTTTAGTCTCCAGTCCCCTAATCATCCTGGTTGCTCTTTTCTGCACTTTTTCTAGAGTCTTGACATCTTTTTTATAGTGTGGTGACCAAAACTGGATGCAGTACTCTAGGCGTGGTCTTACTAGGGCTTTATAGAATGGTATTAATAATGTGTTGAAAGAAAGTGTGTTGTCCTTGTTTGGTCTGGCTTTCCTCCATTCTGCTTAGTCTGGCCAACAAGATAATAGGTGTTTCATCCAAGGAAATCATTTTTTGAGGATTAGCATGTGTTGAATGGATTAGAAGATTGTACTACACAAGATGCTTGTGATTCTTTTATGAATTTACAGTAGGTCTCAGTCAGGTTTAGTTCATAAATTGATTCAATCTTGTAAACATACACTATAACCCTTTGTTTTTGAAGAGTGAATCTAAGGTTCTGTATCTGATGATCAAGGCTATGACTAACTGGTAGGAGTACAAAATAAGTCATTTTCCAAATTAGGAACATTTTTTAAGAAATTCATATGATCTGTTCCTATAGATAAGAGTTTAGCTGTACAGTTGAAATAGTTTAGTTTGATTTAATTTGCTTCACCCAATTTGAATCTTTGAAACTTGCTTTCAACTGATCTATCTTCCTTCCTTCCTTCCTTCCTTCCTTCCTTCCTTCCTTCCTTCCTTCCTTCCTTCCTTCCTTCCTTCCTCTAGACAGTGATGGCTAACCTTTTTTCCATCACGTGCCAAAAGCGGGGAGAGCACAGAGGGGTTGTGCGCGACTGTGCCCAGACCCATAATTCTATGTGCCCTGCCCCCATGCATGTGTGTGTGACCCCCCCTTCTGGCATGTGATGGCATGGCGGGCCCAGTAGGCCCATTTTTCACGCTCCTCAGGCTCCAGAGCCTTTCTAGGAGCCTGGGGAGGGTGAAAATGGCCTTCTCCCCCTCCCTGGAGGCCCTGCGAAAGCCAGAAATGGCCTGTTTGCCAATTCCAGGGGGCCCGGAAGGCCCAAAAATCAGCTGGCCGCTGCGTGCATGTGTGCCAGAGCTGAGCTCGCGTGCCCACTGATATGGCTACACATGCCACCTGTGGCACGCGTGCCATAGGTTCGCCATCACGGCTCCAGACCCTTCAAATGTGCTAACATTGTAACAGCATTTCTGAGTCATGTGTGTTAAGAAATCTCTTCTGTATAACAGCAAACTTTTTAGACTTCAGTAGTAAGAAACTATTCCCAACTATTGAGCTTGGTAATCTAATAAATATAAAGTCTCAATATAGAACGATACTGTAGAGGAAGGATCTTGTATATTGCATCAACATTGGGATTGGGATTTAACATTATCATACAAGGATGATTACATTTTGATAGATTATATAATAAATTAACTATATTATTATGGACTACATTATGAAACCCAGCACAGCTTTTGAAATTTTCTTTGGGCTTTTGAGGATGGAAAAGTATTAGGGTCTGTACGTGCATCTTGGTGCAATACATTAACTAGTTTTCCTTAAATATTCCACAGCTCTCGCACAGTTAAACATAACTGGAGACATCAGAGCATCAACTTGAAAGATCTAGGGCGTTGACAAATCACACATAGTTCCTGTGTTCCCCTTCCCTTGTAGTGCTGCCAAAAATAGAACTCTGAATATGAATTTAGATCTCAAATTAGGCCTACCACAGTCAGGCTGCAATATTTCAAATGCTCACTAGTTCTGTATCTCTGTGCTATGATGACTTGGTTTTTACTGAAAGGTGTTTTTTCAAGAGACAAGTGGACTTTCTGGTTTTTCTTTGAAGACGTTTTGCTTCTCATCCAAGAAGCTTCTTCAGCTCTGACTGGATGGTGGGGAATGGAAGGATTTATACTCATTGCAGACAGCTGGTCATTTGCATTCTTTTAGAGAGTCATTGAGGCCACCTGGAGGTTTATCTGTGTCATCAGGGTCACCTGAATGCTGCAAATGGGTGTGGAGCCTTCTTGTAACAATTGAAAGGACTGTGTTGTAGACTGGACATAGGTGATGTTGTATCCCTCCCTCTCTGTTGAGAGAGGGCTGTTCAATTTTGACATAGATGGTCTCTTTGACCCTTCTTTCAAAGCAGCGGTCCTCTCTGTCTAAAATGTGGACTTTGCTGTCTTCAAAAGAGTGGCTTGTCTTGCAGACTGCTGAATCTAGTCCTGATGGGTTTGTTCTCCTGTTGCGCCATGCAACTAACCAGCTGTCTGCAAGGAGTATAAATCCTTCCATTCCCCACCATTCAGTCAGAGCTGAAGAAGCTTCCTGGATAAGAAGCAAAATGTCTTCAAATAAAAACCAGAAAGTCCTGTGCCTCTTGAAAAAGCACCTTTGGAACAACCATCTCCTGGATGACTGAAAATTTCCACAAAGACCTGGTTTTTAGTAGCACAGATCAAGTAGTCCCAGTTTTGGCAGCATGTTTTTACCATTCTTAAAAAGAGTTCCAACACATCTTTGAATTGGGGTAACAAACATATAAATTAGGCTCTCTTACCTTACACAATATGAACAAAATAAGTTGAGTATGATATTCTTTTTCTGTGGCAAACTCTCACATAGGGGTATCTCCATAGCTATGTGAGCTAGCTGATTGGGTAAGCTTTTCAGATGTGACTCACATTGTACATTTCCCACAGTTGACTGCATTGCTTTCATGCTTGATGTCTATATGACATAGATCATCATTTCATTCAAATCAGTGTGAAGTATAAATTTTGATAAGTGTGGTAACTCTTTGTTTGGAAACGGAGCATATAAAATGAACTTACTTATTATAAAACAGCGATGTGTTTGGGAATACAAAGCTGACCACTTGCTTAAACTCAACCAAATAAACCACCCAAAATCATATCATTGTACATGAACAAATGGAAGAACAAAAATATAGTAAGGGGAAAAAAAAACCCCCAAGTATTGAAGATTTTCTTTAAATCTTCCATTCTCTTAAACAGAAGCAACATATAACCAGAAATGTCATGAGCAAAGGAGAATTAAGCATATTAATCTGCTCTCCATCCCTGCCATTAATATGTTATAGATTCTATCTCTGTTTTCAAATTCATTATTTTTTTAATGAAAAAAGAAAGATATTTTAATGGTAAAAATATCAAAATGATTAATAGTATGCCTGCTAATGACATTTTTAAAGTATTTTGGGCTGGAAATGTGACACTATAATCATTAAAAATCAGATTCAATTTCCAAAGGTACTAATCTTAAAACTTTATACCACTAGCAGAAACATTAAAAATTATATCCAGTGAATCCAGAAGCTTCTAATTGGATAGGGAGGGGTGGAAGAAACAGGAGCTCCGCCACAAAATAAATGTTCTTTCAAAAAATTGGAAAGCATTTTCAGCAGCGGGATAACAGCTGAGGATATTTGTAGACAATATGCATGTTATGCATTCAGTATGGAGAAAATTCCCAAAGCACTGTGATCTTTTTTTTTTTCTTCCAAAAGATATGGATTGATCCAAGTTGTACATAATGGCACCAAATGAGAGGAGAGAGAAAAAAAATCCAGCAATAAAAGCCCTTTCTCATGCATAATGCATCTACTCTCTCTATCAGAGCTTACATCACAATCCGAGGTTTAATTATTCCTGCCTTACACAGCACAGCAGTGTGAATGGAATGAATGTGTGCACTGCGGTTCTTTTGTGCACCTATTTTCTTTTGTAAATAGAGAGGGGCAGCAGAATTGTTTTGTTTAAGTAAGGAAAAGCTGGTATCCACATCTCAAAATGTGCCTCTCGGTGTATTATTTAGCATATTCAGACTTTTAGAACAGTAAATTGTTGGACCTTCTCAGCAAAATATTGACCCTGCATTTCACTCTAGCATATGCAGAACGTAAGAATTGTTAGCTTCTTGTTTGCACTCTCATGTGAAATGGATATGTGGGTAGATTTGAGCTTTGGTTCACTTCCAGAAGCATGCCTCTAACTTTGGCATGTTTGCATGGATTGCCAAAGTGAAACAAAAAATTACACATATGCTACACATCTAGACTTCCTCAAGCAGGATTCAAAATGCAGGAGAAGCTGTAGGCCTATTCCACTGGCTTTTCTTTCTTGGATCTCCTTGCTAATATGTGGATAATGAAAGGAGAGCTCAAACTGAATCTTCAACCTTACATCAACATTTTATCCATATTATCCCATGGTGTCTAAAATTCCTGAATCCACATGCTTGCTGTTATTGTGTCTTGCAGAAGACATGCATTGACACAATTAATTGAAAGTTTTGGAGAAACTTGCAGGCATATGTGAGACCCCTATGTCTCAGACCTACAAAAGATGAAGAAGAAATGCATGATTGCTTTGTGCAGGACGTTCTACCATTAAATTCAGGAATAGTGGGGTTTAGATAATTGTGGGCATGAGGTGGTAATAATTTATTTGCAGACATTCCAGCCTGCATATTAAATTCTATGGACTTGTAGTTCCTTGTTTCCTATCTGGTTGTTCTTAAGGCTTTTCCACATTAAAACTTCAGCTGCATTTCTCCCATATGTAAACCATCTGGAATTTATGGTACCTTAAGAAGTCTCTTTGTGGATTTCAATCCATCCTTCCTCTTTGGCCTTAATGATGACCAGATGTTCTGTCCGGATCATGGATAACATGGTCAATTGAGAGTTGGTTTCCTCTGCTTCTTTTCCCTGTCCCAATCACACCAGGAAAACTATGGGCAGGTCTTTGAGGATTGATGGGAGAGGAGGAAGAAGCAATTTTATAGTTCCTCCTGTAACTTGGGCTAGAAGGAGAAAGCTGCCAATTTCACCAAGGAAAAAGGAAAAAGAGAGCAATAGTCAGTATTTCATTCAGGGGTGAAATCCTCCTGGTTCGGACTGGATCGCGCGATCCGGTAGCAATTGTGGCAGGTGGTTTGGAGAACTGGTAGCGATGGCAGCACGAGGCTCCGCCCACCTGCTCAGGTGTCATTACTTCCTGGTTTTAACCAGGAAGTAGTGTATTTTTTACCCTCTGCACATGTGCAGAGGGTCTGCAAGCGCATGTGACGCACATGTGCATGAAGCAAGTGCACGCATGCAGTACGTGCACTTCCAAACCGGTAAGAAAGGTAAGTAGATTTCACCTCTGATTTCATTGTCCAGCACTGAACATGTAGAAACCAAAACAACGGACCAGTCTTTCAGAGTAAGCATGCACATATTCTGCTGCAACAAGGGCAAGAATTGGTAGAAATGGTGGCTCTTGATGGGATTATCCCTCAGAGCCCAGACCAGCCAGTTGGAGCATTTATCTGAGATGGAATGAAATACAGTCAGTGGATCAGACTGCTCTAGTGTGCCAGTAGAGGAGGAGGAGTTGTGATGTGGAAAAAGAAAACTCAGGTGGAAGTTGCCCTCCCAGCAGGCTAAGGCTGAGCTAAGGGCAACCATGTCATCCATTCCTGTTTTCTTGAAACAATAGGTGTTCTGTCCTTGCAACTTGAGCAAGCAGGAAGTGTTCTTCAGCCTTTAGTTTCTAATATATATATGGAATTAAATAAAGCTGAGGAGAGTAATGTGCATGGTCTGATGATTCCTCTCCCCTAATGTTGTACTGCACAGGGCTAGAATATTTACTTACTTACTTGGTGCCTTGTAAACAACAAGCACAGTGTTCTGGGCAGACAACAATGCAAAGCAAACAATTACATAAAGATGAGACAAGTTTAAAACCACAAACGACAAAACACTGTTTTACAGCATAAAACTTAATACAGCATAAAAATGCCTCCGAGAATAAAACTAATATACACAAAGCGATGAAAATCTCTACAGACCTTGAAGATCTATAAATCATTGAAGGACATGAAGATTTTCTTTAAAAAAAAAACCCAAACCCTAAAATTAAAATCACCTAAAATAGAGACACTCCTCTCTAGGGAGAGCATTTTATAATTGAAATTCCATATCTGAGAATGCCCAGATTTTAGAAACCATCTGCTAATACTTTACTTGGCAGAAGCACCCAGATAAAAGTCTTAAAAGTCTCAAGAATCATGTATGTACATATACTATGTACACTCAAAGGCAAGACACCGAATCATATAGGGCTTCTAATATAAAACTATTTGAATTGCCCCCCTCATTATACAATAATCCATTATAATTCTTAATATTCTTATAATTCTTATATAATAACTGTTATATAATGTTGCACATTTCTGGACACAAGACAGTCATTATTTTCAAGTTAGTCCAATGTTCATCTCATTACTAGATTACTAGAAAATGGAAAATAATAGTTCATAGAGAGATGTGCTGCATTTGGCTAAATCTAAAATTCTGAGTCAAGTATGGCATTCTGATGAAGATGTGTGCTAGTTACTCTCTTTTAGTCCAGTCTAGCCCCACAGTATTGTTATTGTGGGAATAAAATTAAAGGAAAATTTTCAGAGAAAAGCAGATAAACCTAATAAGCAAACAAGTAAGCAAGAAAGAAAGAAAGAAAGAAAGCCTCTGCAACTGGATGTTTTGATTTTGCAAGGGAAGTGGGATCTCTTCAAGCAAATGAGAATCAAATATGCATAGCCATGGGGATTCATGCATAGTTCAGCACTGCAGAAAGACAGACTTTGTGGCTGCAAATAAAATGCCTTTTTTTTTGTTGCTCTGTATTCGTCAGATGAAAAGCAAGATGGAGAGAATGAAACGCATTGACTATTAGATCTACCTTCTAATGACAATGACTAGGGGTGACATGATAGCAGTGTTCCAATATCTCAGGGGCTGCCACAAAGAAGAGGGAGTCAAAATATTTTCCAAAGCACCTGAGGGTAGAACAAGAAGCAATGGGTGGAAACTAATCAAGGAGAGAAGCAACTGAGGAGAAATTTCCTGACAGTTAGAACAATTAATCAGTGGAACAACTTGCCTCCAGGAGTTGTGAATGCTCCAACACTGGAAATTTTTAAGAAGATGTTGGATAACCATTTGTCTGACGTGGTGTAGGGTTTCCTGCCTGGGCAGCGGGTTGGACTCGAAGACCTCTAAGGCCCCTTCCATCTCTGTTATTCTATTCTATACTACTTTTTCAGGGGTTTCCCAACTACCATCTTATATTGCCATTTTCCACAAATATAATCCATTCATCCACAATAGTATCTCTAATACTCCTCACAAATAGCCTTTTTAAAAAGATATAGTTATGGGTGATGGCACTAATATCCATTTAGAGATGCAAAGAATAAGAATTCTCTAGTTCATACTTCTGCAAATATGATCTCATAAGGCAATGAATTTCAGAAGATGGTTTCAATTTCAGAACCATGCTTGAAGCTGGGGGCAACTTCATATTGGCTGCACACTTTTTCCTTTTGTAGCAGCTTAACAATATTATGCATGTGTTGGAACTCTTGAACCCCAATGTTCCTTCCAGATACCATTGGTCAAACACACACAAACACACAGATTGTGAGCTTATATCTATTCCCTCTTTCATTACTTCTTTATATCATTTTATTTATTTTTCCAGTGGAAGAAAAACATTAAACTACAGCTGATTACAATATGGCAGAGATGCACTAAACCTAGTGTCAGTGTTTTTTTTTTTTAATTTGATTTATATGCCGCCCTTCTCCGGAGACTCAGGGCGGCTTACAATGCGTTAAGCAATAGCCTTCATACTTTTGTATATTTTATACAAAGTCAGCTTATTGCCCCCACAAACTGGGTCCTCATTTCACCTACCTTAGAAAGGATGGAAGGCTGAGTCAACTTTGAGCCTTGGAGAGATTCGAACCAGCAGAAATTGCAGGCAGCTGTGTTAATAACAGGGTGCGTATACCACTGTACTATCAAGGCTCTAGATAGACCTGACTGGAAACAACCAAATGAAGTAATTCTATTTAATTGTAAGGCTACATTGAAAGAATCTTGCAAGTCTGAAAGTACAAATATCTTGCCTTCATTTTTTATAACCTGATAGGTTAAACGGGGAGGGTCTTTTCTGAGTTTCTTTCTTTTACCTTTATGCAGCTGCTGGCTGCCCCCCCTCCCCCCCATCTGATCATTTCCTAGGTTATGTCTTTTTTTCCCCATCACCCAAGATCATTCCTACATACCATTACAACTAGTCTTACTGGGTACAATGCTGCAGTGCTGCTTTGTCAGCCAGCAGAAGAGGGGGAATAAAATCTCAGGAGATCAGAAGGAGAATGAGACAGAAATTCCCACCAATGAGACAACAGTAAATCAGTACGTCTCAAAAGCCCGATGGCATTATGGGAATACAGAAGTCTAAGTTTCATGCTTAAAACAATTTGTATACGGGGACACTAACCCTAACCCTAACCCTAACACACACCACCCCAGGAAGGAATTCTAGCAGCTGTGCCTAGTTTGAGATTCTGCTTTAAGTGCTTCCTGTCTCCAGGAGCTGCATTTCAATCTTTTTTTTTCCTCCCCAAAGAAAAACTTACCATTTCCAAGGCTTCACTCACATTGGTACATTGGTAATCCAATACCACCTAAACTTTTCAAATGTTGTGATAGTATCAGGGGTGTCAAACTCACAGTCCATGGGCCAGATGTGTCACAAGCTAACCACGCCCACTCCCGGTTTAGCAAAGAGGAAAAAAACTCACAATACTCACAAACTCAAGGTGACACCACAAGTCTGACACCCCTGTGATAGCATGATGCTCTAAAACAGGGGTGTCAAACTCACATCCTCACGGTGCAGTCACGTGACATATCAGGACTTTTCCCTCCTTTGCTAAACTGAGCATGGGCGTGGCCAGCACGGGACGCATCCTGCCCGCAGGCCGGGAGTTTGACAGCCCTGTTCTAAAATCATAAATTAGTTAATGTAACTCCTTCCCCATAAATACAACTGATGGCTTGTGCAGGCAAAGTAAGGCAGGTGTAGAACCTACTGTATTCTTTGTTTTCTATTTTGCTTAGCCTGGCAAAGCAGGAATGAGTTTTAACAACAGTCCCACTTGGCAAACCCCCTGCTAAATTGATACTGACTCTCTAGGGTTCGTGACCTACCATTTAAGACCTCCTGCCCTACACAGTAAGGTTTCTGAAGTTAATGATTCTATGAAGCAGTAACCCTCTAGTAACAGGACACCAAATGCTGTATCTCTGAGGCATGCCTCAGAAACCCTGGGGTGGTTGGTAGGAGGTGGGGTTGGTTAAGTGCCTCCTGAAAAAATTTAATTGACAATGAATGGAAAATAAACATATTTCTGTCCATTCCACCACAAGATGATGTGATTACTCCAAGCAAACACTTTCTAGAAGCACTCATGGGATGCATGCAACCAACCCTGAATTTCAGACGAAGATTGAGCAATTCAGTGTTTAGATTCCATTCTGTGGGATGGAACACACAGCATTTTGCAGAAGGTCATCCAGAGGGTCAAACTGATCTGCTGCATTTCCAGCATTCTTTAAATTTAATAGCGTATATTAGATTGCAGGCAAGACAAGGACAGCAAATACAAATTGTTGAGGATTCCTCAATGTAGCTTGTACTACATCATAGCAAGAAACCTCCTGATAGACATAACAATGTATTGTATATATATCAGAATGCTTCTTGCTGTGATCTATGATTAGGGAAAATTCTGCTATCCTAAATGTCATTTGGGTCTTTATGGCTTTAACTGTAGCATAACATGATGATTTTTTGATATTGCACTGACCTAGAAATCAGATGCTCCCTTGTCTTAAACAAGTATTTCCCAGTAAAGCCAGCCAGCTAAGGTCATAAAATTACTGTGCATCTCTGCCACCAGTTTTTGATGCAGTGGGTGATTTCCTCCACTATCTTCTCATCAGCTAAGACAAGCTGGAGTGAAACATCCCAACTTCTTTGAAGCCCAGAGAGAAATACGAGGAACATGAATGGTTCATCAGATTATCTGCCAAGCACCAAACCTATAAATGTTCATCTCGTATTTCTAGCACTTGGAAGAGAGAGGGGGGGGTGAAAAACAGTTGTAGGCATGTCTTGGGTTAAGTGGAGCAGGAGCTCATCAGCATTCAACCCCATTGCCATGGCATGAAGGATAAAAAATAGCAGGGAAACATAAGAAGACAAGTAGATAAAAGGAAAGCGCTGAGAAGAAAAACATGTTGTTTCTTAATTGAGGTGGAGGAAATCATTGCTTGCAGTTTTTGCTCGACGAGAAACCTTCCCGCTCTCTTCTCCCAAGCTAGGTTAAAAATGCAGTGCTGGCCATTTGCTCTTAAAGTTGCCATAGTATCAATCAGTAATTAATTTTTTCTGCCAATGAGAACAATCAACCAATGGAACATCTTGCCTTCAGAAGTTGTGGGAGCTTCATCATTGGAGGCTTTCAAGAAGAGACTGGACTGCCATCTGTCAGCAATGGTGTAGGGTCTTCTGCCTGTGTGTGTGTGTGTGTGTGTGTGTGTGTGTGTGTACTTGATGACCTACAAGGTTTCTACCAACTCTGTTAATAGCACTTAGCAATAGCACTTAGACTTATATACCGCTTCACGGTGCTTTACAACCCTCTCTAAGTGGTTTACAGAGTTAGCATATT
Organism: Arizona elegans; assembly: GCA_022577455.1. Classification (NCBI taxonomy): domain Eukaryota; kingdom Metazoa; phylum Chordata; class Lepidosauria; order Squamata; family Colubridae; genus Arizona; species Arizona elegans. Next base: position 225,728,022 of record JAKOOJ010000001.1, read on the forward strand.
GCCCCCAACAATCTGGGTCCTCATTTTCCCTGCCTTGGAAGGATGGAAGGCTGAGTCAACCTTGAGCCTAGTGAGATTCGATCTGCCAGATTGCAGGCAGCCAGCAGTCAGCAGAAGTAGCCTGCAGTACTGCATTCTAACCACTGTGCCACCAAGGCTCATCTGTTAGATATGGAATAAGAAGGGAGAGAAGGAAAAAAAAGTTCCCTCCAATATGTCATAGAAGTGAAAATAAGGACAATTTGGAATATTTGTAGTACCCCACTCCTTACTCCAAGGTTCACTTCCTATACAAGTTTGCCTCTTTTCTTTTTTTCTACACCCTTTCATGCTGCTAAAGAGTTTGTCTGTGGAAGGATAGGCTTGCTTTTGCTGCTGCTATGTTGAGCACATTTCTGAAGCATGTTAATAAGCTGCACATATAAATGGACAGTGTATGCGATGCTGCTGTGGATCCTCTTGCTATAGGTGAAGAACAATGTAAACCATATCCATTTTTTTTTACTACCAGTTCTGTGGGCATGGCTTGGTGGGGGTGGTGTGGCTTGGTTGGCATGGCAGGGGAAGGATACTGCAAAAATCTCCATTCCCTCCCCACGCCAGGGGAAGGATACTGCAAAATCCCCATTCCCTCCCCACTCCAGGGGAAGGATATTGCAAAATCCCCATTCCCTCCCCACTCCTGGGGAAAGATACTGCAAAATCCCCATTCCCTCTCCACTCCAGGGAAGGATATTGCAAAATCCCCATTCCCTCCCCACTCCTGGGGAAAGATACTGCAAAATCCCCATTCCCTCCCCACTCCAGAGGAAGGATATTGCAAAATCTCCATTCCCACCCCACTCTGGGGCCAGCCAGAGGTGGTATTGCCAGTTCTCCAAACTACTCAAAATTTCCGCTTCCGGTTCTCCAGAACCTGTCTGAACCTGCTGGATTTCATCCTTGTCCCAATGCTACTATAGTATTGTTATGTGTCACCCAGAGATACTTTTAGTGAGATGGGCAGCTATACAATTTGATTACTAAAAGAAAAAATAAATAAATAAAATTCACAGTGGCTACATCAAACAGTATTCCCTAACCAGATGTTCTCAGATGTGTCAGTTTATAAATACCATGATTTCAATCAAAACTTCAGCAGGGTGTAAGCAATGAATCTCTCCAGAAATTGACTGTACTCAAATGCTAAGAACAGAGGAATCAAGCAAAAGCTCAAATAATTAAAATTACTTTTACTACAGATACTGTATGAGTGGCATGGTGGCCTAGTGGTGAAGACACTTGCCTCCCATTCTGAAGGTTGTAAATTCAATCTTACTTACTCGCTGCAAATTCCGCAAGGCATCAGGAAGGGCATTCGTCCAGTAAATGCTCGGCTCCATCCAGGCGCATCAACTCTACCCTGAATTAAGGAATTCTAGGGTCGTAAAAACACAGTTACAGTTATAAGAAATGCTAATAATGAAGAAATTCAGAAACTAGCTCTCCAGACTGCTATGTAGCTGAGCTAGGGCTAAATTTTATATATCTTTCTTCTGCTCTTATATGATAATGGATGTCTTACCACTTGTTTCTTGACTTTGGATGTGGAAGGCACTTTCAACACATTTGAACAATGGTGTGGTCTCAGGCCGTTTCCATCTTCGGCTGATACATTTTTCAATGGCCATACTGAGTGGACATGGTGAAAATATGTAAGGATTGAGGGCTGCTGAATAAGCTTTCACAAATAAGGAATGAGAATAAGACTGTATTTCCATAGGCCACTTCTGGTATCTCAGAGCCCTTCAAATATTCATTAATATAATCACAGTCTGTGATATAATAAAACATTAGCAACATAATAATATGACAGAGAAGGAGAAAAAAATCCCCACCAGTTATAGGGGAAATGTAAACAATGTTTTAACCATAGAGTAAAAGGTTATTTTATATTTATATTTATAAGCACTGTGAGAGAAAATTGGAATTTCTCCTTTATAAATCTTTTTTTTTACTTTGCCTTTTACTTTTTACTTTGATTTCTGCATCTTTGTTTTTGCTCTTTTCTTTGCTCTTTTCTTTTTCTGAATTTTTCATTCTAATTATTAGGTGTTAGTTTTTATTTTATATTAAAAAATTTAATAACAATTTTAAATATTAAAAAAAGAAAAGTAGGGAAAAAATAGAAAAAGTGAACAGGTACATTGGCCTTCTCCATTTCCATAAGCAAAAGAGAATTGGCTTTTGTTCATTGTCTTCAGACCCAGTTTAAATTACTCACCCCATGGGTTTTGAACTGGAACAGATGCACTTGCTCTGTTCGCCTAGTACACTTAACCTGGCTAAGGAGAGGTTCAAGGTGCCTTAGCAAAGGTTCAGAAGATACCTGGGATCATATGGATTTAATCAGTCTCTCCCATCAGATGAATTGTGCAAAGACACAAAAAAAGAAGTTTAAAAGAAGCTTACCTCTCTTTTCTTTCACCTGGAACAGAGATAAGTATCTCATCTAGAATTAATGGCTGGAAGTTTTGAAAACAGGATACATTTTTTAAAAATTCAAAATGGACCACATATATACTCTGCATGTGTGTGGGAGTACACACATGCACGCACGCACACACACACACACATATACATGCCAACAAAAACTACTTAGCAGAAAGAAACAACATTTTTTCCTACCAGTTTGATTGTTCTGTTTAACTGAAGGATGGTTGGTTGCCTGTCCTTTGCTAAGCTAAATAAGAGTTTACTTCAAAGTAATTGATACAGATGAATTAATTGCGTGAAACCAGCCATTGTATATCTGACTTGGTAAAAGGTAAAGATAAAGGTTCCCCTCGCACATATGTGCTAGTCGCTCCCGACTCTAGGGGGCGGTGCTTATCTTTGTTTCAAAGCTGAAGACTAGCACTGTCCGAAGACGTCTCCGTGGTCATGTGGCCAGCATGACTAAATGACAAAGAAACATGGAACGCTGTTACTTTCCCACCAAAGGTGGTCCCTATTTTTCAACTTCTAGGTTAGCAGAAGCTGGAACAAGTAACAGGATCTCACCTCGTTACGTGGCACTAGGGATTTGAATCGTTGAACTGCCGACAAGCAGTTTGATCGACAAGCTCAACGTCTTAGCCACTGAGCCACTGTGTCCCTTTTATCTGACTTGGAACTAATCGCTATAGTTCCAATGTGGTACTAACTCCTCCTCCTGGATGTGACTGCTGGCAGATTCCCAATTTAAGGTGATTTAAGGCCTAATTAAACATTATATTCTCCCCTTTTTGACTGAGGGGAAGGATATGCTTATAGTGATGATGATGATGATGATGATTTTTCAATCCATCACTACAGAAATGCAAATAAAAGGGTGAAGTTTAATTTGGAATCAGATCGAGAAAGGCAGCAATAAAATCATAAATATATGCACAAACTTACAATAGACTTGATGTGCATTTCTTACCAAAAATGCCAGAGCAAGGACATCGACTTCACCCAAGTGAACTTTTCTGAGCATTTCCAAAGAAGCCATAAGGCTGCTAGATGCTTTTATGATATATCTTTATAGCTTTTTGAATTAGTAACACAATAAAGAAAGAGTAAAGGCATTGTGGAAAGCTGACAGATTCCGCCGACGGGCAAACCATGTATTTTTGCCCACACAAGATTGCTCCTTCCCAACCTGCTTTCTTTCACAGCATCATGTTGCTTGAAAAGATATGGAATTCCATCTCATTTTCTCACTAGATAAGAAAGCAACTAAATGAATAATTTGATTTTGAGACGGAACACTTACACCATCGTGGGAAAGGCTGTTCATTCATCTGGGCGACTATTAACGTGCTATGAATCAAGATCCAAGTAAAAAACTTACTTGTATGCTGAACTTGCTGGTAAGTATGAAGCAGCTTGTTCTTTTCGCTATAGACCATTATGAAGTGGCTCAGTGGCTTAAAAATCCTGGAGATGGTCTCTGCTCTGGCAGTTCAAGTCCTAGCACTGCATGCAGTGGTGGGATTCAGCCAGTTTGCACCACTTATGGAGAACCAGTTGTTAACTTTCTGAGCAGTTTGGCAAACTGGTTGTTGGAAGAAATCGTTAGGGCAGAGAACCGATTGTTAAATTACTTGAATCCCACCACTGACTGCATGGCAGGGTAAGCTCCCATCACTTGCCTCAGCTTCTGCCTACCCAGCAGTTTGACAGCATGCTGCATGCAAGTAAATACATAGGTATCACTTTGGTGGGAAGTGTGGTGATATTTCATGCAGATGGTCGGACCCATGATGCAACATCTGATTACTAGGTGACATCTATGGTGTGAGAATGCCCCGGATAACACCACAGGTTTGCAAAGTTTGCTCCTTGTGGTGCACCCTGGATAGCATGTGAGCACAAACTAAATGGACTAGCATTCTTTGGCAGCCAAATAACTGCGTAGTCTTCTGGCTAATTGTACCATCACCATGCTCTAAATAAATAAATAGACCATTATGGGCACAACATAAACTTATCCTATAGGGCATTTTATATGAGTGGCTAAAATAATAATGTATTCTGTATAATCCTACATAATCAGCCTTTTTAACAAAACCTTGCCATGTATCGCATAATATCTGGGGGCAGAGGTGGGTTTCAGCAGGTTCTGATTAGAACCGGTAGCGGAAATTTTGAGTAGTTCGGATAGCCGGTAGTAAAAATTCTGACTGGCCCCACCCCCATCTATGCTCTGCCTCCCAAGTCCCAGCTGATCGGGAGGAAATAGGGATTTTGCAGGAACCTTCCCCTGGATTGGGGACGGAATGGAGATTTTACAGCATCCTTCCCCTGCCACGCCCACCAAGCCACGCCCACCAAGCCATGCCACGCCCACCAAGCCACACCCATAGAACCAGTAGTAAAAATTTTGAAATCCACCACTGGCTGGGGAAGGAGACACGTTGCATGCATTTACACCAGGATATCTTAATCAGCTCCATAATTTATTTTCAATATCAGAATGAAGCACACAGATCTTTTGCTCCCCAAATAACTTCTGATCTTAATGAAAGCTTTATTTCAGTAGTTTTGGGTTGAAGGTGGTGGGGAGTCTTTGTTAAACATTGCAGCTATTAAATGTGTAGACTAATTCCAAATGTAATATAATATTGTTATCAGGGCCGGATTTTCCTATAGGCTAACTAGGCTTCAGCCTAGGGCCTCAAGATCAAGAGGGGCCTATATTCAAATTGTTAGCAAAATTAAAATTACACTTTCACTATAGGTGAAAGGCCTCATAAGTGGAATAACCTAGGGCCTCTTTTCATCTAAATCCGGCCCTGATTGTTATATAAATAATTAATTACAAAAATTCTAATGATATTGAAAAGGAGGCGGGATTTCTTTTCTTTTTTTTTGTATCCAATCATGATTTTACAACACAGTCCATGGTTACAAATTTACATGCATTGTAGAATATATTCCCATGCTTCTATAATTAAGTATTATCTACACACATGGGATCAATTTTATCCTAATAATCTTTGGTTTTGTAATCTTTTTTCAGGCTTTGCTTGCTTTTTAATTTAAAAGTAGAAGTTATTAAACAGATTATTCTGGGAAGTGTAAATTAAATCTTTTGACAATTTACATTTGGTCTAGCACTACGATTCAAATCCCATGATAGGCTTCTTATATTCTCCTAGAAGTGGAATTCCACCTTTTTGTGTTACACATAAACTGAAAGAATGAAGTAGTATATATTTAACTTTCTATTCAAAGAATGAAAACTAAGGTTTAAATAACAGAACAGCTAACTTATGAGCTTTTGTTCATAAGCTACCATTGTTCAGAACCAAAAGCATGGAGTGATAGCTTCATTTTACATACAATATTCAATTTTAGCAAAAAAAATACCCATGTTACTTTTCTTGATTGAACATATCAACCAAACTGACACAGTTTCATTTTCATGGCTGAATTCAGCCTTGGGGGAAAAAATAAGGAACAAAGACCTATAAAAAGTCAATTTCCTCTTACTATAAATAACTGCGCTTAGCACTGGCATACCTTCCCAGGTGACTACCCACCCCTTTCTAGTTTAACACCATCAGTTGTGATGAAATCTATTGAGAGTTGTACCATGCTTTATTCAGTCATCCACTTGGTCAAGTGAAGCATCACTCAAAGTACCTTCAAGTACATCTCCATGCAGTGGCTATTGCAGATGGTTATAGCTAAAGTTGGCAGGGCCACACCACTCAGTTCTATTGAACATCGCATAGGGATATGCTTTCAACAAAATGTGTAAAATGAAAATATGATCAATCAAACCCCATTTTAACATAGACATACTGTTTTCCATACTGGCTAGGTCAGTGATGGCTAACCTTTTTTAGACTGAGTGTCCAAAGCACCCAAACTCCCAAGATGCAATGCATGTGTGGCCCCCATGCATGCACCCTGCCCCCGTACATGCACGTGCGGCCCCCCACATATGACCCCCCCTGTGCATGCGCGGCATATACCCAAAGACCAGCTGGCTGGCGGGAGGCGCAGTGGAGCTGAACTGGGGCAATGGCTCATGTGCCATCAGAGTGGGTTCTGTGTGCCACCGTTGGCACGCATGCCATAGGTTCGCCATCACGGGGCTAGGCAGAGTTCTAGTCCCTGGAAAGATTATACAGAAACCAAAGGACATATAATCAGTTCAGAGAATGATAGAAAAAGCATAGTCTGCCTGCTGAAGCTAGGTAGTTTGTGGCTTGGCAAAGATTTGATTGAGAACACTGTATCAGGAACCCAACAGTATTCAAACACTGGCAACTCACTGAAAACCATAGGGTGGTGGATTCCAATATTTTTGGTTTACGTCAGAGTTGTCAAATTCAAGGCCCGCGGGCAGGATCTGGCTCACAGGGTAATTAAATCCAGCCTGCGGGGCCATCCTAGAAACAGCAAAGGACCAGCCTGTGGTGCCCCTGGCAGCAAAAACGGACCTCGGGAGAGCCAGATGCAACTCCCCTGAGCTCAGTTTTTGCTGGCAGAGAGTTGCAGGAGGCCGTCACAGCTGAAAATGGAGCTCGGGAGTCCATTTTTGCTGGCAGAGCACTTGGAACACCGCAGGCACCCCTGACATGAGTGACATTGAGCTGGCCACACTCACCCTGGCCCACCTTGGTCACCCAAGGTCAAACACAACCCTAATGTGGCCCTCAATGAAATTGAGTTTGACGCCTCTGATTTATGCTGAGCCTTTTCTCTCTATGGGTTTCTAATTCTGCTCCAGTTGCAAGATTGGAATCAATTGAAGGTAGCAAAGGAAATCAAGGACAAGTAGCTTAAGCATAAGTCTGTCCTAATTCAGGTTCTTATTTGGGCTCTGGTATTAAAAACTTAGAGAAATAGGATTTTCTATGTTTATTAACTATAATATCAAATTAATTTGTTCTCTTGGAATACTATGATCGTTTCTTACCTGAACCATTATCATAATATTTAGATGCTGCTGCTTACAGTTTTTTAGACCAAATATGTTTAGTTCTCTTTGCATAAGATATGTAGCTGTATCTGTTTTATAACTCCACAAGGCTCATGCCCAGAAACAGAAAATTGGGAGCCAGCATTTCTCTGCTTGAATATTGATTATACAATATCTGCTTCAGTTCCTCTGGGAATCATCCGATGGTTCATTGCCCATTAGCAAACAGTTTACCCAAGCTAAAGATAATGTTTCAGATACTATAAGAGAAACTACAGTATAGCAAGTCGTTTAAAGCAGCTCAATCCCAATGGGAAAAAAGAATTCTTCAGCTATTCGAACTTTTCCAAGAGTAAGCAAACAAAAATATACATGTTATAAGATCTTTACTGCTCTTTGATGCTTTCAGATTTTCTATATCACTTTTAAGGAAAGTGTTCATAGCTAAACACCAATTGTCTTTCAAGGAATTAGCTTGATTATTTTCCCCTGAATTTAGATAGTCCTGATAATCAAATTAAAAGAAACAACACTGAAAAGATATACTATTGAAGCAGCATAAAAGTGGTCTCAAATCAATCAATATTTTATCTGAGGTTTAACTGAGATTTGAAGGGTTAAGAAATCAAAAAAGTAGTTATTTTAGAGCTTTTAAAGAAGCCATCATATGTCCCCAGTATTTGCTAATGATTATGAGATTAAAATGAGTTCTTTGGATGGACAGTAGTATTTTCTACTCACACATCAAGGCCTGCTTGAGAATAAGCCATCCTAAATAAAGCCAGCTGAAAATGTTCCTAGATACAGTTATAGCAAAAACATCCAGGAACAATGTAAAACAGCTGTGCAATGTTTTCCATATTTAATTTTAATTAATTGAATTAATTAAATAAACATGAAATGATCACTACCCACGTGTGCAATGATTTCCCATTTTGTTTAGGTAACCATTAAATTTTAGTCATAGCTATTGGAGGATTCGTAGAACTTTGGGAAATCCTAGGTACTTGTGAAGTCACAAGCTGGACCTCCTTCTAAATCTTTCAGTTTTATTCTTCTAGAACAGCAATGGCGAACCTTTTAGATACTGAGTGCCCAAACTGTTTGCAAACTAAAAGGGGTGCACGTGCGTGTGCAAACGTGCATGCACTGACAGAGACCCGAAAACCAGCTGATCGGTGGGAGGTGGGGCATCCCAACACCGGCAGTGTGGCAAGAGGTAAGATCTTTTTCTTTTGTGAGCTTCTCTTTCGTCATTTGCAGGGAAACAGAAGTTCATGAAAGAAACACCACACAGAGATCTGACCTGGGGCCACGGTGTGCGTGCCAACAGAGAGGGCTCTGCGTGTCACCTCTGGCACACGTGCCACAAGTTCACCATCACGGTTCTAGAATATAAGTTAGTACAACAATAGAAATAACAATGCAAAGTTGTTTTTATTAGTACTGTTCACATTTTGAAAATCTCATTATTCTACTTGGAAACCTCTTCTGGACGTCATGCTTGAGATGGAAAAAATGAAACTTTGATTTTAGGTTTTGCTGATTAGATAGGTTTGGTGTTATAGAAAGGGCTAATATACATTATTATATAAAAGTAAAAAGTTGATGTGCCGTATATTACTTTATTCTGCTGTACCAAAAGGAGTCGGAAGTCAATGTTTTTCTTTTTCTTTTTCCCCTCTTTCCCTTTTCCTCCCCTATTTTACCTTTATTTTAATTTTTCCTTGTATTTTTTGTATTTTATGCTTTGATAAACTAATAAAGAAATTATGGAAAAAAAACCCTGAAAATCTCATTATCTCCAACGTTATGGCCATTTTTAAGTGACTTTAAAATAAGGAAATAGACGATTAAAAAAACCCTCCATATAACATATTATTTTGCTATCCTTTCCCTGATAATGAATCAATTTTCAGTAATGTTAATATGTTATCCGGTAGAAACTATCTTGTCTTTCTTGGAAGAGAAACACAAAAGTTGAGAGAGCTTTCTCTCTTACTGTATTCATACTCCCCCCCCTATTTTTTCAGAAAAGAAAGAAAGAAAGAAAGAAAGAAAGAAAGAAAGAAAGAAAGAAAGAAAGAAAACTTAGATTCTGTATTATCTGTTGGCAACAACTGGGAGGAGAAGTGTTCTCTTCCTTTCCTTAATTTGTGATAGAATTATTACACTAAAGAACTGTGGGCTGTTGAATCCCTGATATCCCAACTTTTAGTCAAACATTTCAAAAGAAGGGTTTTAAAAAAAACCAACAACCAGCAGTTAAAACAGGCAACATGAAAATAAATCTCAAAATAGACAACAGCCTTCCTTCCTTCCTTCCTTCCTTCCTTCCTTCCTTCCTTCCTTCCTTCCTTCCTTCCTTCCTTCCTTCCTAATCCACTAAAGAGATTGTTTTGAGCCTCTTGCTCACAAGAAATGAGTTATGAATAAAGTTTACTCAAAGAAAGTTTTGTTATTTGATTAGTTTAATGCATGCACTACATAAGGGAAATACTTATGTTAAGGCATATGTGATTTTTAAATAGAAGAAGATAAAACAATATCTGAGAGGAATATGCTGACATATGGCTAAACAATTATGGATGCTTAATTCTTAGAGATTAAGGCAAACCTCTGAATCATGATGTGATGGTTGGAAAATCCATATAATTAAAAAATCTGGAGTCTGAGCATTTTCCAAGGTTATTCTCACTTGATAAACTTCTGATCTTTGAAAGTTTTAAAACATTAAAACTTGTCATTTCTTTGGAGCAGGAATAGAGAATCTATGTTAAATTATTCACAGATGTTGGTGTTCAGAATCATAGGATTTCATTTATAGAAAAAGGGTGATATATCAGAGAACATTTTCCTGAATTTGAATTCCAGTATCCATAACCACTATATACATATATTATGCTACATTGTGTGCATCTTAAGATATAAGAAAAATAACTGTTGGACTGGTTCAGTTGGAAGCCCATTTAGTTCCCATATTCAGTTCCTTGCAATGGCCAAAATCCAGAGAAATCCCACAGACAGAACATAAATCCACTTGCATTTTCCCGTTCCAAAAATTGCAGCTAAAGTTTATAGATAATACACATTGCACATACTGCTTTTTTTTTAAAAAAAAGAATATTGATGTGAGAATACAAAGGCATCATGATTTTTGTATGCACGGTGATTTACAGTGCAATTACGTACATGCTTATTTTAAAGAAAAACTACTTGAAATAATTGGTGAGTTTTAAAATCTGCATTTGAGTCTATCTACATAGACTTTTCATGGAAAATCGAGAAGAATGGAGAACAGCATTGAGGAGAAATAACCTTTTAATAAATATTAAACGATCATTGAATCCCAATTTTACAAGGCAAATGAACCCTCAAAATGGGAAGCAAAGATCCTCAAAGGGGTTGAGGGCCACAGGGTGTGAAATCCTAGGAATCCGATTCGTTTGCAAATTTTGTGGAAGCTAGGCTGATTCTTTCCTGTATATCTGGGGCTATTTGTGTTGTTAACTGCACTTTCAGGAGACCATTGTTAAAAAGAGGTCATCAGGGGCATGTCTCTGAATAAGGGTGGAATGTTGCAGCTTCTCACCTTGTTATTATGTCACAATTCCCTTATTATGGTTGCCTTCAATTGTGCTACGAACAGGTGAGGAGCCTCTATTCTTTGGTTCAGAAAGAAAGCTTTGAATGGAAGCAGGAAGGGCTAGTTTGAATCTGATAGGATTAGACAAAGAGAGGAGCTATACCTGAGCCTGGTCACATCTTAAAGACAGGAAGGAAGGGTATATGCCCCCCATGTTTTTTTGATAACATCTGTTTTCTCCACTACAGATAACATCTGTAATCTCCAATTACAGATATGGGAAATGAAGCAAGGTATATGTACAATTACTAGTGTGTTATTTTTTTGTTTATTAGTCAGTTCTCTTCCTGCATCTGTATGTGTGTGAGAGTAAGTGAGCATACATAATGTGCACTTTTGTTGAATCCTTGAATTGTATAAGGCTCTCCACATTCACCTCTAAAGCTAAAATGGTGTAAATCAGAGGTGGGTTTCAGCAGGTTCTGACCAGTTCTGGAGAACCGGTAGTGGAAATTTTGAGTAGTTCATAGAACCGGTAGTCAAAAGTCTGACTGGCCCCACCCCCATCTATTCTCTGCCTCCCAAATCCCAGCTGATCGGGAAGAAATGGGGATTTTGCAGTAACCTTCCCCTGGAGTGGGATGGGAATGGAGATTTTACAATATCCTTCCCCTGCCACGCCCACCAAGCCACGCCCACCAAGCTTTGCCATGCCATGCCCACCAAGCCACACCCACAGAACTGGTAGTAAAAAAATTTGAAACCTACTGCTGGTGTAAATTATTATTGTGAATTGTTGCACCATCATTTGGTAGTACACATTGTCACCAAATTATAGTGCAACAATTCACAATAATAATTTACACCAGTGGTGGGTTGCTCCTGGTTCTGTCCGGTTCTTGCGAACTGGTAGTAAAAGCAGTGGGAAGCTCCGCCCACCTGCCTGGACATCATAATGGATGATCTCCACATGCGCAGAAGCTTCTGCACATGTGTGCATGTTCCTGTTGCGAACCGGTAGTAAAGTAGAATCCACCCCTGATTTACACCATTTTAACTTTAGAGGTGAATGTGGAGAATCCCTGAGAGTCTGTAAAGAAGCATGCAGTGAAACATAATGATTGTGAATTGTTGCATAGTCCATTTATGCACCATCATTTGGTCATGATTGCTGCTGAAGTCCCTTCAACCTTATTTCCTTCTCTTTTTCCTCATTTGGGATATGATAGGGCTGTGCAGAACTTGGAAGACACAACTTCAGTTTAGTAAAGATGAAGCATCATAACCAAAACCAACCTGACTAAGGTAACTCAAGTGAATGCTTTGACTCGAAACACCGCTCATATACCTTAGTAAAAAATACTGAGTCCAATGGAGTTGTTCCAATGGTTTGGATCAAAATGATCCTTTGGCCAGAGCAGAGCAATTTTGTACCATCCTAGCATCAACCTACAGAAGAGGAAAATATACTTCAAAGAAGAATCAATCACAATTTGCACAGTTGCCCTTTATTGCTTTTACAACAGGACTTTCTTTGAAGAAATTTAGATTGGATGGATGATTTTTCATTTCCCCCTAGTTTTATTCTTATATAACTTAATATTAATGAAAAATGCTGAAAGTAGGGGTTATGGCAAAACTACAGTTTAGGATCCCTGATGTAGAATGAAAAAAAAAAAAATCACTTGGTTTCCCTATGCCAAATGACAGAGGGAAGTCTACACCTTTGACCTTAGTTTCCCCCACCCCTACTGTCCCATCAAAAAAATATATTACTGGTGCCAAATGACCCATGATTCATGTCACCCTCTTTTCTTAATCTATACAGAATGCTGCAAAGGTACTTCATCAAACACCAGCAGTGTTTTGAATGTAGGTGGAAGTAATCTCCATCCCCTGCTGTTAGCTTCCGGCTTCCAGGCATGGGCCCAGAGAGGGAAAAAAATTCCATTCTACTCCCAATCAACATCAGTTGAAAGCTATTGATGGCTGTAACATCTTTAAGTAGCCACTGTGGACTAATTTTCTTTTTGATTTACACTTAGGAATGTGGAAGGGAAGGTGGAGAAGAAAAAAGGAATCCTCTGTGAAGATTCTGAGATGGAACCTTTTAGAAATTATTTTTGATTTCCTCTTTTGAGTTACTCTAAGGCCTAAATGTGTCATACAAAACTTTCTTACCTTGGGGAAAAAAGCCTTCTGTTCTCTGAGGTATTCTCAGGATGCTTTGGAATTTATTTAGGATTTTATGTTTGTAAAATGATGAGATTGCTCTACATTTTCATCTTGCTGCAGTTTCTTCCCTCCCTCTGCTTCCTAATTTGAAAAGACTCTTGGGAAGGGTTTTCCTAGAACAGCGTTGTCAAACTCACATTGTCACAGCAGCATCATGTGACCTATCAGGACTTTTTTTTCCCTTCGCCAAACCGGGTATGGGTGTGGCCAGCGCATGACGCATCTGGCCTGCGGGCCAGGAGTTTCACAGTCCTGTCCTAGAAAGTCTTGCATAAAATACAGGAAGCCAAAGAGGTTGAAGTTGTTTGGAGATAGGACATCATAATAAATGTCAGTCAATCTAACCCATCTCCAGGACCAATTTTTTTGTTCTTTTGTTTTTTTGAGCCAGAAATAATTTCAATTCTCAAATGAAAGTAAATTGTAAAGGGGGAAAAAGCAGCATAATTATTCTTCACAATATGATGAGTAAGGTAATAATCTCTAGTAAATCTGCAAATATATTCTCCAAGTCTCTTTGGCTACAGGTTAATCAGACTCTCAAAGCACCTTGGCAACACTTTGTATCATAATCTAATAATTCTAATTTTCCTAATTTGCTATCACAATAGCAAGTTAATTAACTGAAAATGTCAATATAAAATTACTTCAAAACCACCAGAAAGGTAATGAAATACTAATTTACTATTTTCTATCATCTTCTTCAATGCTACGTTAATGAAATTGCTAATCCTTCTGAATTGACATTTAATTCTACTGTAGACCAATAGATGGCAGTAATAATTGCCTTTTGCAGTAAGGAAGTAGGACCATCCATGCAACAATGTGTTGAATGAAAGTATTTCCTTCCAGAGAATTCTGGCATAACATTTTATTATTGTTAAGGCTGAAGAGGAAATATTTGTTGGTTTCTGCTATCTAAATAAATGTATGTTCATGTGCATGACAACTTTGATTTAATCTTAAATTCCAAACCCTGTATGCATATTCCTTCACATGCACAGAAATACACTGACACAGATTAAAAATGATCTAAAAACTTTCAAATCCCAAATAACACAAAATATTAACACAAACAGCTACTACAATAAAATGGAGTAACAAGCTTCCAACTTTGCAAAAATGGTCCTTAGGCTGTTAGGCTTTACAAGATACTTTCAGGTTATCCTCAGTTCTTCACAAGATTTCTAGAAGTAACCAAACAGCAAATAAAGGCTTGGTTACTCAAAGAGATGCAGCAGATATGTATAGAACTAATAAATTAAAAACAGTGTGAATTATCACATAGCTCGTGTTTAATGTTATTTCACTTCTTATTTTCCCCAAAGGCTCCCTATTTAATTCTATTTACTGCTGTTTTTTTCCAAATAGCTTACTTTTTATTCTAATTTATTAATTCATCACACATATAATTCAATTCAGTTCAGTTTATTATGTTTTATACCACTACAAGCAGAATATTCTATGAATGAATGAATGAATGAATGAATGAATGAATGAATGAATGAATGAACGAACCCATGCACACATACACAAGTAGTTTGGTCTGTGAATGAACGAATGTGTGTTTGTGTGTGTGTATTTTATTCTAATAGATGATAATCAAAATTAAGTTTAAGACAATTAAGTTATAATACATTTATAAAGCACCCTAACGAACATCTATAAGTAAGGTTCACCCACATATTAATGATATGGATTTTAATATAAAAAGGATGCATTTTTCAATGCATTTGATGCTTTTATTTAACATACATATAAATTATACCTTAAATTGTCCAATGTGTTCATATTGTTTCTTATATTTCTAAAGTTTGCCAGATCAATTTTCAGAAAGGTGACTAAATAGCATATCACTTTTCTCAATTTTTGGTTAAAACCTTAAAGCTATATCAGACAACATCCAGGAATCTGTCTGACTCGGTATCATCTTCCATTATTTTCATGCGCACCTTAAGGTTTCAGACAAGGTCTTTCCTGCAGGCTCCAGGAATCAAATTTGAGAACCTGCATGCAAATCAGAGGTGGTATTAAGCAGGTTCTGACCAGCTCTGGAGAACCAGTAGCGGAAATTTTGAATAGTTCGGAGAACCGGTAAATACCACCTCTGACTGGCCCTGCCCCCATCTATTCTCTGCCTCCTGAGTCCCAGCTGATTGGGAGGAAATGGGAATTTTGCAGTAACCTTCCCCTGCCATGCCAAACAAGCCATGCCCCCCAAGCCACGCCCACGGAACCAGTAGTAAAAAAAATTTAATCCCACCACTGATGCAAAGTATGTTTTACCATTGTAAGAGAGGCTGTTTCCCTATCTTAACTGAGGATGTCCACACTAGATTATTGAAAAAATTATGATAATTTTTACATATTAGTATATTATCTCCTATATTGTATTGTACACACACACACACACACACACACACCATCTCCTCAGCTTTCTTCATTTATGGAAATTTTGAATGCCTCAAATTCCTATAGAACTATTTTTTCATTCCAGACAATGAATCATTACGATCAGTTTTAAGAAAGATGGGGTCTCATTTTAGTAAGAAACTTAACACTAGATGAATACAAATTCCTGTTTCCTCAATGGGAATCTGGCATACATTGATAGGCATCTGTGTTGTCCTGTCAAGAGGCAAGAAGAATTTCACAAGTCTCTTGCTTCTCCAGATTGCTTATCAAGTACAGAAATGCCTTTTATCACCTCCCTGAAGATTTATTTGTTATATTACATATCACTCTGTATTTTATTTGTCACCTCTAGAGCTGCATAGTGTATCTCAAATTGAAATTAAACCATGCAGGCCAAGTATTTCAAGGACTTATTCAATCTCTCACTTAAACCCATGGTTGCTGAGGAGACTCAAAAGCTTTTAAATCTCATAGTATGTACAATGCACAATGTGACAGGTCTTGTTGTTTAACTGACTATCTATGGTTATTAGTTTTATCAGAAACATAATATTGATTTATCTGATATGCTGTATATTACCATGAGGCCTGCCTGAGGCCATAAGCATCTCTTCTGCCTTTGATGTATATTGAGGATACAGCCATTATTATATTTCAGCATTCTACAGAAGCAGGGTTCCTATACACCTTGAACTCTTTGCTGTCTTTTAATTTAACTGATTATTATTTAAGTTTTAAAGCTTCAATATTGTGTTGTTTAAGTGGGATAAGTGCTGGAACAAAGTCATGGATTGGAGATAGCACAGCATTCTTTTTGTTTTTGGCAGGCACATGGGAGTTAGAATTATGCACTCTAATACAATATGAAGATGATAATTCATTATGTTACTAATTTATTAGAGCTGACAGAGTTGTTAAGTGTTCTCTTTGGTTCATAAACTTCAAGGTCTGCCTGCAGTAGCTGTTGTTGTCTGGACATGTTTTCTAAATACATATTTTGGTCAGGTACAAAGGGAAAAGAAAAGGGTGCCTGGGACTGTACATTTTTCTAAAATAATTGACAGCATAAACTTGTTTAGTCATTCTTAAAACCAACATTTAAATAGTGATAATGTAGAATTTCCTTCCTGAATTTGCAAGCTTGTCTATAGGCAGATCTGAGAATTTCTATCTTTGTAAGTTCCAGCATGAAATGATTGATTTAATGCCTCACAAATTAACAAATAGATTGAAATGAGGCTCTCAGTCAGGTTCAGTGCTTCTCTGCAGGTGGTGGGAAAGTTCACAGATTAAAAAATAAATAATTCAAAAGTTTGTACTTTAAGATACAATATTCTTAAAATTGTTTATTTAAGAAGGAATATTCTCCAAAGTATGTATTCATAGTAAGATTTTTTTAAACTGATAATATATAGAGATGATATAGGTACATAGATATACAGTAGATATTTTTGGGAAACTGCGAGGCAGGCAAGGAGGAGGGATCAAGCACAGAATTAGCCTTGAGTCATTGTAAAGCTGCAAGAGACCTAAGGCTCTCAGTTCTATGATAAGTAGAGTAAGGAAATTCTTATGCTATAGGAAGAGCACAATAAAGTAGTTGCTCAAACTTTACAACTGACTGCTTGTGCCTCACAGATATAGCTTATATAGATGATACAGGTGATATAGACATGGACAGACATACACATACACACACACACACACACACACAACACACAAGTAAATAAAAATTGTAATCTTCAAAAATGATAAATAATACAAATATATTTAAAAATTTTCTAAAACTGGCAAAGTAAAAAGAAAAAGCAAATGCAATAAAAACAGCCCATTTAAAAATATTTTACATATGGCAGAATAATTATATAAAAGTTTATATATTTTTAAAAATTCAGAATTATAAATTTGCTCAATTTATGAGCAAATATTTACACAATTGCATAACAGTGATAACCTTTGCTTCCAGCCTTCAATAATCATAATAGATAATAAGAACCTAGCAGTTCGAAAGTACATAAAAAATGCAAGTAGAAAAATAGGGACCACCTTTGATGGGAAGGTAATAGTGTTCTGTGCGCCTTTGCTGTTTAGTCATGCCAGCCACATGACCATGGAGATGTCTTCAGACAGTGCTAGCTCTTTGGCTTTGAAACGGAGATGAGCACCACTCCCTAGAGTCGGGAATGACTAGCACATATGTGCGAAGGGAACCTTTACCTTTACCTTTAGGCTTTTCTACTCACAATCCCATTGCATTTAATAGAAACTGAAAGCAAGAAAGAATTGTCCATGTTTCTTATGTGCAGATTTTTTTGTGGGTATCCTTCATTATGATGGCATCTTCAAGAGGACATTTAAATTGGCTCATTTATTGAGGTAATTTTTTTACAGTTATATAGAAAGCTGTGTGTTCTTCCTACTTGAGAATATGTATCAGCAGTGAAATATTGCCAAGTAATGTATGTGAATCCTCCTGCATGCTGCCCCACCCTCCCTTTGTCAGCCACATGTGTCGCCCCATTTCCTTTCCTTCAGCGGCCCGGCCCTGGTCCCTTTTCCTCCCTCCCACCTCTTTCTTTGGGCTGCTTACCTTCCTCCCATGGTGGCTGGTCCAGAGACCAGAAGGCAGCCTCCAACCAGCCACCACTGCCGTGAAGTGGCTCTCAAAGAGGCGGTGGCTGGGAGGCTTCTCGCAGTTGCATCGAAAAAGCCACAGGCCACCGAAAATTACCAGAGGTCACTGAAAAAACTGCTGCCATTGCAACCCTGTTTTTCATACCAGCCATGCATGTGCACCCCATTGCTTGCTGCATCGTGCTCGGACTGACGCAGCAGGCAATGGGATTAGACGGCAGCAGCTTTTTCAGTGACCTCCAGTAGTTTTTGGGGACCTGTAGCTGAGAGGCTTTTTCTTTTTCGATGCGACTGTGAGAAGCATCCCAGCTGTCGCCTCTTTGAGAGCCACTTCCTGGCAGTCGGGCGGGCGGGCAGGGCAAGCGAGTGGCAACCGGGCTAACGGTTCGTGGACGTGGCCAGCCAGCAGTTGCTAATGGTTCGGCAACCCAAATTACCACTATTGGTTCGCCCGAACCGGTGTGAACCGGTAGAAATCCACCACTGGTACCAAGGAGTAACCCCTAGTGGGATTGTCATTATATGTAGTAGTCATGAGTAGAATGAATAGATTTTTGTTGTACTTTTGGTTGAAAAAGGGAAATTAGAATATATATTACATTGTAATGTGTATAGAGGAAAGAAGCTTTCAATTAGTCATGTTAACCTTAAATCTAACCATCTTGTATCTAACCAATACAAGAACTACAGTATCTGTAGTTGTGTTTTTAAGAAGAGAGAAAAAATTTCACTTCGGTTTACTTATAATCAACAGTTTATAAGTATGTAGTTTATAAGTAAACTACATACTTATAAACTGTTGATTATAAGTAAACCAAAGTGAATTTTTTTCTCTCTTCTTAAAAACACAACTTTTATTTTTTCTTCTTAAGGACAGAATGTAGACTAGTTCCCAGTAGAGGGAAAACAGAGAAGATCAGTTTTTCTAGACCATCATGTCTGATATAATAACAAAAAGCTAATGATAGATTAAGATAGGAAAAATGCCATCTATCTCTGCTTGTTGACTTGGAAAAACATAGTTACAGTAGAAGAGAAAGAGACAGAAGGAGACAGAGTTCTCTAATTCTTATACAGGATCTATCATTGTTTTGACAGATTCAGAAACAGCATATATACTAATCAACTCAAGTTTCCTCATGTAAATTCAAGATCTTATGTTGTTTTTCCTGAGCAAAAAGTCTGAAAGAAATGGAAACTGAGAAATAAATCTTAGTTTTTTTCCCCATAGTTTAAAGTCAATATATTGAATTTACTCTCTTCCTATTTATTGGTTACAATTAATGAGCTCTTACCTGAGGGATGTTTGGAAGATCAGTGGACCTACTCCTGGTGCAGTAGGTGAAACACAGATTGATTGTGATTAAGGGGAGTATTGAACATCATATTATTCCCCAAAGTATGATGCAAAGAAGCTTGACTAGAAAGCATTTTTTCAAAGCACGACATAGTTGTACAACAGGATTAATAGAGAAGATATGTGAAAAAACAGGGATTAAGAAACATGTTGATAAGACAATTAAATCTAACAGAACAAGAAAGCTATCACTATGTTTTAAGAGACCTAAGGGTCATTGTAGTGCAATATTGTGATCTCTGTGATCAGAATGAAATCAGAATGAAATTAATACATGACAACATATGACAGAGGTGCTGACCTCAAAAGATTAGGCCTGGATCCACCATAAATAAATAGTTACTTTCCTAACTCCGATTTCTCCTTTTCGGAAAATATTGTTGAGAAAGGGAGGGGGGCTGCAAATCTAAATACCAAAACACATGAGTCATCTACAAAATAAAATTCAAGGACTATAAATAGCATTACGTAGGACAAACAGACTGAAGGCTAATAGAACAACATCTCAGAACTTCAGGTATCAAAGTATATGAAGCTACTTCATTAATCTCCCTCAATTAAGTTGTTCTTTGGCATAACTTCAACTGGAAAACAATGACATTCTTAAACAATCCATACTGAAAAAAATACAAGAGTATTCTATGAGCATGGCATTCTGACTAAATAATGATCAACAGTCATACAGAATTAAACTTTGTCTATGGTCCTATCAAAAGGCATAAACAATGACTCAACATTAACTTATCAGCTCAACACATAGCATCCCCCTCGTCACACAGACATCAGCCACCACCTACGTAGATAAACTAGATCCATCTCCCTGTCAATATTCAATGTCACTGGTTTGAGATGGCCAGCTATACAGATCAAATCAATCAATCAATCAATCAATCAATCCATGAGTCAATCTAATACATAAAAGCCAATTATACTATGACCATCACAGGATGAGAACAATGCTCCCTCACCTAGCCATCCATTCACCTAGTTATTAATACCACAAATTATAGGAGAAACAGCTAGCATGGAATAAAACAGAAGCAGCATGTCATGCCCTCATTGGAGCCTGAATCTGCAGGGGAAGATGAGCTGGAATCTGAGCCAACAGAGATTGAGGGGGTGGCTTCGTTGGCTTCGTAGGAAAATGGGGAAGGCCAGGACCTTTCAGGATTAGGACAACTTGTAGGCAGGGAGGAACAGGGGCAGGATGAACATGAGAGACAGAGCTCAGGCGATGAGCAAGGACCCCCCTCCTGATCCGAGAGCATGGTGAGTGGAGAGAAGGTGAGAACAGCGCAGACTGAGCAGGCTACTCAGGACAAGAGTCCCCTACCCATCTTCACAAGGCACACCTGGGGAATGAGACTTAAAGAGACACTTAGGGTTGCCAGGTCTGCTTCCAAAAAATAGCGGACAAGCAGGGGCGGGGGTTAAGTAGTAAAAAAAAAAATACAATTAAATTATATATTTTCTTACAAACATTTTAACATGCCATTTTAGGTCAGTCGACACAAGCTACAATACATTTTAAAAATGTGAACTGTACATAATTTTATAATATATTTTTATTTTAATCTCATCATTAATTTTTTCGGAGAATCGAGTTCAATGGATATTCGATCTTTGTCTCATTCTAACTTATGAAAAAAAAGACAAAACGCGATTCTCCTATCCTTATTCTCTTAGACTGTACAGCTTTAGATTATGTACCATTTCATCATAAAGCTTTTGAATAAAAAAAAACGTCCACTATTTTGTGAAAAAAAATAGTGAACATAATGTGAAAAAAGTGGACTGTCCGCTCAAATAGTGGACACCTGCAACTCTACGTGGGGAGTTGTTGGGAACTAATGTTGAGTTCCTGAACTATGGTGTGCCAACATTTTAACTTTCCAAGAGTCCTTGCAATCTTTCTGACTTTCTGAACTAATTACCTAGATCCTTTGCTTCCTGAAGTCCTTGATTTGCCCTGCTAGATTTATTGCTGTGCAGCCTTGGTGTACACAGCGCTGGGCTGGACTATTTGCAGCCAGAGGCCATTGGAGTGTGTGGGGGGGGGGGGGGTTTGTCATCACTTTGCTCTGAACCTTGCCAGAAATATGGGAGTGTTTGGGGAAATTTGGAACAATAAAGGGGCGGTTTGAACTGCCAGCTGCCTGTGTTATCTCTATGCCATTCCACAGGTCATCACGCACCACAACATAACCCAAGCAAATAATCTATCCCATCATCTATCAGCCATAGGACTATCCCATCCAAACACATGCACAGCAGGCAAGACCACCAATGAAACTCCCTTTATGAGAGGTCCTGTAATGATGACGCCACTCTGAACAGCAATGAAACATTGGTTACCCCTAAACAAAGCTCAGAGAATGCCAATAATGCAGTATCCCAACCCTGATCTATGCATATTTGCTACCACCATATTTATTTACAAATGAAGGTAAATTGGATGAATAGAACAAATACAGGAGCAGACTTTTTAAAATGTTTCATGGCAAATAGATAATAATGTGCTGCATTATGTGAACAAAACATGCAGCACATGATTTTTATTGAGTCGCTTCAGAAGATGGACTCCTGCATGAGACTGAAAGCTTGGAAGAAAAACACTCCGGTCCTGGTGACCGACCCAGATTGGAGCCTGCAACATTATCCTGGGACATGTATATTTGCCTTCATTCGTAAGAATGGAAAAATACAGAATGACAATGATCAATAGCAGCCGCACCAGTTGGAAAACTGAAATGGAGCAAAGATAAAATTTATTTTCTAAGATGGGTATGGGATTTTTCCAAAAACAGCTGGGTATAACAGAGAAAGCAAAATACAGTACATCTGATAATTGTGTTATGTATATAAATAAATAAGAGCCTTGGTAACACAGTGGTCTAAAGCACCCTGTTATTAACACAGCTGCCTGCAATTACTGCAGGTTCGAATCTTACCAGGCTCAAGGTTGACTCAGCCTTCCATCCTTTCTAAGGTAGGTTAAATGAGGACCCAGTTTGTGGGGACAATAAGCTGACTTTGTATGAATATACAAAAGTATGAAGGCTATTGCTTAATGCATTGTAAACCGCCCTGAGTCTCCGGAGAAGGGCAGCATATAAATCAAATTAAAAAAAAATAATAATTGCCAATGATGAACAATGCACTTTTCAATGAAGTGCTGCTCCAAGTAACAAAAGAGGAGGATATATCTGTTATTGAAACTGGTCTATGTCCTTGCCCCATTTATTAGTAATAAACTTTGAAAACTGTAAGAAAAGGGAGTTGTTTGAATCACACATAATACAAACAAATATAATCCATTCTTTCATACTAACAGACAAACAGTACTCCGATAACTGAGCCCAACATTTTTGTTGCTAAGTGAGACAATTTTCCCCATTTTACAACCTTTCTTGCCACACTTGTGTGACAAACAGTCATAAGTCACTTTTTTTAGTACCGTTGTAACTTTGAATGGTCACTAAATGAACTATTGTAAGTCCAGGACTACCTATAATATGCTCATTCTTTTATTTCTGGCTTTTTCTTAATTTGTGATAGAGTTGTATGATTGGAAAAAAAAGATGAATATAAAAATATATACAGTATGAAACATAGGCATACATTGGGTAAATGCTTGCCAGATTCTATTTAATTTTTATTGCATTTATTTATTGGTATGCACACTTTAGATAAAACTTTTGTACAAGCTTTAAAAAGACTTTACAAGCTGATGTGGGAATGGAATAAAATGAAATAATGAGGGGGAAAATCTGAGCATTATAGAATATGAAACACCTCAAGGAAACTTACTTCTATCATCCCTGCTCATAATATACCTGTGTTTCCTTCATTAGAAGGTTCTGTTTATAAAACTGCCAAAAAGGAAGAAATGTGGCTGGGAGGAAGAGAGAGAGAGAAAGAGAGAGAAAGAAGGGGGGGGGGGGGGGAGAGAAAGCTATTTCTCTTAGCTCTCAGGCACCACCTGCTGGTTATTTATATTTTTAGATTGTCAATTGTGGGGACAAATTCAAGATACTTTTGCTTTAATAACACATAGGATAAATTTGGAAACAGTTACACTGTTCTTTCTTTTCTTACAGAATAGCTTGCAAGAATACAGTGGCGTGGAGAAGTATAGTAATTGACCTTGGTGTAAAGATTTAAATAAAGATTCATTTTTGTAAACAGATGCCTTTCATTTCTTTGGCTTAATTATGTATTATTATTATTTTCTGCATTTTGCATAAAGTGATTTACATCAAATGGTCTACCAATACATCATTGTGAGACAGGGTACTGTTTTTCACTGTACAGTAATCTTTACTGTTGTTCCATAAGCCTTTTCTCTCTATCCCCCAGTATCATAGTTAAAACCATGAAGAAAAGATGTCATAACATCTTCCCATAGTTCTTCCCATAGTTATTTTCCAACTCAGGAGAGCAAGGAAACCTCAGAGAAACTATGTTCAAACAAAACTCCATGAGTCACAACCATCTCTTCATCCCTCCTTCTCCTCTTCCAGACATAGCCTCTCCCCCCCCCAACATGGTGCTAATAATACTTCCTGAAAATAATTGAATTGCAGTGATATGGTTTCCTGCAAAATATCAACAGGAAAGGAGAGGAAATAACTACCTGAATACTATGAAGGAAACATGGAAGGAGAGTTATAAATTGAAGAATTCCAATTCAAGGTCTTTTCCACTACAGCCATTTTAAAATGGGAATTTAGATCATAAAAAAGAAAGAAATCCTTGTTAAGTTTTCGTAATTTTGAAAGGTTTCTTACCTGTTTGTCTAAAATATTTTTAACCTGGTAGAACAGCACAAAATGGATTTAAGCAAGATCCATTACTCATAACTTCTCATAACCAGTGCTGAATGTTACCATTGCATTTCAACTGTAATGTGAAGTCAACTCTGTATGATATTTATTCTGAGTAATCTTTCTAAGGTTTAAGCAGGGTGAAATTTGAATCCATAAGAAATTTGAGGGCAAACTCTAGCACTCCCCCCCACCCCACACACACAAAGTTATTTCCCAGTTTCAATGGGAACACAAGAACTCTGAAAGATAAATAACTGAATATTTTCTTGGTCCTAATCAACAATTCAGTCAGCAGGCTACACTCATATGTTTTTTATTTACCAGTCCATGGTAAATACTGATTCATTTCAGATTTGATTGTCTGAAGTCACCAAAACTGGGCGTTGCATAGCGGAAAATGATTAAATGATTCTCAAGTAGTTTGGACTAATTTTTCCAATTAATGAGAGTCAAATTGGATTGCAGGGAGATGTAAATACAATCAATTAATCAACCAGCCAGTCTAATAAAAGATACAAACAAAACTCTCCCTTCTTTGTGTGTGTGTGTGAGAGAGAGAGGGGGGGAGGAAGGGAGAGATAGAGGGACAGGGAGAGAGAAAGAGTGGGAGAGGGAGAGAGGGAGGGAGAGGGAGAGGGAGGGAAAGAGAGAGAGAGAGAGAGAGAGAGAGAGAGAGAGAGAGAGAGAGAGAGAGAGAGAGAGAGAGATAGATAGATAGATAGATATTGATTACTGGCACATGTGCGCCAGTATCAAATACTCCCTTAGGAAGCAAGACATCTGCAAGAAGTGCAGATGTACTCCCTGTCATCGGAGGCCTGGAACATTGATCTATAAATAGTGGCTACTGAAAATTACAGTGTTGTAAGCACAGCCCATTGATAAGTTTTACTTTTTCAACTTTTTAACACTTTGTCCTTTTACATTTTGTAGTCCATTGTGTAATTTAAATAAGTATCATTGCAAATTTTGTATGTGGAAAAAAGTAAACACACCCCTACATTTAAAGCTATTATTAATGCTTGAAATTAGAATCAGGTACACTAGATCAGGTGCAAATGACTAGAGAGCATCATTAGAGTGCTCTGAGAGATCTGAAGGAATTTGCTCTTTGTTTTTTAAGAGTAGGTTATCACCATACTTATATTGAAAAAAACTCTCTATGTCGGGGGTGTCAAACTTGCGGCGTCACATTGTCATCACGTGATGTATTGTGACTTCCCCCCCGCTTTGCTAAAATGGGGGTGGGCAAGGCCATCCGGCCCGTGTGCTGCGAGTTTGACACCCCTGCTCTATGCCTTTCAGAAAGAAGGTTGTAGATGCCTATGAGTCTGGGAAGTTATATAAAAAGATCACTAATGAATTGGACAATGTCCAATTCCACTGTCTGGAAGATCATTAAAGTGAAGTTTTCAAACTATGGTCAATTTTTCCAGGTCAGGCCACCTTAGCAAGTTATCCTGTGAGCAAAATGTAGAATGCTAAAAGAAGTCATTAAGATCTCCCAAGTTTCATTATGTACCTTTAAGTAGCTCTCATGCCAGCCTTACCAGGTAGACCTACAGGAAAAATGACCAGATAAATAGAACAATAATTCTACTTTATTGTAAAGCTGCATTAACAGAATCTTGCAAGTCTGAAATTATAATTCTCCCGCTGTCACCTTTATAGTCCAATGGACTCTTCCTGAGTCCATCCTGAGCCTTCTGCTCTTCCCACTGTGCAACTGCTGTTTACGTTGTCTCTTATCTGACCATTTCCTAAGCACAATATCTTTTCTTGGTTTCCCAAGGTCATTCCCACTTACTATTACACCTCACCGCTACAAAGTGCATGAGTCTTCCATTAGAAAGGAGACGCACAAATTAAATTTATATGGGAGATGTGCCAAGAGGAAAGAAAGAATGTGTTCAAAAGAATATCAGGAAAATTTTGCTCATGAAGGCCAAAACCAAGACTTCTGGAACAACGTACTCTTGTCAGGCAAGGCTTTGGTGAAAGCCAAAGATAGCGTTTCACCAGAAGTATCTGACAACTGCTGTAAAGCATAGTGGTGGAAATGTTATAGATTGGGCTGCTTTGCTACATCAGGACCTAGGAAGCTCACTATCATTGAATCCATGATAAATTCTTCATTGAACCAGAAGGTGCTTGAGCTTAATGTGAGATATCTATAAGAAGATTGAAGCTCAATTCAAAATGAACCTTGCTATATGAATTCCAGTAAACCCACCATGGAATAGCTGAAAAAAACAAGAAAAAAAAAAGAGAGAGAGGGGGAGGGAGGGAGGGAGGGAGGGAGGAAGGGAGAGGGAGAGGGAGAGGGAGAGGGAGAGGGAGAGGGAGAGGGAGAGAGAGAGAGAGAGAGAGAAAGAAAGAAAGAAATAGATGGCCAAGTCAAAGCTCAGATCTAAATCCCATCAAGGTGTTATAGAGTGAAGAAAAATTCCTCCCAATCAGAATCAGAGACTGGTAGACAATTTAAGAAATGTCCATTTGAGAAAAATACTGTTTTCTATGAAGCATAAAACTTCAATAAGTTGTCTTTTTTCTTGCAATGTTTTGTGGTGGATAGATACGCATAGCATAAGGAGAGAAATTATTAAAGAGAGTTGGGAAAGAAGACTTAGGCTGCTCTACTGAGGCCTTGAGGGAGTGTTCTCAGCAAATTCTGAGACTTCTTATCTCCAAGTAAGAAATAGTGCAGAACTTTTCTATTTGACTCGGTGCTTGGTGGCTACAAAGTCTGGGAAATCCTAACTTCAGAAATCCTCTCATAGAAGTATCCTTGAAGCTCAGACATGGTTGAGACAGGATGATATCCACATCGAAAGGATTCTGTTTTGCCCCCGTCCCTCTCATGACTGGTTTGCAGTAAAGAGTCAGGAAACAGTTTCTCATTACTTGCAAAGAGCTCCACCTTCTCTCCACTTCACAGAAAAGGGGTTCAGAGGAAACAGAGTAAGCTTACTCCCTTGGATATTTCAGGGGGTATATTAGTTCTGGATGAGCAATAATTCCACTGCTGAAATTCTTTTTTTTACCGGAATTTGTAGCTTTAATAGCTTATGGATATTTTCTTTTTTAAAATATTTTTATTTATACATTTTCCTTAATATACATAAGTATTCAATAAACAGTGTATGGCCTGGATCATTTTGAGTAGACATATTATTACTATTATTATTATTATTGACAACAACAACAATAATAATAATAATAATAATAATAATAATAATAATAATAATAATAGTCATTTGGAACACAACACACCAGATATCACGGTTGTCGAGGGCTGAAGTATACAATTTATTGATATAGCTGTTCCAGGAGACACCAGAGTTGAAGAAAAAGAACTGGAAAAAAATCACGAAGCATCGTGACCTGGTCATTGAAACTACACAGTTATGGATGAAACAGTGATACCCATTGTCATTGGCGCACTTGATACCATGTCCAAGAATTTTACAAAATATATCAAGAAATTGCAGCTTCCTGCAATAACACCAGTGGAACTGCAAAAAACTGCGCTACTCAGAACATCATATATTTTAAGAAGGTACTTAGTTGATATCTAGGACATTGGCAGCGACCTGTATCAACCATTAGCACCAGTCAATCGTATTTATGATACATTTTTAAATGTTCAGTTGACTGAGTTTCATGTTTAATGAATAAAAGAGATAGCAATAACAATAATCTTTACTTATATATAGTAATATTTTTCCCACTTCTAATTTCTACTTTTATTATCTAACCATTGGCAAAACAAATCCCAAGTTAAATTCTGTGTCTTCTTTATCCTTTATCTTTAAAGTTAACCGATCCTAAAGTTAACCATATAGCGCATATGCTCCGCCATTATCATCTTCAGTAGAATCCAAAGACAAATTCTACGATGATCTGGCTGCTACTATCAAGAAAATCCCTGAGAAAGAACTACTGTTTATCCTTCATGATTTTAATGCCAGAGTTGGAGCTGATGTTCTTGGCCCGCTTGTTTGGGTTAGTTTGGCGTCGGGAAGATGAACAAAAATGGCCAATGACTGCTGGAGTTTTGCTGCTACTATGGTTTTTGCGTTAGCAATACATACTTTAAACAAAACCTCAACACAGAGTCTCTTGGAGACATTCAAGATTGAAGCATTGGCACCAGCTCAACTTGATTCTTACCAGGCGCTCCAACCTCCCCAATATTACAATCACACGCAGCTATCAGGGTACTGATTGTGATACAGACCACTCCTTGGTGTGCAGCAGAATAAAACTGCAAACAAAGAGATTGCATCACTCAAAGAAGGAAGGAAGACCATGAATTGACCTCAACAAGACCCGCAATCAGGGCAAAGTGGAGGAATTTGCACAAGCACTCAAGGAAACTCTCCCAGGCCCGGCTGAAGTAAATGCATCTAAACGATGGGAATATTTCAAGAATGCTGTTTATAACACTGCCTTGTCAGTATTTGGTAAAGAGATCCGAAAGACAACAGATTGGTTTGAAGTCCATTCGGAGGAGTTGACGGCAGCCATCGAGGAAAAAAGGAGAGCTCTAATTGCATATAAAGCCTGTTCCACTGAGCGCAACCTACAGATTCTGCGAGCTGCTTGTAGCAAACTCCAACAGACCGCCAGGAGATGTGTTAATGTTTATTGGCTGCAGCTTTTCTCTCTCGGATCCAGATAGCAGCTGACACAGGCAACATCAAGGGGATGTATGATGGCATCAAGCAGGCCTTAGGTCCAACACAGAAGAAATCTGCCCCTCTGAAGTCTGCTACAGGTGAGATTATCCAGGACCGAGCACAGCAGATGGCATACTGGGTGCAGCACTACTCTGAGTTATATTTCAGAGAAAATTGGTAACTGAAGAAGTATTAAATAACATTGAGTGCCTGCCTGTCTTGGAGGAGCTTGACAGTGAACCAACTTTAGAAGAACTAAATGCAGCCCTAGATTCCCTTGCCTCTGGCAAGGCACCCGGGAAAGATAACATCCCTGCCAAAGTTCTGAAGTGTTGCAAAGAGAACATCCCCACTGAACTGCATGAAATCTTCTGTCTTTGTTGGAGGGAAGGTGGAGTACCACAGGACATGAAGGATGCAAATATCATCACACTGTACAAGAACAAAGGTGACAGGGGTGACTGTAACAATTACCGCGACATCTATCTTCTTAGTGTTGTAGGGAAGCTGCTTGCTTGTGTCATACTGAAGAGGCTCCAGGTGCTTGCAGAGAGAGTCTATCCAGAATCACAGTGTGGATTTCAAGCCAACAGATCCACTACTGACATGGTATTTTCCCTTAGACAGTTGCAGGAGAAATGCAGGGAACAAAGACAGCCACTTTTCGTAGCCTTCATAGATCTTAGGAAGGCTTTTGACTTGGTTAGCAGGGACAGCCTTTATAAAATTCTCCCCAAGATTGGATGTTCACCTCAGCTCCTCAACATCATCAGGTCCTTTCATGAGGAACTGAAGGGCATTGTAGTTTTTGATGGCTTAACTTCAGATTCCTTTGATATTTGAAGTGGAGTGAAGCAGGGCTGTATCCTCGCGCCAACTTTATTTGGGATCTTTTTCGCTGTCATGCTGAAACATGCTTTTAGAACTGCAACAGAGGGTATTTATCTCCAGACCAGATCAGATGGAAAACTCTTCAATCTCTCTAGATTGAGAGCAAAGTCTAAACCAGCTGAAATGCTTACGGGATTTCCTCTTCTCTGACGATGCTGCCATCACTGCTCACTCTGCTGAAGACCTTCAACAACTTATAGACAGTTTTAGCAAGGCCTGCCAAGACTTTGGACTAACAATCAGCCTGAAAAAAACACAAGTCATGGGTCAGGACATGGATTCACCTCCCTGTATTACAATCTCTGCAGAAGAACTGGAGGTCGTCCATGACTTTGTGTACCTCAGCTCAACTATCTCTGATACTCTCTCTTTAGATATTGAGCTGAATAAACTTATTGGTAAAGCGGCCACTACATTTTCCAGACTTACAAAGAGAGTATGGCTTTATAAGAAGCTGATGGAACATACAAAGATCCAGGTCTATAGAGCCTGCGTCCTGAGCACATCTTGTACTGCAGTGAGTCTTGGTCCCTTTACGCACGGCAAGAGAGAAAATTGAACACCTTTCATATGCGCTGTCTCCGACGTATTCTTGGTATCAGACAGGACAAAGTTCCAAATAGCGCAGTCTTGGAACGTGCTGGAATTTCTGGCATGTATACACTATTGAAACAGTGATGTCTATGCCCGCTTGGGCATGTCGTGAGAATGGTTTATGGTAGGATTCCGAAAAATCTCCTGTATGGAGAATTAGTGCAGGGAAAGTGCCTCAGAGGGAGACCACAGCTGCGATATAAGGATATTTGCAAGAGGGACCTAAAGGCCCTGGGAATGGACATTAACAATTGTGAAACCTTGACCTCCGATTGTTCAGCTTGGAGGCTAAAGATGTAGCATGGCCTTCTCCAATTCGAAGAGACACTTGTTCGGCAGGCTGAGGCAAAGAGGCCATCCCGGAACCAGTGAAAACTGGGGGCTGGGCAGGGGACATAATGTATCTGCCCTCAGTGTGGCAGGGATTGCCACTCTCGAATTGGCCTTTTTAGTCACACTAGATGCTGTTTTAGGACTCTTTCCAGAGCACGATACCATAGTCTTTTGAGACTGAAGGATGCCAATGAATAACCTATCCACTTCCACACACTCTAATATTTTTTAAATTATATTTTCATCTGGAGGAAATTTCATCTGCTGAAATTCAAGACACCCTACTTTCACCTTAGTCAACCTCATTGAAAGAACCTTGCTTTTGGGTTCAAGCAGCTGTCAAAAAGCAGGCCAGTCCCTTTACAAGCTGTTGTTGTGCGATGGAATTTAAACCAGACATTTTGCTCCCACTTCTTGCAATGGGAAATCCAAACAACCAAGAACCCTGGAAAAGGATGGCGGGAGAACACAAACAATCCTTCATTCTAATTTCCTATTTATTGGATTGGCATTGACAATACCAGGGAACTTCGAATATGCTGATTAGCAGAGTTCTTGAGAGTCGGTGGCATACAAGTTTAATATACTATTATTTTTATTGTTAAGGCTTGCTATACCCATTTATTACCACTTATATTTTTTGTTTCTATTATTCTTTAGCAGTAAGAGCAATTTTAATAGTAAT
The DNA here is from genome assembly GCA_022577455.1 of Arizona elegans. NCBI lineage: Eukaryota > Metazoa > Chordata > Lepidosauria > Squamata > Colubridae > Arizona > Arizona elegans. The sequence continues at coordinate 225,759,704 of JAKOOJ010000001.1, forward strand.
TGTAGTTGTTAGGTTGTGTTTGACACAATAGCAGAAGGGCATTGTTCACTCTAGAGCTGTGCAAATCCTTCAGAAAAAGAGCTTCACAAGACATAAAAAAGTGTCTACCTTTAAATCAATAAAACAGCTACAAATCTTTGTTGGGCTTGTGCAGCTGCTTTCAGCTGCCTCCGTGAAGCAAAGTGAAACTCACTGGAAAAATAAATAGCCATGGCTCTGTCAGAGGAAGATGAGCAAAGGAGCTAGTCCAAAACCAGTGTTACACTATTGTGACACCAAGCCTGCCATTCTGTGGGTGTAATATGAAGTTGCATACATGTGTGAAAAGGGTGGAGTTTGCACTGTGACATTGCCTTCATCATTTTGACAAAAGTAGCGCATATATATATATATATATATATATATATATATATATATATATATATATATATATATATATATATATAGTTTGTCAGCCTTACAAGATAACCCAGATAGGAAACATGACCAGATGATTTAATTCTACTTTATTGTAAAATTAGTTTAACAGGATCTTGCAAGTCCGAAGGTACTTCTCTCCTGCCTGTTCTCTTTATAGCCCAAAAAACTAGGGAAGATCTCTTCTGAGCCTCTTACTCTTCCCATATTTCTGCTGCAGGCTAAGTTTCCTTTTATCTGACCATTTACTTGATTGGGCCTTGTTGCTCTTTCTCCTGAGGTGATTCCCACATACAATTACATAGCTGTACTCCCACTGCAAAACCTTCTAATGGCTGTAACAATGTAAGAGACACAGAAGATAGAGGGTATTAGCCCTAAAGCTTACTATGTTTTTCCACACTGATTCCTACTTCAGAAGAACTGAACTCCACAAATGTTAATGTACCTCACTCTATCCACATATGGCTAAGCAAATCAGGAACCAGGTTAAAGCTTTAGTGTGACACTGTGAGACTTGAATCTCGGCGGAAGGCTGATACTGTGAAAAATTACAGTTCTAAAAGGTGCCTGATGACTCTTAAAATGAATTTGGTTGTTTAATTATTTGATAAAGCACTGGAGACATGGATTTCAGATTCAAATTTATAGGAGTAGTTTGTTCTGAACTGTTGCCAGACAGAATCCACCTTTTCTTTAAAAAAATAATAATAATAAAACACAGAAAATGTGATATGTTGGTTCTTTCGGCAAATTTTTAACAGCATTGGTGAATGAAGATATCTCCAGGGAACATGAGCACAGTTGAAAAGTAATAAGTGCAGGTGAGGGAACAATATTGAAAATAATATACTGCCATAATGTAAATCAATGATAACTGCATGTCCCTGAAAGCCGCATTCGGAGTTGAGATAGCAAAATGAGATAACAAAAAGTAAAAATAGAATCAATTCAGAGAAAGGGATGCCCCCCCCCCCCCACTCCCAAAAAAGAAGATTGAAAACATGTGGTGGACATATTACAAAGAGAAAAAAAATAAGTAAAGACCAGAGATTTAAAAATAGTTAAATTGAGTAAATATAATGGATGTAGTTTAATGATCTAAGTATCTTTTTCTATGCTATATGCAATATAAATTACATTTAACATCCATTAAGAAGGAAACATGAGAAGCAGGTTATCAGGATTTCTATAAGAAGTATTTCATATTACTATGTAATTATACAGCTAATTCCTATCATTTTCATATCATGCTTACATTTTGGAAAATAACACATTTTAAAACAAAACAGATGTGTTTCAGTTTTACGTGGCTCAGAAAATCCTCAATTGTAAGTGATAGGAAAACATGTTTATTCCTTATCTTTCTAAATAGTCCATAATTATGCAACTGAAGAAATGGAATGAGTTTCCCAAAAGACAAGTGTAAGACAAGGTGAAATAGTATATCCAAAGTAGATGAACATCATCATTTACAGAGTGAAAAACTTACAGATTCTGAGTTACTCAACACTAATTTATGCATAAACTAGTGAAAAATTTGTTATAGCCTCCAATTCTTGAAGTTAAAAATTCTCTCTGTAAGTCCTCTCGGTTCTATGGACAACTATACCACAGAATGATATACCAAGAGTACAATAAGTCTTTATGAAGATTCCTGCCTTATTGGTGTAAGTTTGGCACAATACTTTCTAGGTGATGGTGACATCTTTTGTAGTGGTGTGACATCTTCAGTAATGGCCAACAATTTCAAATTTATAATTATATTTTAATGCATTATTATACAGTATACTATACATAGTATTTCCCAACAGAGAGGGTCCATAGGGCAGAGAACAATTAGTATTGTTTGTGTATATTATATCTAGTTTGGACTCTTTTCTACTACCTAGCGTCTTCTGTGTCAAATTATTATTATTTTTATATTGCATTTTGGCTATTATTGCTATAGCAGTATTTACACACATCAGAGATAATGCTTAATGTACCTTCATAACCAATTAGTATTCCAGAGACTATCAAAGTGATCAATTATTATGTAATTATCAATTACTAAAGATTAGCAAGAGCCAGTTTGGGGTAGTGGTTAAGGCCAATAAATCAGAAGACAGTGAGTTCTAGTCTTGCCTTAGAACTGAAAATTGGGTCAGTCATTCTCTCTCAGCCCAAATCATCTCACAGGGTTGTTGTGGATAAAATAGGAGGAGAAAGGAGTGTTAGGTATGTTCTCTGCCTTGAGTAACTTACAAAAATAATAAAGATGGGATAAAATTATAATAATTAAGTAAAGATTCCTACCAAACTAAAATGTCCATGAAGTGACTATGCTGCTTCTTGCTTTTAGGTTTCAATATGCCGGTATCTTAATTCATTTATGGCCTTTGGTTTCAGGCCTACGAAGCGTGTAGGGTTGGGTCTCTTCCTTATCAATGAGAAATAGATTGCTAGTCAGGCAAATAGATCTGAAATCAGGATGTTACTCATCAGGTTATTTCAAAGGAGTTTCATTTTCCTCACATGCTCTTCGTTCTCTTATCTCAGCTAATCATGACAGTCAAAACAAACTAGCCTTGCCCAGTAACACATAACTCATAAATAAGATTAGATGATTATTTTTTTAGCTATGATTTTCCCAAACCTTAGAACATATAGTTTCTCCAAACTGTTAATCTGCGTGTGACTGGAGCACCAAACAAGCAAAGGGGATGAGAATTTCCTTGTCTTCCTCAATTTACTTACCAGCATTATTAAAATACTCCAAACCAAGGACTATAGTCAGGAGTGACAAGAAAAGAAGCTAGTGGGTTGAAGAAAAGTAACAGAATTTGTGGATTTACAGGAGACAATTTGCACCATTGGTCAGAACTGTCATATTACTGATAAACTTATGCCCAGTAATTGTGGGGATCCAATATAATATGAATGATCTCAGAATTTGAGTGTACACACACACATACACAAATTCTGAGGTCATTCAAAACATTGCATTACTACATATTTTATTTACATGACCATTTCTTATCCCAAATCCAGCAGACTGCAGAATGAAATTATTTAGGCTGGTACTGGAAGTGATTCATAACATCTTATAATGCTTTTGTGCTAGCTAGGAAACCTACCAAACACAAGATTTGACTAGGATCCTGAAAAAGAAATCTAGATAACAGTCCAGTTTACATCAGACAGAAGCCTTCAAATTGACTTGGACTCCAAATCTGTAACTTGATTCAGAAATCCCAATTTCCTATTAAGCATCACTCAAAATCAACAGCTAAAATATGCTTAGCAGGCAATTGTTTCAAAATCCTAAGTGCTTTTAAATTCTGACTTCTTCTCAGATGGTGATGGTTGAAAAAACTGTTTTGTGTCTGGAAATAATTAATAGGCAAACTTGCCATTGTGGGAGGATCAAGCATGTCAAGTTTCAGATCAGTAGGTTCAGGGAATTTTGTTGCAAAGGGAGTATTTATTTTACGGCTCGAACAACTTGTAACTTCCTCTTTTGGAACAGTGGGCAATTGCTAGGCAATATCTCCTTCCCTTCTTTCATCTCAGAGCTTTGGGGGAAAATTTATCTATTTTTGTTTACATTTGTATGCCTTTAAGAATATATAAACTGAGCACTTTAAAGAGGGATCAGAAGGCTTTGCTTCCTGCTACGATGGAATGACTTTGCCCCTATATCAAGAAGGGGATGCTTGTTTGTTAGCCAAGCAATTCTAATAGTGTGTAATAATAGAACTCTGGGTGGTACATTTAATAAAATAGATAGATAGAATTCTTTATTGGTCAAGTGTGATTGGACACACAAGAAATTTGTCTTGGTGCATACGCTCTCAGTGTACATAAAAGAAAAGATGCATTCATCAAGAATCATAAGGTACAGCACTTAGTGATAGTTATAGGAACAAATAAGCAATCAAATCATATTAGGAAACAGTCTATATAAATCGTAAGGATAGCAGCAACAAGGTTACAGTCATACAGTCATAAGTGGGAGGAGATGGGTGATAGGAACAATGAGAAGATTAATAGTAATGCGGACTTAGTAACTAGTTTGTCAGTGTTGAAGGAATTATTTGTTTAGCAGAGTGATGGCATTTGGGAAAAAACTGTTCTTGTATCTAGTTGTTCTGGTGTGCAGTGCTCTATAGTATTGTTTTGAGGGTAGGAGTTGAAACAGTTTATGTCCAGGATGCGAGGGGTCTGTAAATATTTTCACAGTCCCCTTTTTGACTCGTGCAGTATACAGGTCCTCAATGGAAGGCAGGTTGGTAGCACTTTTTTTTTTTTTTTTTTGTAGTTCAAGTCAAGGGTGATTGTCTTAAGCAAACACATACATTATTAGGTGAAGAATTTCCCTCCCCTTTCCTTTCCTCTTTCCTCCCAATAACATTTGGGACCCCCTCTGACCCTTATTTCAACAGGTTGTGCTGTTGAGTAAGATTTTCTTTCAACAGCTGATTGACTTTTACACCTACTTCATACTGTCTTTCCAGGTCTGCTTTAGTGATAATGTTAGGGAAGAAGGATCTTCTGTATCAATTTGCTATAATGAGGTTGTCATGGATAAACAGTGGAACACACTAGGATTATAGGGGATTAATAAACTAATCTTGATCTCCAATAAGATTGGCCAGCTGTACCGTAGCAAAGGAGAGAGTACTTACAGCCACAAATAAATATCCTCAAATCAGGATGCCATGATCTAAATGCCGCAGGGGATGGTGATAAAAAGTGTTTTACTGTGGTACTGGAGTTGAACATATGACGGAAGGTGGCTTGGATTATTAAGGAAGCTCCAAGAGTATAAAGGCAGCCAGTTTTTTTAGAATACGTGATCTAAATACATTAGCTGAATAGCCAGGTTCAAATGCAGAATTGTAGTATGCCTCTTTTATTTTGTCAGCCCATGAGTGAAATTATGGCTTGATTTTCCCAAAATTTCTAATCTTACTCTCTTGCTTAAATACGTGACTGATATTTTCATGTCAGAGGGTTGGCAATTCTTTTTAGCCTGGCATTTTTCAATCTGCTTGAATGAATTTCAAAGTCAAATGCAAAGAACACTTTGACAATTTAGCCTTGATTTTTAATTCCGTAAAGTCAACATATTTTAGTTGAATAATTCTGCAATAATCAGCATTAACACATTACAAAAGAGATGCAGATGCATGAGCAGTCAGCCTCCAGACTGGGGTGAAATCAGCAGGTTCTGATGGGTTCTGGAGAACCGGTAGCAGAAATTTTGAGCAGTTCAGAGAACCGGTAGCGGAAATTTTGAGTAGTTCAGAGAACCAGCAAATACCGTCTGGCTGGCCCAAGAGTGGGGTTGGAATGGAGATTTAGCAGTATCCTTCCCCTGCCACACCCATCAAGCTATACCCACAAGCCACACCACGCCCACCAAGCCATGCCCACAGAACCAGTAATAAAAACAATTGGATTTCACCACTGCTCCAGTTCATTCCATAACTGCATACAGGTCCATAAAAGCATACAGGTAGTCCTTAGCTTACAACCTTTCATATACAAACTATTCAAAGTTACAACAGCACTGAAAAAAAGTGATCTTTGATCTGCCCTCACAGTTTCAACCATCACTGTTTCCCTGTGATCACGTGGTTAAAGTTTGGGTTGCTTGGCAGCCAATAGGCAACATCCTGTGCCATGTGATCTCCATTTGTGACCTTCAAAGTTCGCTTCTGACAAGTCAAAGGGGATGAAGCTAGATTTGTTTAATAACCAAGGTGACTCACTTAACAAAGATGACTCAAAAGATCATAAATCAGGCCCAATTCATTTAACAACCACCTAATTTAGCTATGGAATTGGGCATAAATCAAGGACTGTTGGTAAAGCATTTTGGGAGAGAACTAAAGATCTGGAGGAATAACCTTCCCTGATTTGAGCGGCATGTCTATGTTAGTATTTTGAGATCTTTTCTGCCTTCTTTTTCTTTTAATGTGTTCATTAATAAATGTCAGCCACTCAGAGCCTTTAGGGCTTGAATGGTATAGAAGCTACTTTAAGTAAATAAATAAACTACTTTAAAGCATTTGTCTCAGTTTCTGACAATGTACTTTTATCCTAAAAGTTAGATATTGTCAGAGTCAGCAAATTGATAAAACAGAACACTAGTACCCCGCTGGTACTGCTAAACAGATAATAAATACCACCATAAATATAGATATACAGATGGCTAAATATGAATTAAAAGCAAGGTGGAAACCTGCTGTCAATTCAAGAAAGCAGTGATTATCTAATACTAATCATGGTTGTAAATGCTGCTTTTAGATGAGCAGTATCATTCCCAAATTAGCATGCCAACTGCAAATGCAATTTAAATAAACATGATAGGTTTGATAGATGAGAGACCCACACTGCCAGACATAGGAACTACAGTTCCTATGTTTGGTGCTCAGAAAGATCTATGGCAATCAAGCAGTAAATAAAAAATTGCTAAAGCCACCAGCAAGCACCCCAACAGACACACAATTCATAACGAAAGTTCTGTGGTGTTGTTGATCTGTATCAATGCCAGTATTATTCTACTCTCAACAAGTCACAAGTCACACTGAAGAAGGGATTGTATTTTGCAGGTGGAATGTCTCCTGTGTCATTCAGTTTCCTGTATTGATGGATAAAAGGGCTTTCATAATCATGGTGAGTAAATTACCTTTGCCTTAATTCAGGATATGCTTAGACTAGTGTTAGCAATCATTCTCAAGGAGCATTCATGAAAAACTAATTTTATTTTATGGCATCCTCTTCAAGCAGTTAATGTTGGCACACACATGCTGATGATCATGGCAAGCGTGTCAATGTATTGATGCCTGAAGTTTGTTTTTGTTTTTTTTAGGAAGAGGAATTGGTTTATCTTTCTGGCACCAATCCCAAATCGCAAAGCTTCTTGGAGAGGGAAATACCTAAAACCAAACATAATTCTTCTCTCCATGGATGAGTTAAAATAATAATAATAATAAAAGACTTCAGAAACGGAAAATGGAACCCAGCTGTGTGAATGGCACTCTGCAGTTTGCTTTCTTATTGTATATCATTTTATTAAGTTAACCCGTATCATCTCCCACCAAGGTAAAGGAAGCCTGAAACAAGGAAAGGTAGAAATATTGAATCAGCATTTGATTTGTTTATATGTCTAAATTCAGATGTCAAATAAAGTATTTGCTGTGTGAGCCCTCTTTATGTATGATATTGTATGATATGTTTATCATATAATCATTTTACTCTTTTTTTTTGGCATACATTTCATTCTATATTTTTTTTGTATATAGGGTTTTTTTCCCCAGATAATTTTATTTTTGTCTAATTCCCTTTTCAATTGCAACCGACCGAAACAGAATCTATGGCAGCAGTACCAGTAATCTATCCTGCATATCAGGAATATAATTTAGAAAGTTTGCAAGCATCCATCTCAGAATATTTCACAGTTCATAATATTGGGAGAGGTTGCATACGTTTTATTTCAAGCAAAACTGAACTGCAATTTAATTACACCAATCTTGGGAGATTCACTTTAGAACTTGGTATACTTCAGTATATATGGTATACTGAATCTGATAGTATACGTAATGTGTTTGTTTATTGCTGATTGAAGGTGTATTGGCTTACATGAGAGTCTCAATACAGTGTTTATGATGCTTAAGATAAAAAAGGGCTATGCTTGTGACACACTAGCCAAAATGCTCCAAAACTGCTGATGCTGTCCTTACCATTATCAAGGCATGATACATATAGTAAAATAAAGATAAAGGTTTCCCCTGTTCTGTCATGTCTGACTCAAGGGGGCAGTCCTCATCTCCATTTCTTAGCTGAAGAGCCAGCATTGATTGAAGATGTTTCTGAGATGTTGCCAGCATGACTATACACCGAGGCATACGAAACACTGTTACCTTCCCACCAAAGTGGTACCTATTTACCTACTCTCCTTTGCATGCTTCCGAATTGCTAAGTGGGCTGGAGCTAGGGCAAGTAACAGGAGCTCACTCCATCACACAGTGCTCAGGTCTCGAACCCAGGCTATCAGCTTTTCAGTTGACAAACCCAACATCTTTAACCACTGAGCCATTACGCTTCTGCCTACTTTTAGGAGAATATGATTAAAGATTAATCTGCAAACTAAAAGATAGGTGAAAGCTCTGATAGGTCATATCTATGATGGGTGGCCACAGTTAGTATTTATGGATCATGTGATGATGTAGATTGGTCCGAACAGTTAGCTTTATAACTGCACATGAAACTGTAATATCATTTCCTACATTCAGGTTGGATGTACTGTCAACTGTTGTTGGAATCCCTGAAAGCAGTTGCATCTCTTTCTGGTCTAATATGGCTGCTTCTGTAGCTACTTTCCACCACTGAAACTCTGTGATATCCTCCATATTATATTGATCTGGAGTTAGCATGATCAAATTATGGGAAGTCTGGGGGTTGTAGGTTAACATACTAAGGGAATGCCAGGTCAGGATGGTCAGCATTAAATACATTATACATTAAATCATTATAAATACATTATAAATCATAAGCATTAACATAGGAATTGTTCAGGCAAATGATACAACCTGCTGCTTTGTGCAGTAATCACAATTATTAATTTTGGGGAAATCCATACATGAATGGATTACTTTACGAATACAGATTATAATTTCCTCTGTGTTATTTTATGGTTAAGTGGTCTCTTTTCAGCAGTATACCACTTTCTTGGTTTTTCACAAATGCTAGTTCATACGTCAGTCATTACGTAGATAATCTTGATTACTAACACCAAGCAGTGCTAATGCAGGACAAAGGACTCTGGATCCTGGAAACATCCTACACAGTAAATAATACTTGTAACTGAAAGACAAAACACTAAGCAAGGATGTCCTGGTTCACTGAGAAAAATACCCACGGGGCAGGTTTTCAGCAGCAAATTAGAAACTGAAGTAGGGCAATTTTTAAAATGCAGCTGATCATAAAATGATATTATTAGGCATGACACATGATGTGTAATATATAAATTATACATTTATCTTCTATTTAGAGAGCCATTTAATCTGTTTTCTCTGGTGATTTCAACAGTTCATCTGATTAATGCCAGGATCACTACAAAAAATTGAAAGTGAAATAGCTCCGGCTATAAAATGTGGTAGCTTCATTGCTCTGTTAAATAATAAGCTGAAAGCTTGTTATTAGAGATAACCCTTAATTTATCATACACCTATTGATTTTTTCTTTTTCCCATTTTAATACTAAATTTTGTTGTTCAATATCTCTGGTAGGAGGATTCATTTTAAGCTCTCTGCCAGTCAGTTTTTTATAGTAATTTTATTAAACACTACAATTAAAAAGATAAAAAAAAACAACTAATACAAACTAAGAAAGAAGAAAAAGAAATAGAAAGTGTAGAAAAAAAATTAAAAATAGAAAAATAACAAGAAACAACAAAATATACAGCCAGAAAATATAAAGAAATGACTTCCCTTTTCATTAAAGTATAAACAATTTTAGTAACTTATCACCTTAAAATACAACAAATGATCTCTTCTTCACATATCTCATTTCTTACCTATAAACAAATTCAGAAAGCCTCATAATGGACAGCAAATGTCTACTAAGGGTTACCAGAGATAACGTAAAACATTTTAACCTTGATCAAATAAACCAATCTTATATTTCTTTCTTTTACCTTTAACAATCTTAATCTTTAATCCCTTCTAGATTCTTTTAATTTTTTCTTTCATAAAAATTCTTCAAAATTTTAACTACCATATTATAAATCCAATATAAGAAAGATATCCAGATCACTATTCTGGTTTGTTATATGTATATTCATTTTAATTATTCAGACATCAACTGGTTTCATTTGTATATGAAGTATAGGAATGATTTTTTTTTTCATGTCATCCTTGTAGTCTGTCAATTTTAAATCAACTTTCAGAGCAATCTCAGTCATGTTTGGTGAAACTTATTCTTCTTCCATAACATCATTTAAACACAGTTTAACTATATGGCAGACACTCTTAAAATGAATGTTTTGGTCTATTGCTCACAAATATCCCTCAATACCTCAAAAGCTACAATATTTTAGTACATTCTGTATTAGTAAGTCAAATTTAATTGTTCTTCTCATTTAATTGTAATCCTTAATTCTTCCAGGTTCTCTCTGGTATGCAACCTTCAAACTCCCATTCTATCTTTTTTTTTTTTTTAAGTAATTCAGAACAACAGCATATTCCTTCAGGAAGGATTCTTGTAATTAATTATTTTATCTTATTTTAAATCCGTGTGGATGCTTCGTCCATTTGTAACTTTCCAAAATCAACATTCTGATCACTCTTTTGCTATTTATTTCCAAAAAGAATATTTTTCTAGTCCTTAAAATTTTATTTATTTATTTATTTATTTATTTATTCATTCATTTAATTTTATTTATTTATATTTTTAATTAATTAATTAATTTTGCTAAGGATTGAAGGAGATTGACCCAGTGCTGTAAAACCTGTTGCTTCAAAGGTTTTGAAAAAGCAATTAACAAGCAATTTTTCAAAAGGGACTAGAAAAAGAAGTTTGCAAATTCAGTGTTCATAAAGGCACTGAGTATTTGGGCAAAGATGATGTTTACTTGGCTCCCAGAGCTCTAAATCTGTTGGAGGCCACTGTCTTGCAGTCTCCTCATGAGGAAAACTGTCAGAAAACAGGAAGTTGTTCCTAAGTTCCCTTCTTGTCTGGGAAAGAATTTCAAGGAGATAATCCATTCATCCCCTCGTCTTTCTGCTTCATTCACCAGCTCATTCTGAGCAGAGCTGTCTTCAGTTTGCCATTTCTACCCCAGAAGTCTCAGCCCTTTGCCAGAGAGGTTGCATTATTTTGTAATATTTTAAAGAATAATATTTATAGCGCTATCCATATTTTTATTAATTTATGTTTGTGTCAGAAACATCATAATTAAAATAAGGCATATTATATGACATAAAATTTAAAATATAAAATGCAAGATTAAAATATGAATGACTTAAATAGATCTTGCCCAGAAACTAGCAACTTTAATTGTGTTCTGTCATACTGCCATGCAGTTCTAAAGTGTACACTGATAAGGACACTTTAAAGCAGGTATACAGTCTGTATGTTTTGTTGTCTGCATGTCACCACAATTAATCTATAACTTAGACATAAAATGGTTCAGCAGTTAAAGATACTGAGCTTGTCAGCTGAAAAGCTGACAACCTGGGTTTGAGACCTCAGTGCCATGTGACAGGGCAAGCTCCACTTATCCCAGCTCCTGCCCGCTTAGCAGTTCAAAAGCATGCAAAATGTGAGTAGATAAATAGGTACCACTTTGTGGGAAGGTACCAATGCTCCATGCACCTCAGCATATAGTCATGCTGGCTACATAACTACAAAAGGAGTCCTCAGACAACCCTGGTTCCTTCGCTTAGGAAATGGAGATGAGTACCGCTGATGAGGGGTGGGTTCTACTTACCTTTACTACTGGTTCGCAACAGGATCGCGCAAAGCTTCTGCACATGCGCAGATCGCCAAAGATGACATCCGGGGTGGTGGGCGGGGCCTCCCACCGGTTTTACTACCGGTTATTGCGAAACAGTCCAAATGGGAGGCAACCCACCACTGGTACCGCCCTCTATGATCGGACAGAGGAAACATTTACCTTTATAACTCAAACATATGCATATGCCATTATCACATCAGCTTATGTGTGGATAAAAAGAACCACAGCTGTATAAATTTAGGCTATTTTTGTTGCTATATAATTGAAAAAAATATTTAATTGCCAAAAATATAAAATTATTGATATGAACTATGAAATAATTGACAACATTTCTCATAGATTTTCTTTGTTCTGAACATCACTGTGTATCTTCTACAGAAGTATACAGGTTTACAACTGGGGGTGGGGAATAAAACAAATAACAGTTGGTATGCACAGTACTATGCCATGATAATCCAATTATTTCCCATAGTGTGGAAACAACATGTAATTTCCACACCTGTGACTTCTGAGAAGTTGGTATTTGTACCGTCTGGATCTGAAGACATAGATAATTTTTCTCCAGTGTTCTGGCTCAAATTTACATTTTGTCTTTTTCTGCCATAAACATCACAATGACATTTTCCCCTCTTCCTTCATGTTGCTAATGTGCCTGCCCTCTTGCACGAGAGGGAACCCCAGGTGATTTTCAACCCTCAGCCTTTATTATAAACATGACCCCAAGATTGTAAGTTGCATGTCTTGTGGCAGAAAGACAAAATATGAGAATGTACACTTTTACGGTTTCTCCTTATGCTTATTAGAAAAAGGAGGAGAAGTTGTTAAGCAAGCCATCAAAGTAAATAGGAAACATTTCATTATTCATTATTATTATATCTGATATAATTGCATTATTATTAGAAGAATATTTGTAGCTCAGGGTTGAAATGACGGTTTCTTGGTGCTCTTTGAATTTGGGTTTTTCTTCTATTGTTAGTCTAGCACCAATGATGTTACCTAGTTTGGATAATGAAAATGTCTGCAAGAAAACAGCCAAGCTCAGAGAGTACCAATGACCTTTCATACTATAATCACTTATGGTATGTGTTTTGATTTTTGTTCTGCATAAAGCTTGATCTTTAAAGAGTCCAAAGAAATGTGAAGTAGTTTAACCTGCTTTAAATGTCTCTGTCATGATATATGTAGATACTAGGACCAGGGGTGAAATCCAGCAGGTTCTGACAGGTTCTGGAGAACCGGTAGCAGAAATTTTGAGTAGTTTGGAGAACTGGCAAATACCACCTCTGGCTGGCCCCAGAGTGGGGTGGAAACAAAGATTTTTCAATATCCTTCCTCCAGGAGTGGAGAAGGAATGGGGATTTTGCAGTATCCTTCCCCTGTCATACCTACCAAGCCACACCACGCCCACCAAGCCATGCCCACAGAATTGGTAGTAAAAAAAAAATTGGATTTCACCACTGACTAGGACTGTAGAAATCAGCCTTGATTCAGTTCAAATAAATTGGTCATCCAATATTTGAAGAAAAAAAAAATCAGTTCATGCTTATGATTTGAGATTTGAAGGCAAACTGATTCAATTTGAGCCACAGAATATATATGCTTAATTTTTTTTTGGGGGGGGGGGGGAGTAATGGAGTGCAGTTTGAGAGAATGTTAACTCTGAAAAGTTTCAGTGGGATAACTCCTCTTTTGATTTCTCTTCTTTCTTTTCTTTAGTAACCTCCCATATCTGTTGTGCAGGTATCACAGATAAGGAGAAATCATGCAAACAGATCTTAAATTGTCTAGCAAAGAATGCTTAGCTGAACTGACTCAGTTCTTTTCTTAATCAGTGGTGAAATGTAAAATTTGTTACTACCAGTTCTGTGGGCGTGGCTTGGTGGGGGGCTAATGTGACTGGGTGGGCATGGCCAACTTTTTTTTTTTTTTTTTTACTTTTAAAAGCATTTTTTCTACAACCTCTTCAGCTGAAGAGGTTGTTAAAAATTCTTTTAAAAGGCGCTGACGATCAGGCAATTTAGCTGGGATTGTCAGAGCCTTTTAAAAGCATTTTTTTTACAACCTCTTTAAAATGCTTTTAAAAGGCTCTGACGATCCCAGCTGAGCCGCACGATCCTCAGAGGCTTTTTTTTTTTACTTTTAAAAGCATTTTTTCTACAGCTTGTAGAAAAAAATGCTTTTAAAAGTAAAAAAAAAATCTCTGATGATCGCGCGGCTCAGCTGGGCATGAGGCAAGCAGGGATTTTTGCTACCAGTTCTCCAAACCACCCGCCGCCATCATTACCAGATCGGGCGATCCAGTCCGAACCGGGAGCATTTCACCCCTGTTCTTAATCTAATTTAAAAATACAAACTACTGAAAATTCTGTTATACAAAATAAATTCCTACTTCTCTATTTGCCTTTCCTGGGTACCATAGCTTATGCTTTTTTTTTTCTCTTGCAATATTTTTCAAAGATCATACAGAACTATGTATAGTATTGGAGATGTGAACGCAGCACACATTTGTATGTTAAAATATTGGTATGTTTAACTGCAGTCCCTTTCTTAATGCTCCCTTACACTGAATTTACATTTTTTTACATCTGACAGACATGTGCATTGGTTAGCCACTATGACCCCCCAAATAGTTTTCCTGGTTAATTACAGACAGCTCACACCCATCAATGTATATGTTAAGGCAGAGACTTGCACCCCAATATGCATCATTTTTTGTGTGCTTAAATTGCATTTGCCATTGGGCTAAAGATCCACCAGTATAAAGACATTCCTATGAACCTCTTCACAATTTGAATATTTATTATATACTCTGTCAGTATGCTGGGTCAAATTTGAGAAGTGACTTGAGGCTCCTGAATCTTCACATGCAAAAATTTTATATATCCTTTCTCCAAACTTCTCTGAAAATTAGCATTGAGGCATTACTAATATGAGTTCCAAAGCATGGTTAAATTGGAATATAATTTTAATCATAGCATCATGATTTACTTTTTTTAAAAAAAAAATCATCTGCAACCTAAGGATAGACTCCTAATGAGAGTCCCTACTCTTAAAATATCAACTTCTTTTAGCATCTTTCTTTATCTATATGTACAGATGCTGCAAGCTGAATTGGAAGGCTTGTTAGCATGCTGAACACATTTTAGCTGAATTCTACTGTTTTTTCAGGCATGTATTAATCTTATTCTCAGCACAGCAATTAAACCTATGCAATCTTTTCTCTCTCGCACACACATAGAAAAATATACTGCTCAAAAAAATAAAGGGAACACAAGCAGAAGACATCCGAGATCTGAATGAATGAAATGGCCTTATTAAATACTTTGTTCTTTATGTACAGTAGTTTATACACTGCTCAAACAACTAAAGGGAACACAAAACTACTGTATGTAACGAACAAAGTATTTAATAAGGCTATTTCATTCATTCAGATCTCAGATGTCTTCTGCTTGTGTTCCCTTTATTTTTTTGAGCAGTGTATATATATCTCTCTCTCTCCCTCCCTCCCTCTCTCCCTCCCTCCCCCCTCTCTCTCCTGGCATACATATACATACACATACATACATACACACCTCTGTGTGTGTGTGTGTGTGTGTGTGTGTGTGTTTGTGTTTGTGTGTGTATGTATGCCAGTTATGCATTATTCTGATTCTCAACCATAGTCATAGAAGTTTTAACCATTTTTCCTTAGCTTTCCAGGAGCTTGGCACTTCACCATGGCAGAAATCTATAATATTCTATCATTTGGGAAGACCCTAACTGAAATAAATGGCATATATAAACACGCACACACACAAACACACACACACACACACACACATACAATTGCACAGTCAGGTCCAGCCTAGGGATTCAAGATAAAGAAAAACCGGGCAAGCATTTAAAAAGTTACAATGCTAGAAAAAGGATGTAAATTTTACCTATTATTTGTACATATTGGCATAAACCTTTCAAATATATAATATGGTCAATTATGCAGTCATTCACAGAAACTTTACTCTTTTAGTTTTATTAGTACATGAAGGTAGTAACTCATTAGCTTTGATGTACAGTTAATCTAATAATGAGAAGGTTAGAAATGTCATCATAGGCTTCAAGGTGTTGATGATATCTTTAAAGCCCTACATGACACAGGTTTCTTGCAGGATCACCTTCTCTCTAGAACATCTGGGTCTCCCACATGCTCCCATAAGAAGGGGATGCTCCAGGTTGCCTCTTTTAAACTTTGCAACCTTGTGGGGCCTGGGTGTGTGTGTGTGTGTGCCTTTTCAGTGGCTGGTCTCCCATTCCCATCACACTATATGACAGGTGCCAACTCTGTTCATCTTTAGAAAGGTCATTAATACCTTGTTATTTCCACATGTGTTTGATTCCAGTTGAGTGGATATACATATAAATATACATATACACATACATGCATATATACATGTGTGTGTGGATTCCTTTGTTTTTTTGTTACATGCCATCCAGAGCAGTACTGTTTGAGTTAGATGATCCTATAAATCCAGTCAAGCAAGCAAGCATTAATTTTTTTTCTGCTGTTTGTAAGGGATGTGTAGCTAATTTGTTTTCAGATCAACTTTTCAATTTATTTACATGCAACTTACTCTACAACACAAACTTCTTTCTTTCTTCCTTTTCCCTCCAATTCCCCTGTTTTATTGCATCTACTTTCAGTTGTAACCATCTGGGACCATCTGCTATTTATTTCTCGTGTACATTTCTCTGGGATTTCTTCAGTTTAGATGAATGGGATATAAATACTTTAAATTAATCAATAAGATCCAGAATTTAAATTAAATTTGTGGGTATGTTCCTTTAAAAAAAGTTTCTTGGTATGTAAATAGAGGACAGCATCAAGCATTCTGTCAGCATCCAAAAAGTTGCCAGTGCTGACAGATATTTTGTCAAGCTCTGCCTACAATGTGATTGATGCTGTCAATCAGGCCTTTTCCTCCACCGTGGCTTATTAGCAGGAGCATACATGCATTCCAATTGAACTAGGCTGCTGGGGGCGTCAAAGAAGATGAACAGCTACTAGGCTGTAATCTGTGCTGGGACACAATCATACTATCCCACAATGCAATGCCCCATAGAAAAGATGCAGAATTGCATTGTGGGAAATTAAAAGGACTAGTGGTGCTTGAAGCTGAGCAGGAAGAACACCACGGCAGAGAAGAGGACTCAGTCAGTAGCAGCAGAAGGAACGACTAATGCCAGCTTAATGAAGGCAAAGTATCATCCAAAACACTATCCCACTCAATCCTGATGGAAGCTCTAGAGAGAAAGCATTCAGGAAAGATAATTGATATAGCACACATCTCCCATACAGCATATTGCTCATATGCATAATGTGCAGACAACCCAGTTATAAATGGAAAGTTGGATAAGGAGGCAAAGTTATGTCTGATTAACAATCATGTTCCTACATACTTTAGCACACAGCTGGAAGTAGAAAAAGTACTAACACATTTAAAGGAGGTAAAATGTGGAATGCATTTTTTGCAGGCCATTATGGATTAGACAGCACAGAGATACTGTTGTTCCTGTCATTGAGTGGATACTCCAGAAAATTTCAGGTATCATATGCATCAATCATCATCCTCTTTTAACAACCCCATAATCCCTTGCGGGGTGGAGTCTAGGCAACTGAATGGAACTAGCAAAGTGTTTATTGGCCAGATGCCCTTCCTGTTGCCAATGCGGAGTTTTGTTCAGCAGATATATCCTCAGTGTGCCCAGAGAGAGAAATATCTGCCTCTACCTAGGAGCAAACTCACAGCCTCCTGATTGTGAAGCAGGAGCTCCACCTCTAGGCCACCAGACCACTCTGTATCATAAGCATCAATCACATCTCTAAATTCATCCAGGTATATCAAGTAATTCTTATACTATGGTGATATTTCTCTGTTAAGGTCTGGTTCTGAGCTTCCAGCTCTTGCAGAAATTCATTGAGGTATTTAAAAAAAATAAAAGACAATTTGGGTTAATAAAATAGATAAAAAGGAGAATAGCTCCCTGGATAGATCAGGTTTCCCTTGAATCCAACATAATTTGGATTTGCTTTGTGAACACATCTGTGAGTGGTCCTGGGTGCATTCTGAGCATGTTTTTTTCCCCCTTGCAGATGTGTATTTTCTCCAACACACATGTATTTCCCCCAGCAGAAGCAGGGCTAAAAGAAATGTGTATATATTCTGTTTGAAAGTTGTAGTAACGTAAGAAAAAGAACAGTATGTCAACTTGCTTGACTGAGCAGGAAATGTTTATTGTGATGATAGTTATTTAAGTTATACACTTGAGGTTCAGTTTTAAGGAGCCTTGACTGAGGGTCTTTGAGGCCAGCAAGTAATTGGAAGCACAAAATAGAGACACAGTTTCAGCATGGATGCACATCTTTGATAAAGCCAAAGAACCTGGCGCCAATACAAGGGACTCAAGGTTTACCTCCTCCATCCATACAAATTAAAAACAAATCAACCATTGATCTGCGAGAAAGCAGGGTCAGGTCTAAGCAATTCAGCTTCCTAGTGCATCTAACTTCCTTATATTATTTATATATATTGACACACTGTTGACTGGTAAATGGTACTCATTATGAATGCTAGGATTACTTTACAATTTAGCACACTGGCAGCTCTAAATGGCCGTCGACCTTTGCAAAATTGGAGCTTGAGGATTCTAATCTATTACCCAGGCTTCTTCATGTTGTGATCTCAAGAGCAACGAAATCAGATCTATTAGCATGCATTTGGCAGAATCTGGCACGCCCCACTGCTACAATGTAAACACAAATCAGTGCATTAGCACTAGTTATTCAGTCACCTGAGAATGTCCTCAGGCATAATGGTCTGTCATCATTCTCAGCCAGGTGTTTCTGTTCTCTTCAGTGGGTAAGTATGGTTCAGAACAAGATTTGCACAGAACTGTCAATAAATTTCTTGTAATGTATATTTTTCTCATCTTGTCTTTTGGTTGTAAATGTCACCAGCATATTGGTATTAAGGTAGCAAAATGACTTAGTTTGTAGCCTGTTCAGGTCATTTCATATCCTTAATATTAATTGGGAATATGAGGTCAGGAACATGTCAGACACAAGGCTTGCGAGGCTGAAGAGGCACAATAGGTTTCACTTTCTAGCACTTCTGAAAGATCACTCGTGCAGTGAAATAGAAAGATGTCTATTTGTTCAGCTTGTTTCATCATGAAGTGACTTTGCCATGCAGTCACAGCTCAAAAGAAGATTTAAAAGCATAACAAAAAAAATGGCAATTCTGAACAAATTCCTGCACCCAAATTCCTTTATCTGGAAACTTCAAGGATATGAATGTTTGCCTGTTTTGTAGAATAAGCATAATTTTGATGTATAATCTTGCCTTGATAAATGCATTGATCCATCTATCTGAATATTGTCTGCTCTAATTAGCAGAAGCTCATCAAATTTGTAAAGAAGATTTGTCAACACTTGATTAATTGATGTTATATTCTTCATGCAGAAACAAACAACACCCCACCACCAAGTCTACTATTGATCTGTGACCTCCTTTATTCCTTCTTTCCATTCTTCTACTATTCACTTTTAGTTTTTTTTTTATTACCCCAGCATATTGTTTTATATCCCTTTCTTCTTATTTCTAAAGCATACATTTATTTAATTTTATTGTTAAAATGTACTCCTTGTAATTATTACAAATGTGTAAGGTTATACATATCAATTGGTAAGGGTCATTGCATTTGGTGGGCATTACTTCAGTGTAAATTGTTACAGGACTGCAGGGTGAGCAGCAATTGCAAGCAGAGTAAATCAATCCTGACACATCCCTTTACAAATGTGAATTGCAGAGTGTAATAAGGGGAAGTAATTCATGCAATAAAAAGAGAAGCAATAAAGAAACACGTAAAGTTCCCCAAAGAGATGTAGCCAAGGAGTGCATGGGAAGACCGGGGAGAACATGATCTCAGTAGGAAAGTCATCAGAGGATAAATATTCCAGAAAAGGTCTTTTTTTAAAAAGATGTGCATTTGTGTCTGTGCATTTGTGTCTCACATTACAGATGGAGTGGGGAGGACCTAAATGAAAAGAATGTGGAGAACTAAGAGTGAAAAGACTGTCTCAGATTTTATGGCTATATCTTGTCAGAGCTATAGCTCTCCCATCACAGCAAATAGTTGCAACAACACAATTTGTTTCTTGCATTTTATTTCCTGCTCTCCCAATAAAAATAGCATGTAGGAAGGCTAATAATAAAATAAAGGTAAAATAATGGAATCAATCAATTTCATAAAATATAAATGCAAATCTTTTGTATTCAGTTCCTTTTTTATTGAACAATCAGAAAGAAATAACGGTTCCCATCTCTTTTAGCAGCTTGTCAGCTTAAAACCCCAAAGTCAGAATAGAAATATTTTTGACAGCCTGAAGAAAGAAAAGTGAGGTGGAGATTTAATATAATTCAAACACAGATTCTGCATGGAGTGAATTTGGATGTTTCACTTCCAGGGTTTTCATTTCTGCTCTGTGTAGAGTCCTTGGACTTTTTTTTAAAAAAAGAAAAAAATCCACTACATAAAATGAGGGGAAGTGTTTCCTATTTTCCTTTTCTATATCTATATCTGCCCACACACTTAGAATATCATGGAGTTTTCAGAGAGAATATTTTTTCCTCCTTCAGGGCTTTCAGAAATATACAGATTGCCACACAATGATGGGCTTGCATGGATCCTCCACAAAGTGCTGTGGAAAACACAGCATCTCTGCAAAGTGTCCTCCTATGGTTTGACAAATAAATGGGAAAAAAAATGGAAGACTAATCCCCAGGCATTTCAGTCAAATTCTAAACCCTTTGCTCAAAATGATCCATCATATTTCCTAGAGGTCTGAGGATTCAAAATTCCATAGAACTGTAAAGAATGTGCTCCTGCATGTGGAGAAAAATATTGAAATGCGATATATTCTTAAGCTTGGAAATAATTCTTTCCAAATATACAACCGAGGAAATATTTATTTATATGCCTGATTGACTTATATCACAGGTTTCCTTCAGGGGCCTAAAGGAGCACGTACTGTAGAGCAGTCCCTCCAATGATTTCCATGAAATAGGTTCAACAACAACATGAAATAGGTTGAATTGACAAGTAAGGACTGATTCAAAGTCACCCAATGAACATCCATGACTGAAGATAGACTTAATCCTGAGTTTCCCCAATTCTCCCTTCCTTCCTTCTCTCTCTCCCCCCCGCCCTCAGCCTGGACTTAATGGCTACCCTTTAAAGGAAAACATGTTTGAGGGAATACACTTACTGTAGGTTCTTCATCTTAGCCATGTCCTTTATCACCTGCTAAGCACATACAAGCTGCCATGATGTGTAGAAATCCTTTTTATAAGGAGGGAATAAAGCCTTCCAATAGTATATAATACAAAATGGTATATAATACAGGCAAGACATGGGCAAGCCATCACCTTTCCAAAAGAGCTTTCTCCCTTCATCTTAACATTAGCATCTAAATGAGAGGGGGAATTGTCATTAGGCATAAAACCAGATTGTGTAAAGTTTTATTTCTTAAAAAATATATAACAGCGGAGAAATCAATTACAGCTTTGCCCCCTCCTTCTGCTCGTTAGTTACATCTGAAGCGTCGGTGTTGTGAATTTCGTTTATTTGCTGCTGGCCTAATAATCCCCTGCATGCTGGGAAAAACCTTTGTTTTCTGACAGAAGTAATAAAGCTGTCTCCACGATTCCCCTGTGTGAGACAAGGAGTGCTCCTGCTTTATTTAATCGGTTGGTGTGCTGTCTTTTCAAAGTAAACAGTTCATAGGGACCCAAGGAGGAAAGACACAGAGATGACAGGTTCCCGTCACATAAAAATTACTAAAAGGGGGTAGAGAGGGGGGGAGGGAGGGAGAGAGAGAGAGGGAGGGAGGGAGGAGAGAGAGAGAGAGAGAGGATAATTAAAATAAAAAAAGTCCTTAGCCTGAGATGAAATAATAAATGTCTTCACTTGATGTATGTATGTATGTATGTATGTATGTATGTATGTATGTATGTATGTATGAATGTATGTATGGGCATATACCTCAGGTCAAGCAGGCCCTGGCACGGAATGTGAAGCTCCTAGCCAAAGTGCTCGGGGTCCCCTCCTGGATTTCTCTCGGCCCCTGCCCCAATTCACTCTCTTCCCAGTGAATAGAGCGTGTGAGAGAAAATGAAGTGATCTTAACAGCAGTGGGAGGCTGGCTGCTTCCTTTTTAGCATGTCCTGAGCCCAGTCACCCAGAACAACTTGTGATCCCTGGACAAAGCTTCTCCCAGCAGGTGGCCATATCAAGAAATTTTCCTCCAGGAATTAGATATTATCCCAGGAATCAGCGTTGAGTCAAACATAATGCCCCATCCTGCTGGGTCAAGTAGGATTTCATTTCAATTTCTTTACACAACGATGCGTTTCATCTTGTCTGCTCACAATGACAGTGCTCAGGCATGAAATAAATTGAAGTGCTTGAAAGGCTGAATTATCCCTTGAACCTGCAGCATTCCCGACCCCCATACACACATTGTCAAGTGAGTTCCTGATAAGCAGGATCTTCAGCCAGTGTTTGTGCTGCTTGGCTTCCTTTAATCACAGTCCCTTTTGTAAAAGGGATTTTTTTTGGGGGGGAGGAGGGAGAGATAAATCATTGCTGAGGAAAAAAAGGTCATTTTCAAAAGGCTTTAAGAGCTTCGTTTTGTGTGGCTTTTCAAGGTGAAACAGGTAATTCAGTGCACTGGAAGTCTTTTGTATTCAACTTCATTCACCCTTCGTGCCACCACTAACAACAAAAAAAGTAATGAAATAGGCTCAAATAAAGTCCTTTATTAGGCACATCTCCTAACTAGATTCAAGGAGCATTTTTGTTGCTTCTTATACATGAAGTAGAACATACGCCATCCTTGAAAAAGTTATCTAAAGCGATTTAGTCAAGGGTTAATCCGTGTATTGCTTTTCCAATTTGTTTAATAACAAGAACAACATTTCCCTCTCCTAGGTACCATTTCTGAAATCTCATCACTGATAGCATTGCTCCATGACTGGATTTTTATCAAATAACTGATGAGGCAGATGGAGACATAGAAAAAGGAAAAGAGAGAAACAACATAGTCTCATTTGAAATCTTCATTGGTTAATTTAAAACCCTTTCCTATCTATCTATCTATCTATCTATCTATCTATCTATCTATATTGTGAGTTCCTGCCTGAACATGTTGGACAAAAATAAACATTTTGCACTAAGAGGAAAATAGAAATAAACAAAAAAAAAGTAGCAGCAATAAGCAGCTGGATGGAAATAATGTATGACACAAATATAGATTGCATGACATGTACTTTACTTCTTTCATAAAAATGAATACTGTAAGGTAAATCTATTTATTTTTCTGTTACATTTTATTTTCATTCAAATTACTTACAGCAAAAATAAAAGCCTCTTAATTTATCATCTTTTCCTTCAGTTAAATGTTTTAAAATGATTTTCAAGGATAAAAGATTTATTTTACAGTAACACTTCATTATAGGAGATATGGATTAATATAAATCAGTTTGATATTTATATGAAGTAACTAGACATGTTTTTTTTTAAAAAAATGGATTTAAAAATAAACTTTTTCATAATTACATCATATTTTTATTCAAAATATTCATCAGGGTTTTTTTTTTTAAGCCGTTGATTATATGGCCAGATCTATATAAAAAAAGAGGAAAAACAGAGAAAGAACAGGAGGGAGAACCCTCTTCCTGCATTGTATTTATCTTCACAGATGGAAAAGAAAAGAAAGGCTATCAAAGATCTTAACATTGCAGTTTGTTTCTATGATGAAAGAAAACATTACCTTTGTTTTTGTGGTTTGACATAGAAATAACAATCAAATGTAATGTGCTTCCGACCTTTAGTGGTTTATCATTTATAACCCAAGAACGGTGTGTAAAGTCATCCTCCTTCCAGCAACTTCTCAGCCTCCTTTTAATACCTCTGGCAGTAAATGGAGACTTTCTGGTAAATAAGCGAAACCTTTTGCTATTGCATTTTCTCCAAAATCAAAAAAGGCGACATGCTTTTAAATTTCCTACAGAAAGGGCAGCTATAGCATCCAGGTTGTACTATGACTGAAATTGTAAATCTTGAACCAGAGGAAACCAAAGACTCTGACGGTGCCATTACAAGGAATGAGCAAATGCAGAATTCAAAGCATTCCTTGCAAACAATCCTTTCATGCAGGGCAAAAAGATGTTTCAAAGCTTGGCTTCAGCTGCTCCGAAGGAGTTTGAAAGAATAATCCGCATTATGATTGAAGATAAAAATGTCTTAACTTTGAGGTCTGGCATTGGGTTTTGTGACTTATTATAGATGTGCTCTACTAATGTACTGGAATATTGTAATTTTTTCCCCTTTTCTTTTCTTCTGAATGTTAACAGAACTTCTTTCTCTTATTGGAGCCAAGTGCCTGTACTGTGAACTAGGACTGTTGATAACAAAGACAGTTATGTTTTAGCCAAGAGGAAATGAAGGAATAGTTATTATTGTCATAGGAGCGGTGGAAGCATTTATTTGAGAGATAAAAAGAAAGGACGCTTGTACTTTGCACCTGAAATGGCATTTCACGGCTTTGCAAGATTTGGCAGAGTAAAACAACCGTCTTTGTGCAAAAGGACCGTAAAACCTGATGAAAAGAGAAGTGAATCAGTAATCTCCACAACAGAAAAAAAAATGTAGAGTAAATCAGAAGCAGTTTAATGACTTGATCCAGAACTTATCCCAGATATTCTGCCACACTTGATGCAGAATGGTGACTCATTTTCAGTTCCAGGTTTTCAGGGGTGACAACACAGTCAAAATAGGAGTAGTAGCTGCTTTGAAACCTGCAGACATAAGGACCTGGTTGGACTTTCAAAAAGCAAAGAGCACATCTGATTGGGGCCATAAAAGAATCTATGGTGGGCCAGTGAAGATGTGGAATGTCCAGACAGTTTGAACACCCATAGAAGGGTAGCCCCTAGAGGGTAGCACAGAGACAGTAAACCCCAACTCCTTCATGACATTTACTGGTTGTCCAGAGTTTTCCAGCCCAAATCTGATAGTCCTAATACCGATCCAAATTGTTGCTATGGTTTTACACTCCAAACCACCTTTCCTGCAATGCTTCCCACGAATGGGTTGTGAATGGCATTAAATGCAGCCATCATTTTGTTAATGGATGATCAATGTTAGGAAAGACTATCTCCATCTAACAGATTTGTCTTGGGCCCAGATAGTTTTATTTAAGTGCTTAACAAATGATGTATAACTCAAAATAACTTCCAGAAAACAGGGCCTTTCAACTCATAGTTACAGAACGTTAAAATCGCTTCCAATTCTCTGTTTAATAAGATTTTAAGACAAGGGGGAAAAATCTGTTATGGTTTATTGGGGAAGTCTTCCTTTCATTATATTCTGCAATTTGATTTGATTTGATTGATATTTTCATGGTTTGCATTTTTAAAGGATGTTGACATTTGAACTAAATAAATTACTAGCGCTCCATCTGAAGGCAGGTTCTTATGTGAAGATTATTGGCCTTTCATGTGTTTTCTGACTCACAACCATTTCCAGACCGTGGAATATTCTTTCTGCTCATTACTTCTGAGCACATGCCTGCATGTTTATAGACTGTATATTTATATTCCAAATATATGAATGATAACTATACAAGCATATAATTTCATTCTACATAAATTTGATCCAATTCCACAATATCAGAGCTTTATGAGGTTTGTGACAGCGTAGTTAAAAAAGAAACCCCACAGAACTGTTTACCTGATATATATATATATATATATATATATATATATATATATATATATATATATATATATATATATATATGTGTGTGTGTGTGTGTGTGTGTGTGTGTGTGTGTGTGTGTTTTTCTTCTAGCCAGGTTTTCCCTACGTAGCCAAGGTTTTTTTGTAGCTCCAGCTCAGTAGAATCTCATCTACTCGGTTCTGGGCTTTTTTCCTTTCTAACACCTAGCAAGCTCTGACTGCTAGGTGGGAGACCTAAATAGATCCATTTCTAGCTCGTTAGCTGTCGTCAGTAGGCCACACCCACCTCCTCCCTGTAAAGGCATAGTATCAATTTTCTTACTTCTTCGTAGGGTCTATGTGTGTTTTTCTTCTAGCCAGGTTTTCCCTACGTAGCCAAGGTTTTTTTGTAGCTCCAGCTCAGTAGAATCTCATCTACTCGGTTCTGGGCTTTTTTCCTTTCTAACACCTAGCAAGCTCTGACTGCTAGGTGGGAGACCTAAATAGATCCATTTCTAGCTCGTTAGCTGTCGTCAGTATATATATATATACATACACACACACACACACACACACACACACACACACATACAGTATATAAACAAAATACAAATGTAGTTTAAAATAAATAAATAAATAAATTAAATAAATAAATACAGTTTGAGTCTGATACAGGAATGTAATGACAACTGACACAAAGGATCCTTAGAAAGCATGTGAAGCTAAAAATGTTATGATTTAATGAGGTCATATTCTGATTGGCAATAAAATCTAAAAAACTTTCCTTTTGTATTCTGTTTTGGAAAATGAAAAAAAGATAAAAATCAGTTATAAAACTTTTTAATAAATAGATATTTTATTCCATTTTAATATATCATACTTTCTACAAAAATTATAGAAAATATTTCAAAATTTTTATTGTTGTTCTAGTTTTCTTCTATAGTGTTTTAGCAATTCATCTTTTTTTAAAAAAAACTAATTTTCTTCTAATATGTTTCAAAGACTTTTATTAGAATTTGGCTAAATTGCAGTTGAAGTCAAAGTGACTGTTTAGTAAATCTATAAAAACATCTGATTTTGGAATTAATTGTTTACTTTCCTTTTGAATCTTTGCATATTCTTTTTGAAAAAAATTAAAATGTTATAGTCAAAAATGAATATATTTTCTTCCATCAAAGAAAGTGAATGATAATAGCTAACTTTCAAATGTGCTTGCACTAATTTTAAATGGAAATTGAATCTTATGTCTAATGCATTAATTTACAAAGTGCCATGGAACACTTGGTGAAATCTGACTCATATTACTCACATAAATTCTTCTTCCTAGGAGCCTTGATGTTCATCCTAAAATTGTGCTCTGAGCAGATAAGTGTGAATGTAGGAATTGCAGGAGAAAGACACGAAGAAGTAGTCTAGTTGTACAGAATGTGCTGGAACTCCATAAAAATGCGGAGTCATAATGTTTGATGGCAAATGCCATATTTGCTCAATATCTTTTAAAGTAGAGCAAATATTTATTGTCACTCAAAATATGTCATTTTGTAATATTTTGAGAGATTCAATTACAGTTACATGATGGCAAAAATTATGGACACTTGTGTGTAATGCAATAACAATAATATACTGTGTTTCCCCGAAAATAAGTGCTTGGCCTCGGGGAGGTCTTATTATTTTGGGGCGCATAGAGCAAGATGGGGCTTCTCTTGCCATCTTACCTGATTTCCAGCTCTGCGTTTAAATATTTTTTTTGGGGGGGGCTTATTTTCAGGGGAAGGCTTATTTTTAGCCCATGCGCTCAAAAACCCGATTGGGTTTATTATCAGGGGATGTCTTATTTTCAGGGAAACAGGGTAGGTGCACCTGTGTTTCTACATATATATCTGTTGGAAAATCCATTAAAATGATGAGACAACCAAAATTATTGTTGAGTAAAGATGGAATAATGACCTTTTCTTGCATGGCCTTTGATGACCAACAGATTGTAGAGTTCTCCTTTTGGGCTTCCAGTTGGAAAAGAACTGTAGTTTGGAACATGATTTTCGTTGTTTTGGTTTGCGAGTTGTTTAAGGGTAGGAATGTAATCACATATATTATATCACAGAGGCATCTTGTTCCTAGATATATCCTGAGGTCTTTATATCACCAGATATTCTCATGCAGCTCTCCAGAAGGTTTACAAAACTCCAAATGATCCCTTGATGTATTTCTTTGCTGCCATCTAGTGGTTGTCAGAGAGTCTGTTTGATGTAGTGATTAAGGCCCCAGACTAGAAGTTGGAAGACTGTGAGTTCTAGTCCTGCCAAAGTCATCTGAGTGTCCTTGGGCCAATCACTCTGTCTTAGTCCTAAGAAGGATTTGGCAATGGCAAACCACTTCCAAAATCTTGCCAGGAAACTGCAGGGGCTAATTCAGGCAGTCAACAGATGTCAACACTGACTTGAAGAAGAAGTAAAAGTGGTTCTATGGATTTCTTTAGCCCAAATTTTGTCAGCCTAACATTGATGTGTTTTTAAAATCCTGCATTTGACCTTTTTCTTTAAGTTCATGTTCATTCCATATATTTCATATTTTAAACTTGCATACAGTTTAGAAATAAATTGCTAGATTTCTAGAAGGCATTCATTTTGCTGGGTTTTTATATTTCCATCCAATGTTTTTAAGTTACTCACACTAAAATATTTACCAAATATATCTGAAGATTAGAGGCATAATGAATTCTTTCTGATGTCTCAATGCTTTGTTTCCCCTTTCTTTCTGAACATTAACTTATCTTTATGTTGTACATGGTTTTAGGAATTCTATAAGAAAAGACAGTCATTTTGACCCAATGCTGTTATTTTATAATCTAGTTAAGGCAACAATAATGAAACAAGTTAAATTCAGGGTCAGTTTAAGAATAGCAGAAATACAGCGAAAAAGCCACATTTTTAGATATCACAATTAATTACAACAGAATGTTTCCATACATTCAGAATTTATAATCTGACTTCCTGGACAGAACAACATTTAGTTAAAAAAAAAAAAACATGTGAAAGTAAAACTTCAGATTTGGTTTCCCAATTACAATCCTATTCCTCTGGAATTAGGTGGGGGAATCAAACAGCCTTAGGAACCATTTCATAGATGAGCAGAATACTGCATTCTTCCCAGTCCAATAATGTTATTTTTAGGCATAGCACATGAATACATCAAATAAAAGAAATGCTGTATATTCCCACATTCTGGGAAGTTATTAAGCTGAACAAAATTCATACTCATCACTAAGCTAAGACCAAAGCTACCTTAAAATGTGAAGGTACAATGTCTAAAGTTGTGACTTGACAAAAAACAAAAACAAAAAAAAAACCACCTGTACTAATGTTCTGTGTGTCTATATGTGCTTTAACAAACTATAATATACTTAATTATGTATTTCAGAAATAAAGTCTGTATTTTTAATAAATTGCATTTATTTTATGCTCCATTTTGTTTTTAAACCTATTCTTGCATTTGGGGATGTGCTTGGAATCATAGGAATTGGTATCATATATATATGCTGAAAATCCAAGTTTCTTCTGAAAATAAAAAGAGACGCAATAAAAAGAGACGCAATAAAGAGTGAAAATAAAAAGAGTCAAATAACTGGCTCGCCATGCAGGTCTGTGACACTTTCTCTATTTCTCCCTTGCTACACTGTAGATGGTTGGCTAGAAATTGGGCACTCTTCATTTAAAATATATAGCATTTTCAATATGGTTTTATATAATATTTAATTGAAACCTATTTAGCACAGTCACAAAATGTATAAGTTAGCGCCAGATTTCTATGTTATGTTAATAACAGAAAAGTCAGTCTGGAGAACAGACTGATAGTTTGCTACCTTATATGAGTTCCTTCTGGGGATCTGAAATCATCAGTTATAAGGGAGACAACTGTTCCATCTTTAGCT
Source organism: Arizona elegans (assembly GCA_022577455.1). NCBI lineage: Eukaryota > Metazoa > Chordata > Lepidosauria > Squamata > Colubridae > Arizona > Arizona elegans. Next base: position 225,789,372 of record JAKOOJ010000001.1, read on the forward strand.
ATCCAGCTGATGAGCCAGACTGCCAACTCCAGGACAGAATTTGTTCATTAGCAAACTCAGACCAGTGATCTGGATGCGCTCACAGCATTCATTGCCAACCAAATGTCACCATAAAATGTCCACTAAATTCCCTCAACAACATCAGGAGCTGCAAAACCAGCTGAACTTCAGATAGAGCACAAAATTAATGGGCAAAATAATTCCGCAAATAACACTCTTGTTACTGTAATAGGGGCATTGAATTAATCATCTATTTTTCCATGGCAAAATAGGGACTGAACTCTGGAGTCCTGGATGGTATGAATGCAGCAAATGCAAATGACCTCTAACGATTTATTTAAGCACCAGCTTGTATTTATTGTTTCTCAATTTGTACAAATGGAGAAGATATAATTCATTTAATTAGTATAGAGTCAACTTTCTTCGTTTTCCTTAGAGAGCCTTGTACTTTAGGAATTGCAGTAACATTTCCCTAACATTTATCTAGTCAATAGCCATGAAGTGCAATTGGTAGCATCTCCCTACAGCTGCACTGTTTGCAAATAATTAATTGGATTTTTTTTTTAAAAAAAAGATCTAGTTATACATTGCCAAGAATAAACACAAAATATTATTTGCAAATATGTCTAGAAAAGCAGCTTACGAAACAGTCTAAAATTGCAGTAAGTTATATATTCATTACAAAAATATAAAAGAAAACTATTAATCAGAAGTCAGTTAGAACTAAGTCAAAGTCAACTTTCTCTGAGTTAAAAAGATGTTTTGAGAATTATTTATTGAGTGATTAATTGCTTATATTATTATTCCTTCTTTTCCTAGATTTTAAAGTAACATACCAGGCACTTTCCTATAATTATACTCTTGCAGGTAGATTAGGCTGAGAGATGATTGGATCAAAATTAACCAATTAACTTTGTGTCTAAATTAGATTGAATTAGGCTATCACAGTCCTATGTTCTACATTATCCTGGTTCTCAATAAGAGACAGCTTGGGTAAAGGTTAGATAGGAAACTGTGATGAGAATCAACAAAGCTAAAGTCAGATTAGCTGAATGCCAGATGACCTTAAGATATGTTGATGGAAGAAACAGCAAGATCCAATATTTCCTTGAACTCCAAATCCAAACCTTTTAGATCTTTTGTAGTTCAAAACAATATTATACATTCGTGTATAAAGATGAATGACTGGGTAGAAGTTTTTTGGGGCTGAAGCAGCAAACAAATTGAAAATTAAATAAAAACTTTATTGATAAAGGGAAATATTTGTAGCTCAAGGTTGAAATGAAAAGTACTAGGTGCTCTCTGAACTTGGTGGTGGTGGTTGTTTTTGTAGACAATTCATTAAATTAAATAACATCATCAGTGTATTGGCTAGAAAACAACTAAGCTCTGAGAGTACCAAAAACCCCTCATTTTTATTAAAATGCATTTTAAAAATTGGAGCTACAAGGTCATTGTCACATTATCACCAGTTCTGTATTCTAGAATAATTGCAACAAACAAGTCCTTTTCAAAGAGGACTTGAGACCAAATTAACACAAACCTATATTGTTTTCTTATTAAACTGCCTAGTGTTAAGATTCTTGGTCAGAAGATCCTTGATCACAATTCCTACTCTCCTTGTAACATATCTGGTTGAGATTATTCTTAATTTTTTGGTGTCCTTGACATCTAAAGGGTTCTTTAGACATCCTTGATAAGGAGAAAAGGTAGTTTCCTTTCTATTTTTCTCCTACTAGCAGGTATTTGACCCAACAGATAAAAACATAAGGGATAAGTGGTTTGGGTGAATTAGTATGGAGGAAGCTAGTGTACTGTATGTTTTTAGTGTTGTTGCCATTGTTGAAATAATGCTTTAAATAAACTTGCATTAGTGTTTTATGTTTATTCTTAATGTTAGCCATCTAAGCAAGGCAATCTAATGAGCAAACAATGTTATACATACAAAAATTATAATTCTTCAACCCCAGTTTTACCAAGTTGCACATTTCCATTGCAAAGGTCATCCTTGTCTGTAGATGGAACAGGACTCACTGTGATGTCTCCTTTGCATGATGCTTCCTCAGAGGCTGGCTCGAGGGAGAATGAGATCATTCCTGGCACATCAGGAATTACTGATCTTGAACTGCCAGCAGAACAGGCTTCGGCTGGCGAAAGCTTGCAGGCCAATGAAGAAGAGGAGGAGGAGCTGCCGGCTGTAGTGGAGATCACAGCACACAGGTCAGAGAAGTGGAGGTCTGCCAGATTGTTGGGGAAAAGGCTCCGCCCCTCTTGATGGGCTGCACCAGAAGCTATTTAGCACGGCAGGCAGAGGGAGGCATTGCTGGAAGCAACGTGTGAAGGTCATGGCTGTGTGCATCTTTGTGTTTACTGAGACTCTGAATTACTATAACCCAGAGGTCTTCAAACTTGGCAGCTTTAAGACTTGTGGACTTCAACTCCCAGAATTCTCCAGCCATAGCTGGAGCTCCAGCTATGGCTGGAAAATTCTGGGAGTTGAAGTCCACAAGTCTTAAAGCTGCCAAGTTTGAAGACCTCTGCTAGAACCCATGAGCTAACATGGATGTCCTTTAAGTTTTGCCTGGGAGCTTTATGTTTGTTTGTTGGATTTACTGTTTGAGCAGCTTGCTGTTTGTGTTATGGACTAGTTGGCCATTGCCTGGGGAATTAATCTGGGCTTGCTCATGGCTGGCTTCAGTTGGGACAGTTATAAAGCCGGATGAAGAGAACTGCTGGGGGAAGACAATAAAACCCTCCACAAACCACACTGACATGTGAGTGTGAGTGAGTGGGATAGCACACTCCATTAAAAATTCACCACTATTGCTTTCAATTAGAGATTAGCTATCCAGGGCAGGGCAGGGCTCTATCTATCAGATGGTCATTGCAATGCAAAGCATTATTTTCTATCATTTTGCCTGAAACTAAGTAAAAACAAGTCCATTGTCTGGTTGTACCTGGAATGGGACAACTCACCACAGCCAACTTGTTGTGGTCAACTCGCTGCAGGACAACTTTCAATGGCCTACTTACTATGGGACAACTCGCTGGGGGATAATTCAGTAATATCAATTTAATTCTTTAAAATAATTTTAAAAATATTTTAATTTTTGTCATTTACATTTCATTTTGTGCCTCCTTTGGCATCCTTTTTAATTATTCTAATTAAATTAATTTATTCTAATTTAATTATTCAAATAATTTAATTATTCAAATAGTTTAATTATTCAAATAGTTTAATTATTCAAATAATTATTGTTTTAATTATTCCATTATTTCTTCAATATTAGTGTAACTTTTGTCCTGCAGCGAGTTGTCCCATAACGAGTTGGCCATGGTTAGTTGGCTGCAGCAAGTTGAGTTTATCTGAGAGACTTCTGCTTAGTTCTCTTCCTATGATCTCCTTACAATTGTGTAGTGGGGCAAATATGTTAACTTCGAACACTGTCTTAGCATGAAGCAAGAGTGGGATTCAAGTTACTTCATCCTGCCATTTCTACTCCCCAATATCCATGAAATTAAATTCTGAAAATGGGGGAAATGCTCCATATTTAAAATTTCTCATCCAATGGCTGAGAACCTTCATTATGCAGCAAGCATGGAAAGAGAAAATGTTAACTTTCTGAGGAAAGTACGCCCAAATTAATTTCCTGAATTCTTGCATTATGATACAAAGGAAATGACCTTCTCTCCACTATAATAATTGCATTATTTTTCATTTTTATTTCTTATTTTATTTATTTCCTGTCCCACCCCCACCCCTTAGGACACACACTTTGGCTAACAATAAGGGAAAAAAATCTTTAGCATCTCATTAATTAGTTTAAACACTATTAAACTAAGGTGAATTGTTCTGAGTGCCAAAATAAGGCTTTTGTTCTAATAGCATAGAGGAAGCTTCTGGTATTAGAAGAATGTGATTAGGATCATTTACAGGCTGGGTATCATGTAGTGCTGAAAATTATTCTAAAGAGTCATTAGGATTATTTCCTCCAAGTAGAAAAACATCCCTGTTGGTACTAATCATACCTTGGAATTATGATTATATTTCAGGATGCCTACATAAAGAATTCAGAGGCAGATGGCTTTACCGTGGTAAGATTCCAACTTTTAATATTTTTTTGACCACCTACAGAAATGGCATAAATATTGCTTTGCAATTCTACAACAGGCAGATTTATCAGAGAATGTATGCTTGTTTTGTTTTTTAAGGCCAATATTGTTTTTCAGCTTTCTCAAAAGGCTTGTGTTGATTTTTACCTAACATGAAATGACCCCTTCTTTCCCCCCACCCCTCTCCTCCCACTCCCCCGCCAAATGCCAGTCCCAACATCCACGCCTTAAGATTTGCTCAGGAGGAACTCCTTGGAGTATTTCTAAAGAAGACAAAGATCTCTGCTGTGTATGTAACTCACTCTTCAAAGAAATGTAAATTGTGCTGCCTTCCCTCTCTTCTTGACACAAGCTAAAAGCTTTCTGTTTGCCTAGGCCTTTTAGACTGTCAGTTTCTTCACTTATAATTTGCCTTTTGCATGTTTTATGACTAAACTCTATTATTGTATTTTAAGGTTATATGTTGATTTTTGTTTCGTACTCAGCCACTTATTTTTAGATGAAAAGCAATTTTAAAATCTTACTGCCATGACTGTTGCAAGCAATCCAGCTCTCCAAGGCTTTAAAAAATAATTCCTAGTAGTAAAAAAAAAAACCTAACTCTCTAAATGAAAATCCAGATCCAGGCAGAGTATCTGTAACTCAATTTTGAAAGTTTTTAAAATGCAATAGTTCTAGCAGTACATGATTTAAAACTGTAGTCTTCCAAGAGTGTTAAGCAGCTCATTAAATACATAAAGTGTCACAATCCCATGTCACAGTTCCTTAATTTTATCAGATTTAGGTTCTTTTCCCTTGAAAATCTTGTTAATTACTAAAAAAACCCATTAGCTTGTTTTCTTGATAATTCTTAATAGAGACAGTTGCCAATTCCTGGACTATTTTAAATCCCCAAACTGGGCATTAGTAGCAGAGTTATCAATTCTTTCCTCTAGCCACTGTGTAATATGAGGGTTGCCCTTCTTCTCCTCTTTCTTCCTCCTCTTTCTTCCTCCTCTTCTCCTTCTTCTTCTTCTTCTTCTTCTTCTTCTTCTTCTTCTTCTTCTTCTTCTTCTTCTTCTTCTTCTCCTCCTCCTCCTCCTCCTCCTCCTCCTCCTCCTCCTCCTCCCCTTCTCCCTCCCCCTCCCCTACTCTTCCTCCCCCTCCTCCCCCTCCTCTGGCAGCCTTCATTCTATTGATGCAACTAAAATTGACCAAGCAGATAATTTTCATTTCATTCATAAAGCATCATTTTTTCCCATGATCATTTTATGAGGCAGCACAGACAGAAATGGAGCTATCAGAACATGTTTCCCTTTAAGTACTAGATGAAGTTGATACTAATCTTATGGGCTATACTGATCAGTGAAACTAATTCTACAGTTCAAAATAGAATAAAGTAAGATTTAAAAGGGTAATCTGAGACTACTATGATATTCCTTTTATTTTTTATTTAATTGCTGTTAGATATTTTCTGATCAATGCTGAACTCTTTGTGTCAGTAATACATTGTTTCTAAAGTTAATATAGTCAGGTCAAAGAGATTTCCAAACCTGGAATTCATATAACAACATTCCCTTCACTCTATTAAGGTGCTGCTTTAAATTCTGCATGCAATATCATAATGAGTTCCGTTAAAATGTATTTCAGTTTGTATCTAAAATTACATCTTTGGAAAGACATACTTATTTTCAAAGAAAATAATTATTTTTTACATAGAAAGGCAACAACAATACTTGAATGCCAATATATGAATAATTTCTTTTTGAGAAAGTGATATAATCTAGATTATAACAGAGAAAAGCATTTGATTATAAAATCATATTGAGTATTTGACTTGGTTACAATGTTTCAAAACTGTTAATAAGTTATCTCACTGACCTTCTATGGAACAAGCATATATACAGATATTTGTGTCAGGAACTATGAAATAACAAAGTTATATATATATATTCCTCCATTTTATGCACTGTCAGGTTTTTTTTAAAAAAAATAGGATAGGATAGGATAGGATAGGATAGGATAGGATAGGATAGGATAGAATAGAATAGAATAGAATAGAATAGAATAGAATAGAATAGAATAGAATAGAATAGAATAGAATAGAATAGAATAGAATTTTTTATTGGCCAAGTGTAATTGGACACCCAAGGAATTTGTCTTGGTGCGTACGCTCTCAGTGTACATAAAAGAAAAGATACATAAAATAATTTATGAAATGCACAGCAATAACTGTAGCAATAGTTGTTATCTTACATGGCTAAAATTCATGAAAATCTATGAATTCTATTACTTGTGAAGATCACATGCAATTCCAGCTTCAATTTGTCTTATGTACTATATTTGTTTTTGTTGACCAATAACAGTAAAACGAAGTGTTTTCTCTTTTGGAGGAGGTTCATGGAACCCTTTGGCCAAAGTGAGAAAATAATCTTCTAGTATGTTTACACTCTAATTTTTTTGGCTCTGTTCTCAGACGTTCTCCAAAACATCTATGTTCCATCTAAGGGTTCATCTAGAAACATGGGCTATTCTACAAACTCATTCAAAGTTTTAGAGAATTGCTTTTCTTGCAAACCTTTTCTGGTTAAAGATTCTTTTCTTCAAGTCTATATTACCCTAATCATCACAACACATTCAGTAATGGCTGAGTTACCACTACCTGTTTTCTGAGTAGTCTTAAAATAGTTTAGAATGTTATAGATAAATTCAGCAGTGATTCTTACAAAATCAAGCAAAATACTTTCCCTGAAGTATCAGTTATCTGATTTAGACTTTGGCAAGAATCATTTATAGTGTAAATAAAATGTCTCTCTTATTTTGCTTGTCATAAGCTGGTATAAGAAAAGTTAATAAGTTGCTCAAATACTGCCTTCCTTAAAAGCAGACAAGAGGAAGCAAAGAATCTTCAGTTGCAAATATTGGCATATATTATATAAACTGAGCCGATAAATATGACTGAAAATGATGCATAATTTAGAATTAGAGTTCAATTTATTATGTTAGATCCATACATGAAAAGAGCTGTGCGTTTATATGGAGCAAAATAGATACCTAATCAGGTTTCTTTTTCTATCAAGGGTTTCATTAAATTATATATAATTATAGATCATCTTAGTAGCATCACTATAGTAGATCCAAGCAATCTTAGATGATTTGTATCTAAAAGAAACTTTGAGCAAACAGCTTATCTCCATATTAAACTTGGGGTATCTGATCATATTCACCTTCACTCCAACTGTACTCAGCCTTCTAAAGTTACCCTTGCAATTTGAGGAATCAGGGGAAAATGGTATTCTGCCAGTACAGCTGAATTTTACAATTTCTTAGTCATTTCCTACCAGTAGTAGTAAGAACAGTTCAATAGTGCAATTATCTCAAGAAATAATGGTCAAATAGAATTTGGATGGGCATTTGTTAGGGATGCTTTAATTTGGATTCCTGGAATGGGCAAGAACGGCTTAATTGACTCAATTCTATGAACCCAAAATTCTATGGTCTGATACGTCATTTGTACCTAGTTTATGAAGCATTGTTTCTGATATGGATATGAATGTATCTATAATTATCAGGAATCAGATATTTAAAAGTTCATGGTCACAGTCATAGCAAACTCTCCAAACTCCTAATTTATGAGCCAGATGGAAAGTAGCATTCATTTGTATTTACACATTTGTAAGCACCTGTTATAGGGATATGGTGGCTCAGTGGCTAAGACGCTGAGCTTGTCGATCGAAAGGTCGGCAGTTCAGCAGTTCGAACCCCTACTGCCACATAATGGGCTAAGCTCCTACTTGTCCCAGCTTCTGCCAACCTAGCAGTTTGAAAGCACGTAAAAAATGCAAGTAGAAAAATAAGGATCACCTTTGTTCCGTGCGCCTTTGATGTTTAGTCATGCCGGCCACATGACCACGGAGATGTCTTTGGACAGCATTTCGCTCTTTGGTTTTGAAATGGAGATGAGCACCACTAGAGTCGGGTATGACTAGCACATATGTGCGAGGAGAACCTTTACCTTTACCTTTAAGCACTTGTTGATACATAGACATAATACTGATCTCACAAAAGTTGAGACAGGATGTGCCAGTTTGTTTATATTTTTTTTTTTCTGAACCAGAATAAGTCATCTGGTTAAAAAAGAAATTATCAGAGATAATAATTGGAATTATTACTGTTCGAAATTCTCAAGAGATAATAATGTTGTGATAATTGCTTTATGCAACTATTATCAATTGATTTAAGTAGTCCACAATGAGCATCTATTTTTCTGCATATTAGGCATTACAACAATAAGCATGCCTGAATTGATGATGCATAGGAAAAAGAACCCGAAGTAATTACAAAACTAATATAGTCAAACACATGTGTTTTTATAAATAGAATGAGAACAAATGATGAATATATAATTAAAAAAAATTTAAAAGATCTCTGTTGAATAGAGATTTCAGGTGTTGCCATAAAGATGCTTGAACAATTCTTTTTTTAGTCACAATACCAGGAATTGTGCTCAACTGACTACGAGGCTCGGTTGAATTTTATTTTTGAGTAACAAAATTTAAAGTTAGAGCTGTTTAAAACTGCTTTCTGCAACGAAATAATTACCTACAGTTTACAACTAAATGTTTCTTTGACAGCATCCCTGGGTTTGCCTCCAAATAATTTGTGTGTGTGTGTGTGTGTGTGTGTGTGTGTGTGTGTGAAGGCACAAACTAAGGCTATGTAGCAGATAATAATTAAGAAATGGGTGCATGGTAGCATAAACAGCACCTATCAGAAGTATTTTAAAGCAGCTACATCTTCTCCCAAGATCATGCAACTGCCCTTCATACTTTAAAGAACCTCTTTGAAACTGAATACAAAGCACTGATTTGAAATATATAGAACTGGATGCCATAAAATATTTTTCTTTAAAAAAAACCTATCCTTTTTCATCTTTCCTTTTATCTGTCTTGATTCCTGGAATCAAGAACCACTAAGAAAATTGGGCTACAATAGTGTACTTTATAGAAGGAAAAAGCACCAAGTACAGCAACACATATTGTTATCTGTCTGTGCTCCAGGATAAAATAAGGATTAGATATGGATCCACATATCCCTGCTTACAGCAAAAGATGCCTATAGCCAATACAAGTGCTGTTTTTTCCCCTTCCTATTGTAGGAAGTTAGCACCCGCCCCTTTCCTGGAAGAGTGAAATATTTTAGGAAATATGAAAAAGGCAGAATATTATATTTCCCTGGATGAGAAATGGAGAAGCATATTTTACAGACAAAGCAGTTCCCATCTTCCTGCCCCCACCCTTTGTCAATGGGCCATTAAGGCCTGGGCCAGTCTCTTCTACATAACAAAGATCTACCTCCTTCAGGCAGAGCCATAGTAGGAATTGCCAAAGATCCAACAAAGATAGGATTAGCCCTCTACACAACAGCAGCAGAAACTCACCACATGTGACCTGGAAAGCACATGTGACCATTTTCCAGCAAGGCTAGCTAAGACCCCTGCAACCTGGGAGTCTGACAACCAATTAGGATACTCTTTTGGGGCCCCAAGAAATGTAGAGCCAGAGAGAGCATAAAACCCAAAGATTTACTGTATCTGCCCCTTTTCTGTTCAGGAACTCAAGCCATGTGACCCTTCCACCATTAAACCATCTTTCCAAGCAGTCTCCATGTTTCCAGTGTCTGTTTCCCCACTTGGAGCACAACCCAGAAGGATGTTTCTTCCAACACTATATTGTGGAGACATGTTCAGAAACCATCTGTTGATGTTGGACATTTTTTCACATTCATAGGGAGTGAGAAGGTTTATTTGCTAGGGATCTCAATTTAAATGGATAGAGAAGGGGCTCCACTAAAGTTGTGGGAAAGTAGAACTAAAAAGCAAGATGAAATGTATTTGAATTGTTTTTCCAATGAGCCCTTGATGCAGTTAACTCCACCCATAGGTTTATTTAGGAATCTGAATGCTAACATGCATTTTAAAAGGAGGGAGGGGAGCTACAACATATGCAATATATGGCAGTATAAGAAAATAACATAATAACATAACATGAATAGCAATCAAAGAACATTCAGGAATACTGAGCCCTATAACATAACACCCATATTTCAGGCTCTTTCTAACTCAAAAAAACATTCTATTACTTAAGTGCATCCAGTCTTTAATCCAAATCAAACAGTGAGTGGCAATGTACAATATCAAATCAGATAAATCCTGTCTTCCTCTTTCCTTATAGTTACACCCCATATTTAATATTTTTCACCCATGATACACAAATGTGTATATATTATTTTCCCACTGTTGAAGTGGTGCCTCAATTGTCAAAACAGGTATTGTCTGGAACAAATATCATTCTAGTCAGGACATTTGTTTTGTGACAGGAATTCTCCCAGCAATGACATTTGTATGTTCCTTTAAAAAACACATCTTTGTAAAACTTCATTCCATGTCTTAACATAGTTATTTTGAAATAACATACTTTTCATATTTGTCCTTGTGATAATTAGATTACTTTCTTCTGTGTCTTAAAATCCATTTACTTTATCAATTCTGTTTTATCTTCTATTTTCATGTCCTTTGTTAGCATTGTCTTCTGCTTGTTGATCTTAAAACCTGCTAATGCATCAATATTTTTCAGATTTCCCATTAATGTTTCCATTCCCTTTAAAGGAAATTTCCAAAATCAACCCCGTTATTTAAAAAAGCCGTTAATGTATAGATTTCTTTTTTTTAATCTTTACTTCCACAAGTCTTCATCTTATATCGCTGTTTACTATTTCAAGAACTCAAATAAACAAGAAAAGAGAAAGTAACTCTGCCTTGTTCTTATTTGTATCTCACAAAGCTTTGTTAAATATCCATTCACCATTATTTGTGCTTTTTGTGTAGTATAAATCAATCTTAAAAGTTTGTTCCAAAATTCACATCTTCCAAAACTTTCAAGAGAAAACCCAATTCAAATTGTCAAAGGCTTTCTCCACATCTAAGAAAATCAATAGGGCTTCTTTTTCATTATGTTGCTCTAAATATTCCAAAATGGCCAACACATTTTATCATTTAAGTAAAAATCCACATTAAGTCTCATGAATTAATTCTTCCAAAATTACTTTCATTCTATCAGTCAGTATTGTTGTAAAGAGCTTATAGTTATTCTTTTTAATAATGACATTGGTCTATACTTTATTGTTATAATTAAACCTTGTCCTTTTTTAGGTATTAGTGCTATTTTGGCCTTTTTCCAAGTCTCTGGCACCTTTCCTCCCTGTCAGATACAGTTCACTATATTTTGTAAAGGTTGTAAAAGTTAATCCTCAAAACAAAAACAAAAAATGTGATAACCCATATGGTCCAGGAACCTTGCCTGCTTCATCCATTTTATAGCTTCAGAAGCTTCCTTTATTTGTATAGGTTCATTCATAATCTGTTTCTGTTGCTCTGTAATCCTTCATAAATTTTGTTTCTTTTCTACAGAGAGATGTCACTTGCTTTATACAAGTTAGATCAATATTGATAAAATGCTTTTTGCATGGACATGCTATCAATTAACACAGAATCTCTCTCTTGTAGTATCATTTTTTTTCATAATTTATATATCAACCATTTCCCTGTTTTGTTTGCAAACTCAAAGGTGTGTTTTGCTTTCCATAGTTCATTTTTAGTTCTAATTCTCTTACTGTTCACATAGATAACTGTTGTTGTAAGAGCTTAATTTGTTGGGAAGTTTAATTCTTTTTTTCTCTTCATCTAAGCCAAAGTAGCTTGTGTTTTCTCTTGCCTCTTCTTTTTGAGTTCACTATTATGTTGTACGAAACCTCTGATAAAATGCAAATAAAACAAAACCTTTATTTGCATCCCAAATCATTCCTAAATCAATACATTCATTGAAAATATTTTTTTTAAATTTAATTTCTTTTTACAATCTTCCACAATTGCTTTCTTCTATAGCAGCATTTTATTCAGTCTCCATTTAAAAGATTTTTTGTACAGACCAAACTCACAAAATTATGATTGGAAAAAGGTTTTGGCAGTAGGTTTAGAAATTAATTTTAGAATCCTTAATAGCCAAATTATTGGAAATCTATACCTTATCTATTCTAGAAAAGGATCTATGTGTTTCAGAAAAGTAAGTATGCTCTCTTGAACTGCCATTTTTCGGTCTCATATTTTCACAAGCCTTAAATTCAGAGGTGAAATCCAGTAGGTTCTGACAGGTTCTGGAGAACCGGTAGCGAGATTTTTAACAGTTCAGAGAACCGGTAGCGGAAATTTTAAGTAGTTTGGAGAACTGGCAAATACCACCTCTGGCTGGCCCCAGAGTGGGGTGGGAATGGAGATTTTGCAGTATCCTTCCCCTGCCATGCCCACCAAGCCACGCCAGCCATGCCACACCACGCCCACCACGTCCACAGAACCGGTAGTTTAAAAAATTGGATTTCACCACTGCTTAAATTGCCCATCAAATCAAAGAAAACCTTTAGTGATTTGTCTCTCTTTGGTCCAAGGATTTATCCAATAAGTTACATAGAGTGCTATGTAGCCATTGTGGTGTAGTACAGTGTTTCCCAAACTTGGCTATTTTAAGATGCATGGACTTCAACTCCCAGAATTCCCCAGCCATTATACCTGGTTGAGGAATTCTGGGAATTGAAGTCCATACATCTTCAAAAGGTCAAGTTTGGGAAACACTGGTATAGTAGTTAGAATGCAGTATTGTCCACGGCTAGGAGTTCAATCTTGACTGGTTCTAAGTTGACTCAACCTTCCATCCTTCCAAGATCGGTAAAATAAAGACCAGATTGTTGGAAGCAATATACTTTGTAAACTACTCAGAGAATGCTGTAAAAACACTGTGGAGCAGTATATCTAAGTGCTATGTACCCTATATACCCTGCACCTAAGATAAAGAAATATACGCTACTACCCATTTCCTCCTTGCCAATCTTCTGATAGAACCATCAGTAATGTACTAATATATAATAAAGAGAAAACTAAGGCGGGAAGTCACCTCCCGCCTGGACTATTGTAATGCTCTCTAATGGGGCTCCCCTTGAGGAGCACACGGAGGCTCCAACTGGTGCAGAGTGCGGCCGCACGGGTGGTTATGGGAGCAACATGGCATTCCCGTGTAACACCTCTCCTGCGCGAGCTGCACTGGTTCCAGGTGGTCTTCGGTGTGCGCTTCAAGATTTTGGTTACCACCTTTAAAGCACTCCATGGCTTAGGACCTGGTTTTTTATGGGACCGCCTACTACCACAAATAGCCTCCCACCAGCCGGTACACTCTCATAGAGAGGGGCTCCTCTGGGTGCCGTCAGCCAAGCAGTGTCGACTGGTGGCCCCCATGGGGAGGGCCTTCTCTGTGGGGGCACCCACTATCTGGAACGAGCTCCCCCGGAGATACGGAGGATCCTGGATCTGCGCACTTTCCGCCGTGCTCTTAAGACCCTCTTATTCCAGCAAGCCGGCCTGGCCTAATTTTTCTCCCCTTTCTTTTAAATTTTAAATTGAAATTTTAATTTGTTTTAAATTTATTGGGATTTTAATTGTCGCGGGCTAAATTATTTAATTTGGTTTTAAATTGTTTTTAATTTTTGTATTTCTGTATTTTATCCTGTGCCTATTCACCGCGCTGAGTCCTTCGGGAGTAGGGCAGTATACAAATTTAATAAAACTAAACTGAACTAAACTAATGCCATTTTTTTTCAATTGCAAAGTGACCAAAATATTAAAAACCCTAATTTTTGTTCAAAGAACAAGACCAATATGAGGCATATTGTTTGCTAATTCTGAATCCATACACAACTTTGTGTTCAAAGACTGACACAGACCAGTCAACAATGAGACATTTAAACTTCAGTTAATGTTGATCTTCTATACAGAGATACAAATTCATTGTAGATATAATTTTTCATTCATAGATTTGGAAAACTTCTTTATGACATTTTAACATCTTTTTCACAGATTATTTCCTAGAAGGAAATCTCTAGACCAATAATTTTCTTAATCTTTTTAAAAACCATGATTTTTGAAAAGATGTTTGAAGTCCTTGATTTTACCCCAGGGCTTGTGGGCCTCTTTAATTCTCATTTCTAATCCCTTAACACTGTTAATCAAGTCTTCAGTACTTTTAATTATTATTCAACATCTTATTTAGGATTAGAATTCTTTTTTCCATGATTACCTTATGAATATAGTTCATCAAATATTCATTGTACAATTACAATTAAAAATGTAATTCCCACAAAGATGTCTTTAAAGTAAAGAAAGTAAGGACATTGGAAACAAGCACTTTTTACAAAATCAATAAATATTATGTATTTCCTCCTCAACATTATACCTACTCAGAATAATAAAGGAGAATGCATTTCTAGCAATATTACAAATATATCAAGACTTCCTTAAAATATCTTCCCTCATCTAGATCTTTCATCTATTTCTTTAGAAGCAGGACAACAGAAGTAGTCTTAGTTTCCAGAAAGTTCAATTGCCTCTTGAAAAAGCACCTTTGGGACAATCACAGGAGTCTCTTGCATTGCTTTGGAGTGGCCAAGGCACATGATTGCTCACTGATAATAAGTGGAATCCTCCTTCCAATTCATTTTAGTTGAATGAACTAATTCAACTAATGAACTAGTTATGTAGAAAGTTAGCACCCACCGTCTCCTAGAAGAATGAAATATTTTGAGAAATATTAAAAAGGAAAAATATATTTCCCTGGATGAGAAATGAAGAAACATGTTTTCTTAAAGGGAGAAAGCAGCCCCACCTTCCTTGACAGCAGATGTCAGCATTTAAGAGATAAAGAGATAGATAGCGTTATTCATAGGCAAAAATTCCCTGCAGCAAGGTCTGAACAAAGGCAGAATGGGATTAGCCCTCACTCAAGATCCAAAACAGGAGAGACTTCCGGTGGCTCCGCGGACATCGAGGACGGTCTCCATTGACCGCCAGCCACCCGATCTGTAAAAACCGCCCTGACAGCGCTAAACTGCTGTCCGGCAGTTTGAAAAAACTCTCCTTCTGGCAAAAAAGGAGAGGAGAGTCGGAGGGGGCGGGTAGAGCTCCCCGAAAGTCCCTGGAATTATTCCAGGGACTCAGAGGGTGAGAGCTCTCCAGTTCAGCCCACCCATTGCTCCGGATCACTGGTGCCTCTGTTATCCAGAGCTAGACGTCTGCGTCCAATTCTGCCGGCAAACAGTGAGTTCTAATGATTTTCAACAAGGCAGACAGAACGGAAGCAAGAGTGCAAGCTTTTTAAAAGAAACAGAACTTAACTCCTTGAATACATTGTTGCAAACGGAGCTCTCCTGAGCTGGAGGCTGGAGAGGAAGCCTTTGTTATGGGCGGAAGGGAAAGTGAAAGTTAAAGGGAAATTGCTTGTTAAGAGTCTTCTGCCTGAAGAGAAAATTGCTGGGGACTGAGAATAGTTTGAAGAGAGGACTGTTTATTTTGAAAAAACTCTGAAATAGACATTGTAAGACTGTTTATAAGACTTTGTGGCTGTAAAAGGAAAAAACTCATTTTAAAATGAGTTAAACAACTAAAGCCACCAACTTCTAAAGGGGGATGAGGTTCCCCTGTAGTGACTCAAAAACAACAACTTCCGGCTGATACACAGTCACAAGACCTTAAAGAATTTATAATGGGTGGCCTGAACAATCAGGCAGAAATGATGAAAGAATTCTCAGAGGAGTTAAAGAAAATCAAAGATGTGGTGGAGGAAAAACATGATGCAATAAGAGATGACATTGTTTTTGCAGTTTCAGGACTGGCTAATCATATGTTAAAGATTGAGGAGAGAGTACGGGAAATTGATGATGCTAATTTGGAGCTTGCAACTAAATTAGGAGAGGTTATGATACAAACAGAGAAAGTGGATGACGAAATGGTTATGTTACAATACAGATCAATGGAATTTGCCCTGAGGCTGAGAGGTTTGAAAGAAAAGAGTGGTGAAAATTTAAAAGATATTTGTTCCAATGCTTTAGCAGAGCTGATTTCAGAAAGGCCAGAAGATGTGACAATTCAAATGGACAAAATCTATAGGGTTAACTCCTGGCTGGCAAAACAAAAGCAGCTTCCAAGAGATGTGGTGATTTATTTCACAACAAGGAGAATTAGAAATGACATTCTGCAAGCTTCTTATAGAAACAAGATTAAAGTGGATGGACAAGAGCTGGTGGTCCTGAAAGAGCTTCCTCCTAAAATGTTAAGAGATAGAAAGCAGTTTGGTTTTTTGGTAAATGAACTAAGAAACCAGCAGCTCCAGTACAGATGGGATGTCCCATTTGGGATAATAGTGACATATGCTGGGCAAAGCCATCGCTTAAACACAGTTGAAAAGACAAAAGATTTTTACACCAATGTTTTAAAGGCTGGAAGGCCACCCTCACCAGGGGGTGCTAGAAAGCAATTGGAAATGATACAACAAGAGAAAGATGGAGGGCAACCACAAACCTATGCTCAAGCTTTAGCTGGAGGAGCTAATTTGGAAGAAGATTTATTGTTGAGTGGGGGTCCACCACCAACCCTTGAGCCATTAAAGATGATAGAGTTGCCAAAAGATCAACGTTTGACAAGAGCCACTTACAAACAACATCTGGCACAACAGCCTCAAGATTCAACCCAACAAGTCCAAAAAACACAAGCAGTGGGAGGAGCTATGCCGAAGTCTAAAATGGTGGGGGAGGTTCAGCTGATGCTCTCAAAGCTTGGAGGGCCCAGAGATGGCAAATAAATTCTTATCTTGGAATGTCAACGGTTTAAATTCTCTACAAAAAAGAAAGAAAATATTTCACTACTTGAAGCAATTTCAGAATGATGTTATTTGTTTGCAAGAAACGCATATTAAATCCTCAAATCAAAAGTACTTGATAAATTCGAAATTAGGTACACATTTTGTGGCATCAGCACCAGAGAAGAAAAATGGCCTAGTTATATATATTAAAAGAGGCTTATTGGCCAATTTAATTGAGGCTGACACTCAAGATAGATATATTGCAATTGAATTATTAACACAGAATGGGAAGCTGCTTGTAATTGGAGTATATGCACCTAATCAACAACAAGACAAATTTTATAAACTTTTACATACTAAAATACTACAATGGGATTATAGATCTTTACCTCTAATGGGTGATTGGAATGGGGTAATAAATACCCAGAAAGATAAAAAAAAGTCTTTCCAAGATACCCATGCATGCTAAGTTGCCTAAATCTTTTTTTGATATTTTGGAAGATATGGAGCTTAGAGACATTTGGAGAGAAAGGAATGTATTGGAAAGTGATTTTACTTTTTTTTTCAGATAGGCATCAATCTTTTTCTAGGATTGATTTTATATTAACCACAAATGATCCTTTTTCTAGGGTGAAGAATACGATGATATGTCCAAGAACTTTAACTGATCATAGCCTGGTTTGGGTGGAATTAGAGCAGGAAAGAGGGGAAAGGAGGTCTTGGAGGTTAAATGAGAATTTATTTAGATAAATTTTATGTCTAAGAAGCAGGATTTTACCTATGGGGGGTTAAGAATTTTTTTTAGGGGGTGTTAGTTTAATGATTGGTTAAGCAATTTAGTTTATTGTTAAAAGTCAATAGAAATACCTTGTGTTCTGCTTTGGGAAGTCGGGGAGGGGGAGGGGGGTTGGGTGGGAGGTTTGTGGGGAAATTGTGTTTGTTTTAAAACTTTTTTAATTAAAAAAAAAGATCCAAAACAGGAGGAAAGACATTAAGACACAATAGGAATTGCCCAACACCCTTTCAGGACACAAGCCTCTTTATTACATCATCTCAGAGAATCCAAACTTCAACCAAACTTCTCAGACAACCCACAGAGCCAGCTACATGGCCCCATTGGACTCTGACAACAGCCAATAGAATACTTATTCTTGCACAGGAACAGAAACCTCAAGTTCAAAGCCCAAGAGAAGGTATAAAAAAATCCCCACTCTCAACTCCATGTGGTCAGCTTCATCATTAAACCATCTTTCCAATCAGCCTCCATGTTTCCAATGTCTTTCTCCCAGCTTGGAACTGAACCAGATGGATATTTCTTCCAACACAGGCTTGAAGTTTGTTTAGATATCTGTGGCATGTACTAACTTTATTGTGATCCTGACAAGCTTGGGAGGGCAGAGACTTGAACCTGGGTCCCCTATATACTTTGTTAATTTGTCTCTTTAGCGTGGCATTTTGTAGCCCAAATATATCCACCTACTTTCTGGAGAACTTAAATGACCTCTCTGCTAAAGGGTTTCACTTTATGAGCAAGAGTTGGCTGCTGATAGTTATCGTTGCATTTTAACTATTTTAATTCCTCAAGGTGCTCTGGAACACCGCCTGATTTGTAACTCTGGGTTGCAGGTATTGCTGATGAAAAGGGAAGTATTCAGACAGAATGGTTTAGGTTTCCATGATGGCTGTGACTGTCATTGATCTTCAGTGTGTACTCTCCCATTTCTAATCTAATGATTGGTATTTAGGGAAGCTTTTTGCAAGCAAAGAAGCTTTTTATATTTTTTGTACAGGTAATGCTTGACTTACAACAGTTCATTTAGTGACCATTCAAAGTTACAATGGCACTGAAAAAAGTGACTTGTGACCATTTTTCACATTTACGACCGTTGCAGCATCCCTATAGTTACAAGAGGCCGGGTGAGGTGAAGTGCCCCCTCGATGTGAGTGATGTCGAATTGGCCATGCCCACCCAGTCATGCCCACCCAGCAACACCTACCCAGCCAGTCATTA
Organism: Arizona elegans; assembly: GCA_022577455.1. Lineage (NCBI taxonomy): Eukaryota > Metazoa > Chordata > Lepidosauria > Squamata > Colubridae > Arizona > Arizona elegans. Next base: position 225,808,209 of record JAKOOJ010000001.1, read on the forward strand.
GGGCAGAGAACCAGTTGTTAAATTATTTGAATCCCATTACTGGGTGGAAGTGTTCCCAAATTTGCAGGGCTCACTCAGAGAAATCTTATCTGCAAACAATTTCATAGAGACTCCTCCATAGCAGATATCTCAATTTGTGCTATTTGAGCAATTGAATCAGGCAGCAGAGGTAGAGAATGATAGCCCTGAAAAAAGTGTATGTTTAGCTTACATTTGTTAGTAGAATTAAAGCTCAGATCTTCATCATTATCTTTCAGCTATTGGACAGATGTTTCTGATATTCTGGAACAACTTGTGAATGTTCTGAAGTCTACCTCCTAATACAATCAACATGGGTTATCCTGCAACTGCAGAAAAATAATTTTGAATCTTAGTTATTCAAGATATAGAGATTGTATCTTAGTTTGAGAGTGAGTCACTGCTGCATCCCAGCTGTTCATTACCATATGAATTTATTATATCCTCTACAACATTGTTATCTGGAGTTGATTTTCCTTGTTGTGAGAGACAACACAAGTTATTTTATGTATCTGAAGACTGAACTGTGACAAGCAATGCATCAAGAGTAATGGTAACAAATGGTTTATGCTCCAGCATTAGTCACTGAAGATTCCCCCACCCCCCACCCCTTTCTTCAAGAAGAAAATTGCTGGAAGATTGCAAATCAGAATTCAAGAGCCAATGAAATTTTTAGGAGGAAGAATGTTTTATTGCTTATTATATCCCAACTGACAACATACTGTAAGCTTGCCAAACTGCACACATACTGTGGTCAAAGTCAGAAGTGATAAACTCATAGAAAAATTACAGGCTGCCTGCAACCCCAGGTCCACTTCTTCTGGCCACACAAATGGTTGTCAAACTATGTTACTGAAATTGAGCAGCTAATTATGATATAATTTTTCATCAATTGGAGAAGAACTATAACTGGGGTTTCAACCTCTAATAGGTGGACACATCCATAAATCATAACTCACCATTCAAAACATATACATCAAGCCCCTCCACCAAGAACCAGTGGGAACCAGATTTTTTATATATATGTATGTATATGTATATATATATATATATATATATATATATATATATATATATATATGTATGTATGTATGTATGTATGTATGTATGTATGTATATATATATGATTCAGTGTCAAATGGTAAGGCTACATTAGGGGTGAAATGTTTCTGATTCGGACCGGATCACCCGATCCGGTAGCGATGGCGGCGGGTGGTTCGGAGAAGTGGTAGCATTTATATTATTAGATTATAATTTTGAATAGTCCTTTCAACTGATTCCAATATAACAGAAGTATAAAAATTTAAGAGTTCTTGTAAAACCTTTACAGTCACAACTTGTGAATTTGCTGACTCATATAATAATGATCCTCCATCCTTGATGTCAGCCATATTTCAATTTCCACTTTAAATTTATTCAGCTGTCAGGTCAATAAGTCCAATAATTTTCCACACAATTTAGAAGTATAAAGTAGTTGGGGTCAGTGCCATAGTCTTTTTCATTCCACTAGTACTTTAAATCTTTTTCTTGCTGTGTAATCCAGTAGCTTTTACAATGTTGCAGCTTTAACTATCACTTTCACTAGTAAGTTTCATTTTAATGCCCTTAAGCACCATCTTTTTTCTTTTTGTTTTAAACAGAGTTACTTGCATTTTCTGTTCTCCTGATTTTGCTCTGCCAGGGTCCAGGTTCAAATTTTCTTAAAATTGCTCTGCTGGTGTGGTCGTGACCCCTTGTTCTGCATAAAGCAGAATTGTCCCGGATCTGGAGCACTGAAGGGCTTTCAGGGAGCTCTCACCCTGCAAACCCCAGGCTTAAAAAAAAGTCTGGGGGTCTAGGGGAGCTCTACCCAGACCCTTCTGCTCTTCTCTCCCCCTTTTTCCCTGGGGGAGAGTTTCAAGCCGCTAGAACAGCTGATTTTCGCTGTTCTAGCGGCAAACGGAATCACGGGGCTGGAGCTCCTAAAGGAGCGTCCATTCGGGGAACGCGGAGCCACCGGAAGTCTAAATTTTAAGAATGAATTGAAAGCATTGGATAGAAAGGAACAAGTAAAACTTATATTGGGCACCTCTAGTCCCGACCTATTATTAATCTGACTTTGCAAAGAGAACATCTTGCCAATTGCAGGTTCTTTCATTCAAAATAATATAAGAAGGAATAACAGAATTATATGTATAAGACAAATTTTCATGTGCATAGCTTCTTTCCAAATCACATCTGTGTGAAACACAATTTAGGAACTAATGAAATTGCAAGTTCCACTGCAGCTATAAGCTATTTAATAGGACCAAAACATTATCTAATTGAGCCTCTTGTTCAGTGCAGGTTCTAGAGCTGTGATGATGCAGTGGTTAGAATACAGTACTGCAGGCTACTTCTGCTGACTGCTGGTTGCCTGCAATTTGGCTGTTCGAATCTCACCAGGCTCAAGGTTGACTCAGGCTTCAATCCTTCTGAGGTGTGTAAAATGAGGACCCAGACTGTTGGAGGCAATATGCTGACTCTGTAAACCCCTTAGAGAGGGCTGTAAAAGCACTGTGAAGTGGTATATATTGTAAGTCTAACTGCTATTGCTACTGCAGCATTTTTGACATTTGACCATGACCATCCAGTTTCTATTTGAAGACATCTAATGAGCTTTTGTGTGTTATGTGCATGTGTCTTTGAGTAAGCATCAGCTTGTAGTTTTCTCTAGACATCTCCCTGCAATTTTCTTGGCAAGATTTCAGAAGTGATTTGCCTCCTTCCTAGGGCTAAGAGACAGTGCCTTGTCCAAGATCACCTAACTGGCTTTGTGCCTAAAGTGGGACTAGAACTCACAATGTCCCAGGATCTAGTCTGGTGCTTTAACATCTATATCAAATCGGCTGTCTTCTAGTGATTTGCCCTGGTAGGATGATGCTCAGCATTCTATCTATAACCATTTACCTAATAATCTTTGTGTGCTTTCTTTTTATAATGATAGTTGCTATTTATGCTGATAGTCCGTACTATGATAGCGTAACTAGTTCACCTCTTAGGACACATTGGTTTGGGTGCTGAGGTTTCTACGTAAATAAAGATATGTGTTAGATTTATGTCTTACCTCAATATCTCAAGGTAACTGACATGGAGCTATTCCCACAACAGCAACCTATGAGTAGGCTCAAAATGACCAGGTGAGTTTCGATGATTAGCTAGTGGGGGTGGGGGCTAGAGCATGGGTTTCCTAGTCCTAGTCCATTGCTTTAAGCATTCTATTACACTAACTGTAATTGACAGTAAACAATTATAGGACTGAGTTAAGTACCTGTAATAACTCAACTTTGGCAGAGCCAAAGAATGCTTCATTGCAAACCAGTAAAAAAAAAAAAAGCTATAAGCAAATTGTTGCCATTAAATGTTCAATCATTTGTTCAGTGGATTACAAATCGCATATGTATAATGATAGTAAACATATTCCTTTTTCTCCATAAGTTCCAATATGCTCAAGAAAATCCACTGTTAAACACCATTCTAAATGTCACACTTTATGAACAGTGCTTTTTAAAATCAATTCATACATATGTAGTGCTCTTTAGAGATTTTCCTTGAAAAATCCTAATCTTAGAGTAGCTGTCTTCCTTTCAGTTCCTTTAAACAAAATGAAATTTCAATTTCTCTCCATGGGAATTGCTGGATGACCTAATAGTTTTCAATTTATTTAGAAGGAAGGAAGGAAGGAAGGAAGGAAGGAAGGAAGGAAGGAAGGAAGGAAGGAAGGAAGGAAGGGTTTTTTTTAGTAATGTGTGATAATTCTGTATTTCAGCAACTCTTTTTTTATTGGGAAATAGCATTTTATATAATTCCCCAATGAGAAGCTGTCACCTATCTTTTGAGTAAGCTTTATCCCTCTTTCTGCAATGAGTTCTTGAAACCGCTGATGACTCCAAGCAATTTTTTCTAACTTCCTAAATAAAGACATCAGTCTATCTGCAAAAAACAGTACACGGGCAGGAAGGGGCATCTGTCTCGGGGGGAAAAGCTCTTACCAGCTTAGTTAAAAGCTGTGAAATGTTATTATTGAGTGTATGTCAATGTGATGTGTCCTTACAGTTTAAAGTGCTGCTTGAAGCACAAGATTTCTCATTTATGATATATCAGCCTAAGTATATAAAGTGTTCTGGGGAAAGATTCTTACCACTCCATCAAAGGTAATTAAAGGCAGAAGAGTAAACTTCAAAGACAAATGGAATAGAGTTGGAGAGAAGAGGGAAGAAATTATCTTTTCTTCAGTTGCTACAAAGCAATTTATTGAAAGAAAGACTTCAATGATGACTAACTTTATTGCTATTCTTTTTTTTTTTAATACACTACAAGGAGAAAATAAACATAAAGAGTTTCTCAAGGATGTATTATTAAAGTTTGAAATGAACCACTACAAAATGCCTTATCAGGATGGATTGCATTTTCTTAGATGAGTTATGCTTATGTGTACACTGGATACAATTGTTAACTAATGTATTGTTACCCCGGTTTCCCCGAAAATAGGATCCAACTGGAAAATAAGTCCTAGCATGATTTTTCAGGATGCTCGTAATATAAGCCCTACCCCCAAAATAAACCCCAGTTAAGATTGTCAGTCAGATGGATGCATTTAGTGCCGTATTTTCCCCAAAATAAGACCTAAGCAAAAAATAAGCCCTAATGTGTCTTTTGGAGCCAAAAAATAATATAAGACCTGGTTTTATTTTCGGGGAAATATGGTAGTGTATTGTTCTTGTTCTTCTTAATAACCTGTTCTATGTGGATGACTGTCTAGATCCCAAATAATATATATGAATGCAGTATTTTGCTTTGTAACTCAGCATGAGGGATAAATGAATTGGAATTATTCTATGATGATGAATTTCCCCCTTCATATGCTACAATTTATTTTTGGATTATCTCTCCTATTTTTATTGGACTATTTCTTACAAAATGAAAGCTTCAGAACCTCCTGCCTCAATTACTATTCACTGTTAAGTTATTGCATGGCTGCCACAGGTGCATGTATTAAATACGCTGTCAAGCAGGATATGGCATCCTGTTTCAGGGTCATTTTAATGAGGAATTCCAGGTGAAGCATTCAGTAAGATAAAGATTTAGAAGGTGAAGGGTTAGAATGAGGTTAAATTGGAGATCAACTCTGACCCATCATCTTGACTATTGTTATTAAGGTAAAGGTCCTGCTGTGTTTCCCAGGTAAAATGGACTGGGTATTTTACTTTATTTGCAATAAAATATAAAAGCTTTCTTCTTTAAGTAAAGGAATGTTATTTTATATCTATGGTAGACAAAGGCAGGAATGGACTTAACAGAGAGCTAGCAATCCAAAATAGCCTGCTTGACACAGTTGATTTCAGAGGGGAAGCATTTTCCTGCCTCTGATCCCAGCGCATGGTGTCATTTCAATTTTTCACTTCATGTACAAAATGTGCACAAGTCAGTATTGGATAGAAACCCTTGATTTATATGGTTCTGGGATATTTACTACTTCTTGCCGTTTTGTTTTTTTTTATTTATTTATTTTAGAAAGCCAGCAATTGTGAATTAGGCATCATGAATATGTATCTATTTAATGCAGTTCATTCCAAATTAATATTTCTCCATTTTCCCCAAATACATGTGAAAGGGAGAGATTTGGAGGAGGGGGGTCACCAATGTATTAACAAGAATTAAACAACAAAGGGAGAGCAGCTAAAATGTTTCATATTATGTGGGAAGTCATTTGCAAATATCTTATATTGTTAAAATAAAGAAAAGATAATAATTATTGAACATATAATGCCCAAATTATTTTCAATCCTTTCCATTATTAACTTTTTTATTCTATTTTCTGTAGGTTAAAATTCTGCTTGTAGTGACAGAATTTAAAAGAAAAAAATGAATATTTTGAACCAGATGCTCCATTAGTCTCTTCAGTGGATTGCAGAAACTACATTTCCTCCAAATATACACATATAATGAGTCTGACTGAATGCAGTTTTAATATAATTAATGAAATTTAACGAATCAGAATTAAAAGATTATTGCTCCAGATGTATTTAATGATTTCTTTCTATCATGGAAAAATTGCAAGGCAGAGGAATATAGCTCTGGAACCAAAAATTATGTATTCCTAGTTTATAATATCTGATAGAGGTATATAATTGTATAATGGATAGAAAAATCTTTCTCTTGAAAGAACAGGATATGTAGTTTAAGGATTGTCCTTGTCTTGATATAGTATTGTAATTGGCAGTGATTTACTTTTATTCCTCGAATTTTCTCATCTGGAATATGCTTTATATATTATTAATTGCTGTTTTGCTGTTTGACAAAACCTAATACTATTGCTATTATAATATTTTTTTAAAAAATCACTTTGAAATATTCATCTTTTAAAGTACCCTTTATAGTTTATGGTTTGTAGTATTTTTCTTTGTTTTAAAAATGTTGAGAATGAACACAATGCAATGCATCCTTTAGATATATTAATCAAGAGATTACAAATAAGATTAGACCTGTGCAGAAATTTGATTCAGGATTATAATTAGAAAGTCTTTGAATTGAATTGCCATTTGAAACCAAATAAAAATCAGAATGAATCAATCTAATTCAATTATTTGATTCTAACATCCAAATTCAATCCAATCAATTTTCCAAACTAAATTGAACAATTTGAAAAAGGGTTTCCTTACCTTACCCCAAACTGCACAATGAGCTTCATAATTTTAAGGGGGAGGGTCCTCATATTCAGATTCAGCAGTCCTCTAAGGGAGAGCTGGAACTTGAATTTGACACCTTCGGTATGTAAAATGTATGTATGCCCCTGAGCTCTGTCCTTCCTCTAGCTGTAATTCATAGCACGAGTTACGCATCATACATTCCTATCGGCCTTCCAGAAAAAAATATATAAAAATTTCATCAACTTCCTTTGAAGCTCTGAAGAAATGAAATCCCACAACAGAAAAAAAAAAGAAAAGAAAAGAAACTAATTAGTAAGAATAAAGCAAAACAAAACAAACACCACCACCCCCAACCACCCAACATCCTAAAATCAGGCAGGATGAATAACAGTTAATGAATAAATGCTTTTTTTAAAAAAAAAAATCAGAATAACGTACAATATGTGCAATATGTAATAGTATTTTTTGAAATTGGCTACATATTCAACTGGGTTGCTTGCCCTTAATATCCTTCTGAATCTTCATTTCTCTCTTACTCATCATATACTATATACATATGCATGTACATATATCCATTCACATACATACAATGTACATATACATACAGTATAAGTGTATATATACTGTGTGTGTGTGTGTGTGTGTGTGTGTGTGTGTGTGTGTGTGTGTATATATATATATATATATATATATATATATATATATATATATATATATATATACACATAGAGAGAGAGAGAGAGAGAGAGAGAGAGAGAGAGAGAGAGACACGCATAAATACACATACACTTTCTGTTGTACCGCTAACTGAACTTGGAATTGGTATGAGCATTTGTAACCCTTTGGGAGCAAATAAGAAAGTATTTTATTTTAGTTTTTTATGTGTTATACAGGCATGGGATCACTAAAACTTGCTTGAGGCTAGAAGGGGTACAAAGTGTATAATGAAGATGCAATTTTAATTGCTTTGCCTGAATCCTATAGGGAAAAAAATCTATTATATAGCTGGCATTTGAAATCATTTGGAGATCAATCATGTGTCAAGCTAACATTCTTAAATGTTTATTATTTCTTACACATGAACACTGTATGCTTATAAAAATCAAATAATGCATATCATCTTTAATTACCCTAAAGAATAAGATGGGACTGCTCCCATTTTTAAGAATTTTATTTTCCTTGATTTGGAAACACAATTATTTTAAACCCCAGCTATATTCTCTGGGTATTGCATTTTTAAAAAAATCTTACCAAAATACTAATTGGTTTAAAATACATTCTATACTCACTCATGCTTCTCCAGATTGTTCTCTTTTTTGCTGTTTCTATTTCAAGAAATTATCAAAATATGAGCCAGTTATTAGCTCCAATACCACAGCTTAACAAGCTCATGATAATTACAATATATCTCAGGCGCCTGTGAGTAGTAAATATTTAATTCGTGGCCTTGGAAGATTAGAACAACTTCAACCAGTTTCCCAGGCAGGAGATCTTTCTTTACCTGTCAAACATTTCACAACTAGAGAAAAACCTCACATCCAGCATTTTTTTTTCAACTTTGTCTACAATCTGCAAAGAAGCTGGGAAGGCAAAATGGTGTGGGCTGCTAGAAGAGAAAATTGTATGGGATAGTTCCAGTTCTTTCAAAGAAAGGAAATAAATGCCAAACTGTGCTTCATGCAGAGGAGACTGTCATTCCTGATATGGTTTCTCACACATTATTTTCCCTGTTATTTTCACCATTATAATAAGGAAGCAAGCAGAGTAAATTGAGAACAGAGAAGGGAGCTTTGTTGAGAAGTGTTCTAATTGAATGCTCACTATAGTATTCTTTGCCCATGATGGCTTAATTAAGCAGCTACAATACATAGAACTATCCTTGGGGAGCGTATGTGCCCAAGTGTATGTAGGTATTTGTGTATCTATATCTGTATATAAGCTTCTACAGTGCACAGACTCGCAGAGAGAGGGTGGATGAATGGGTAGATGAATAAGCCTCTCAATTGCTTTTTGCAATTCTTGGTTTACTTAATTCTATATTTAGTAGCTGACATTCACAAATGGGACTTCAGTGCTTTCAAAATGTTAGTAAAGCTATGTTAACATCTAAATAAAAGTGTTTTATTAATTATATAGTATACATACATATAAGGAATACATCAGTGTGTATGTATATGGGAATATATGAAATAAGGTCATATTAAATCTGCGTTGACTGATCCCGTGAGGTGGGAGAAGAAAATAACTACCCAATAACTCTTATTAGAGCCAGTTTGGTGTAGTGGTTAAGGCATTAGGCTAAAACCTGGGAGACAATGAGCTCTAGTCTTGTCTTAGGCACAAAGACAGCTGGGTGACCTTGGACCAGCCATCCTCTATTAGGCCTAGAAAGGACCAATGGCAAACCACTTCTGAAAAATCTTTCCAAGAAAACTTCAGGGGCTTGTCCAGGCAATCTCAGAGGATAGAACACAATTAACTGGAACAAAAATAAGAACAACAACAACAAAAAACCCCACTTCTTATTATTTTTTTTAATTTTTTTAATTTTGATTTATATGCCGCCCTTCTCCGGAGACTCAGGGCGGCTTACAAGGAGTTAAGCAATAGCCTTCATACTTTTGTATATATTTTATACAAAGTCAGCTTATTGCCCCCACAAACCGGGTCCAATGAGACTGAGTTGGAATATTTAAATCTTTCTTTTTTCTTTTTGGTCCAGATTGCTGCCTACATAGATTGGAGCAATTTGGAAATTAGAAAGGTCCCTCTCAGTCATGGCTTCAGAAATATCTTTGTTTCATTCAATTTCTCGAAAGGGTGCCATTTTCCATATCTCATGATTTGGAAAACTGCACCCTTCTGAGAGATCTCGAGAATGGCAGTGTGTGAGAATGGCCTCTGTAGGAAGGCCATATGTTGTATTGGCTGGATGCTCTTTCAGAAAGGCAATCTTGGGAAGAAGTAAGGGGAGAAAAGCATGATAGAGACCTAGCTAGACAGGAAGTAGACTCAAGGGACCAAGCAGGGTGGTGATGGGGGGGAGGGGGGAGGAAGATGGATGGTGACAATTGCAGCATTCTTGCAGTCATTCATAAGGGCAAGCAGATTGTCAAATGCCCAAATTGTGATCACGTGACTGTGGAGAAAGTTATGACCATAACTTTGAATACAAGTTGTAAATTCCTTTGTTCAGCACCATTGTAATTTCAAGCAGTTGCTGAATGAATGGCTATAAGACATATTTATATGCCTTGACTGATTCTTTTACTGTTGATAGTTGATTTTAAAAGGCATCATCTATCTAGTACTTCATTATCTTCATTGTAAAGTCTAAGGCTGCCCACTGTAACATTGCCATTAATTTAGTCTTCTTTATATTTAATCATAGCCCTAATTTTTTTCACTCTGCTCCATTGACTTCCATTGCTAGAAATGCTTTTGCATTTCCAGCTAGCAAAGTAGTGTTATCAAATGTGGTACTGCTTATTGATGTTTCTTCCTCCAGTTTTCAAACCATACTGATCTTGTTTAATCCCTCTTTCCTCCCTATGCATTCAGTATATAGATTGAATAAATAAAGGGAGTGTATACAGCCTTGTCTCATTCCTTTGCTGACCTGCAACTAATCCTTTCCACTATGTTCCATCCATAGTGTAGCTTCTTGACCTTTGTATAGGTTTCTCAGGAGGATAATGAAATGTTCAGGGATTCCCATTTTTTCTAAGCACATTCCACAGCTTGGTATGGTTGACACAATCAAGGAGGTTTCTATAATCAATGAAGCCTTTATTGGCTTTGTTCTTTCTTTTTAGTGTGACTTTGAACTTACATTGACATTATCTTTGCTCTTATAACTGAGCTTTTCTACCTCCTTGTATCAATTATATACTGCAGTAAATTTGATTTCTGTGTATCCCTTCTGGTGATGTCCATTTATATGGCTGCTGTTTTGATTGTTTGAAAACTGTATTAGCCATGAAGAAATCATTGCATTAACAACAACCACTCATATGTCATTCTGCTTTGTTTCCTTTACCTAGGTCCATGATCGCGAATCTATGACACACGTGCCACAGATGGCATATGGAGCCATATCTATGGGCACATGAGCGTTGCCCTAACTTAGCTCCAGTGTGCATGCATACACCAGCCAACTGATTTTTGGGCCTTTTGGGCCCACTGGAAATTGGGAAAAGGGCCATTTCTGGCCTACAGGGGTGTGGGGAAGACCGTTTTGGTCCTCCCCAGGCTCCTTGAAAGCCTCTGGACCTAGGGAGGGCAAAAAACAGGTGTACCGGGCCCACCGGGCCATCATGGGCCAAAAGCGGTGGGAGCGCGGGGAGTTGCGCGTGCATGCACGGGGGGGCATATTGAATTATGGGTATGGGCACGCACGCACTCAACCCCCCACACTCCCCACCGCTTTTGACACGCGATGGCTGTCCTAGGCCATACAGTCCTGCTGCTACTATTTCTTCCATATTATTTCCAACTTGACATTCCAGTCTTCAACCACAAGCAGCTCACTTGCGTACTCTGATAATTTTGAACCTGATCATAAACCACAGCAACCTTGTCTTCTTCATTAGTGGTTGGAACATAAATATGGATAGCCATCCTATTAAAGAATTGTCTGTAAAGTCTAATTGGTATTATTCAATCCTTGACTGCATTGTAGCCAAGTACCGTTTTTATTATATCATTCCTGACTATATAAACAACACTGTTCCTGTTTTTTGTGTGTGTCCTGAATAGTAAACAGTGCAGTCTTCAGTATTCAATTCCAGTCCACGTCAATTCACTTATGCCTAAAATGTTAATATGAAGTTGATTCATTTACTTTTCCACTCTCCTGAGCTTTCCCATGCTCATGCTTATTATGTTCCATGTCCCCATTGTAATTCTTCCTGTGCAGTTTTGGATTTATTTTCTTGCTTGGCAACATCAGCAGCTAGATGTCTCAAAGGCTTTAATCTACCTTTATCATAAACACCATAAGTGCTCTGAAGGATCCCTTAGCTGTTCCTCAGTACCATGTTGAATAGTATCTGACCTGAGGGGTTCCATCATCTGGCATTATATTGTCAATCATCTTATATTATCTACTGGTAATATAAAATTTCTTGTAAAATTCAGGAATGGTTTACCATTGCCTTCTCCCATGCAATATGAAATGTTTGTGTGTTTGTTGTCACTAAAAGATGAATCTGCCTCCAGCATCTTCCTATTTCACTGCTGCCCAATGTATGCATCTGTCTCTTTTAGCTGGGCAGCTGGGATTATCTTCACGCCTTGGTTGACCCTACTGCGATTATAGGCTCCTGCCATACTTCCAGCATTCTTTGTTCATCCTTACTAGGAACAGCCTCCTGTCACAGTCAGAACCATTGAGAGATTTGATTTATGGCTTTGTAAATAAAGTATATTTTTAGCTGACAGTCTATTCTCTCGCATGCATTTCTGACCTTGAAGAACTAAATTTGGTATTCTCCAAAAATATATATACTTACACGGGTATTCAACATGGTTGATTTCCTGGGGCTGAGCCTGAGTAACTTTCTGATCAGTCACAATCAGAAAAATAGTTATATTTTAATTTCTAATACAAATTATTCTGTCCTGGGAAAAAGTAATAGAAAATACTTTCTAAATTACAGTGGAACATGCCAATTGTTTGTAATCCATTTGAAAGTTGTGTTTGTTTGCTTAATGTTACTTTAACCATGTTTACTCAATTAACTCAATTTTCTAGATGTACAAAATGCATTAAATCATAAATCAACTACATGATAGGGTTTAGCACACACAAAAAAATGTCCTTGAAGCAACCAGTTCCCGGTTGCTTATATCTTTGCAGTTTTATTGGAAGCATTATGGAAGCAATTTGCTATTGCTTTCCTCCAGCATGTCTTTTTTTTTTCAACTTCCCAATTAATCAATAGTCCTGAAATTCCCCAAAGGTTCTCCATCCATTGGAAATAAAGTTCATGCTGACTAATTTGCAACCAAGCCACTGACCCAATTATATTTTAGCTAAATATGTTGCATGAATGCAATCCAAACCATAACTTCTGTTTTACAAATAACAGTGACTGGGTTCACACATTTCATTTTACTAAATGAAACCCAGGGTCAATTAAGAGTACACAAGAGGTATAAAAAGAATTAAAGTTCTTCTCTTATTCCAATATTCATAACTGAAGTTATTAATATCCACTATATAATAGGTCACAGGTACCTTTAGAATAATGTTTATCCACTTTTTCTTCTATAATATTTACTCATACATATAGATTTACTCATATTCAGGCATCCATACATAAGCATCAGGGGTGGGTTCTACTTACCTTTACTACCAGTTCCAAATGGGGCCGTGCATGCGCAGAAGCATTTTGATGATGTCAGGATTGGTGGGCGGGGCCTCCTGCCAGTTTTACTACCGGTTCTATAGAACCGGTGAGAACCTGGGGCAACCCACTACTGATAAGCATAAGTCAAAACACAAATCATTTTGAAGAGTGAAGATTTTCTTTCTTCTATTGCTATTTTTGTCTGGGTAAACCCTAAACTAAATTATTTGCAGACTCTGAAAGAAGCTCGTGAATTGATGTGGTCTTCTTTCTACTGTGCACCATATAGACATCTCAAAATGCTTTCACCTTGGTTTCATTAATCATCATTTTAAGTATGAATGAACAAATTAATTTACTTATTTTAAAAGCAAGAATCCAGAGGTCTACTAACTAAAGTTAGGAATAAAATAAGTCACTGGGAAGGCAAGGAACATGCTGTAAGGATTGAAGATCTTTAGCCCAAACTTTCATTTTTAGTAAGGTCTCCTTCAAACTGAGCTCAAATACCAGAATGGAATTGACAGTTATGTTACACAAAAGACAGTCTTTGTTCTTTCTCAAGTATTCTTCCCTCTCAGCAGCCTAATTTAAAGTGGAGAGGGGACTTCTCACTGTTATTAAACCATGGAAAGTAGAAAATCCTGGTGGTCTATTGAAAATCATTTAAGGATCTACCAGTGCATCTTTGTTTAACTTCTTCCTGCCTTAGCTTAAGGGACTGTTAAGAAGAATAAATCACCTCTTTTATTTCATTGGATAGTTCCCTCAAGCTTCCTTATTTAGTACTCTGTGCATGGAGTTAAGATAGCAGGTAGCGAAAGAAGGAACAAGCTGATATTAGGGCTGTAAGTGCTTCAAAAAGGATTTAGAAGTGCTTTGGGTCTTGCACAACAGAGCATACAGCAACTTCTGCTATCTCTTAAAACCTGAAAAATGGTACTCCAGTTTCCAATGTCATTTTAACTATAATGTGTGAACTCCTTAAAGCAGCAATGCTTCCCCCCACCTTTCTTCAGTCAAAGAAGTCTGAATATGTTCTCAAGTACTGAGATTCCTGCCTTTATGCCAACATACTGTGTGCCAGGCATTGGTGATGTTTCTATATCAGGACATGTCTTTTTTAAAAGCTCCAAATTTCAGGTCTTGCTATTGTTAATATAATGAAGATGATGATGATGATGATTGCTGCCTTACCATCCCTTCAAAATTTCACCATGGTATACTAAAATTTTTCTGTTGGATTTTGGTGAGGATCTATCATCATCATCACCATCACCACCACCAACAACAACGTTCCAATATCTAAGGGGCTGGCACAAAGAAGAGTGACTCTCAGAAACCTCCCATTGTACAGCATTTTTCAGGTATCGATGTTCTAGCAAGTGAAGAATATGGCCAGCTAGACACATTCAACGTTCCATCACAATGGCTTACAACTATCCTCTGGGGATCTATAGGGGAAAGAAGCCAGAAGTCTATATTGGGCCTGTGATCATGGACAGCTCATACAAAGCGTAGGGCAAAGTTTTTTGATTTTAGCAGCTTTAAGATAAGTGGACTTCAATTCCCAGAATTCCCCAACCTACCACATTGTTATAGAGGCCTATATGGGGATCCTATTACATGCTTGCAGACTTTTGCAGTGATTTGGATTATTGTCCTTACATGTTTCCTAATCATGGGGGGAGCACAGTGGTGAAGTCTAAAATTTGTTACTACCGGTTCTGTGGGCGTGGCTTAGTGGTGGGGTAATGTGACTGAGTGGGTGTGGCCAATTTTTTTTTTACTTTTAAAACCATATTTTCTACAACCTCTTCGGCGAAAAAAATGCTTTCAAAAGGCTCTGATGATCCCAGCTGAGTTGCCTGATCAGCAAAGACTTTTTTTCTTTTAAATGCCTCTGATGATCAAGCAACTCAGCTTGGATCGTCAGAGGCATTTAAAAGAAAAAAAGTCTCTGCCAATCAGGCAACTTAGCTTGGATTGTCAGAGGCATTTAAAAGAAAAAAAAGGGGTTTTTTTTCTTTTAAAAGCCTTTGACGATCCCAGCTGAGCCACACAATCATCAGAGCCTTTTTTTTTAATTATTTTTAAAAGCATTATTTGGCTGAAGAGGTGGTAGAAAAAATGCTTTTAAAAGTAAAAAAAAAAAAAAAGCCTCTGATGATGGTGCGGCTCAGCTGGACATGGGGGGGTGGCAGGCAGTGATTTTTGCTACTGGTTCCACTCACCTTCATCCCTACCAGATCAGGCAATCCGGTCTGAACCGGGAGCATTTCATCCCTGAAAAGCATCAAAAGATTACCCCCTAACACTTCCGGTTTCCCTGTCTTCGGCGGCGACGGTGCTTTCTTTTAGCACCGCCACCCCCGCCGCTTGTAGAGCCGCTTCCCGAGCGTGAAGCGGCTTGAAATCTTCAAAATCCCCAGGATTAATGAAGAAGAGGCAGCAGGGTACAGGTAGAGCCCCTGCAACCCCCCCAGGGAATTGTTTCTGGGGAGGAAACAGGCGCGGCTCCCTTACAACCTGCTGAGACTCCGGGCGGCGTGGGACGTCTTCTGCCTTTGCAGAACAAGCCGACTTCAGGAAACCTTTAAAGAGCGAGGAAATAAGCCAAATAAACACTTGAAATCCACTTGAACCCTGAAACTCTGAACTGCAAGTATTAGCCCTTTGCTGATTTTTTATGCTGAAGTGAAAGTTTCGGAATGAGTGAAAGTGACTGAAAAAAATATGGCGCTCAGCAAATGAATCAGTGGGTGTGGATTGGTGAAGTTACCTTGTCTTCTATAAAGTTAAAAAGTTGCTACAAAGTTGCTCCGGCTGTAACAGAAATAAGAGGAAAATCTCTCCCTTTTACTTGTTTTTGCTGCACTATAGTTTTGCTTTGAGTAAATCTGGGGGACTTTCTTAGAAGGTTTTGTGGAGGTGGCAGAAGAGGCGGAACCTCCCTTTTTAGAAAAGCTAGCCTACGTGGCAGGATGGCTTCAAAGAAGCAGGAAGGCAAAACAGGGGGGGGATCCCCCCCACGTAAACAGAACACGCAGTCACAAGCTCAAAAAAAAGATCTGGACATGGGAGATTTAAAAGAATTCATTTCAAATATTTTGGATGAGAAATTTCAAGACATGGATGATAAAATAAATAAAATAGATGAAAAAATCCAAAAGTCACAACAGGAAATTATGCAGGAAATGCAGCAGAACCAAAAGATGGTGACCAAAAAAATAACGGATGTGGCGTCTGGCCTGGCAGGATTTATTATGAAAGTTGAGTCAAAAGTGGATGAATTTAAATTAGAAGTTAATGCTAAATTGAAAAATAATGATCATAAATTTTTTGATGTTGATGACAAGATGCAGAGAGTTGAGAATGACATTGTTATGATGCAATTCCGGGCAATGGAATTTGCTATACGGCTTCGAGGAATTAGAGAAGAGGAGAGACAAGATTTGAGACAGATTTGTGCTGAAGCCCTAGCTGTGATTTTAAAAACTGATCCTGAGATGGTCTTTTGCAAAATAGATAAAATCTACAGAGTTAACTCGTGGGTGGCCAGACAAAGACAATTGCCCAGAGATGTGGTCATATATTTTACAGACAGAGCAATAAGAAATGATATCCTGCAAAAATCTTTCCTCACTTCTGTGCAAGTGAGCGGATCCAAGGTTACAGTTTACAAGGAGCTCCCACCTAAGATGTTGAAATCCAGAAAAGAATATGGTTTTCTTGTTAAAGAACTGCAGAATAATCAAATCCCATTTCGTTGGGACGCTCCAACTGGCATAATTTTGAGATATAAGGGAGAGAAACACCGCTTGAATACTGTGGAGAAGGCGGAGCAATTTTATACTGACATCTTTAAAGAAAGAACACCATCCCCACGCACATCTACAGTTTTGGAGATTAGAGAGAGTGATAAGAAGCAACCTCAAGAATTGCAACAACAATCTAAGCAGGAATCAGAGGAGTTGAAGGGCGCTGAAGGAGGTTTTCTGGATGAGCCCTTGCTGGAACCTTCTCCAATCTTGGAGCTGGCTTGGGCGGCTGAAGTTAAGGACCAGCGTATAACCCGAGCAAAAGCCAAGGAACTTAAACAAAAGTTACAGCAGGAAAGGCGAGATGAAGCTGGGGCTGTGGGGAATGCAGGACAGAAGATTTCGGATGAAATCCTAAGGTTCTACGCTTCGCTCCAGAAAGAGAATGATGATGATTAAATGTTTATCTTGGAACGTAAATGGGCTGAATGTAACACAAAAAAGGAAGAAAGTATTTACATATTTAAAACAACATAATAATGATATAATCTGCTTACAAGAAACGCATATTACAGCTCAAGATCAAAACTATTTGAAAAATCCCAAATTAGGAACACATTTTATATCTTCAACTAACCAAAAAAAGAATGGTGTGGTTATTTATGTAAATAAAAAACTAACAGCCAAACTTATAGAAGCTGATCAAGATGGTAGGTTTGTAGCAATTGAATTGCTTTCTGCTAATAATCAAATTCTTTTGATAGGAATTTATGCTCCTAACCAACAACAGGACTATTTTTATAAAATGCTGCATACTAAAATACTCCAATGGGATTACAGATCTATTTTAATTATGGGAGATTGGAATGGAGTAATTGACTCTAAATTAGACAAAAAGACTTTGGCAAAGTCAAGAATTAGATTACCACAGACTTTTTTTGATATGAAAGAAGATCTGGAATTAAAAGATATTTGGAGAATACATAATCCAAAAGAACTGGACTATACTTTCTTTTCTGACAGACATAGATCTTTTTCCAGGATTGATTTTATTTTGTTGTCTGATGATCTACTTCTTAGGACAAAAAGAACAAAGATTTTGCCAAGAACTTTGACTGATCATAGCCCAGTGTGGATAGAAATTGAGACATGCAAGAATGAGAGACGCTCTTGGAGATTAAATGAAAACTTGTTCAGATATGAGAAAAATATAATAGAACTTAAAAAGTATTTGAAAGAGTTTTTTGAAATGAATTTGAATAAAGGCACCCCAATGGAAATTGTGTGGGACGCAAGCAAAGCTTATATGAGAGGGGTGCTTATATATATGAACTCCAAACATAGGGTGATTCGACAAAAGAAAAGACTTGAACTGGAAGCAGAAATAAAGAACAAAGAACAGTTACTTATTAAAAATCCAACAGATGAAAGAATACTTAGTGTTATAAAACTTTTGAAAGACCAATTCCAAATGCTTATAGCGGAACAAGTTGCAACAAATTTACAATATGCGAAGCATAATACCTTCTGCAACGCTAATAAACCAGGCAGGTGGTTGGCTTACACATTAAGGAAGAAACAGAGCGCACGGATTATTGATAGTGTTGATATTGGGGGGAAAGAAGTTTTTCAACAGAATTTAATAAAAGAAGCTTTTCTTCAATATTACACTAAACTATATGCCAGAGAGGAGGTGCAGAATGGACTTATAGAAAAATACTTAGACAACAAAAGAGTTACAAAAATTACTGAGCAACAAAAGGAAAGAATGGATTATCCTATAACAGAGGAGGAGATAATTGCAGCAATAAAACAATTAAAAACAGCCAAAGCTCCTGGAACGGATGGTCTGACAGCAGTGTATTATAAAACTTTGCAGGCAGAAATGGTGGAACAACTTAGAGACTTATTTTGTAATATACAACAAGGGGGAAAAGTACCCCCATCATGGACTACAGCTTATATTTCTTTGATACCAAAAGAGCAAGCAGGTCCCAAAAAACCGGAGAATTATAGACCAATATCTCTTTTGAATACGGATTATAAAATTTATGCAAAAGTATTAGCCAACAGACTGATGCCAGTAATTCAAAAGGTGATTCATGATGACCAAGCGGGATTTATTGAGGGTAGGCACATGAAGGACAATGTAAGGCAAGTAATAGACTTATTGGAATATCTTGAGAAGAATAAACAGATTCCTGCAGTGCTGGTTTTTCTGGATGCGGAGAAGGCCTTTGATAGAGTGGATTGGAATTTTCTATTAAAGACTTTAAAAAAGATGGACTTTGGGGACCAATTTATACAGGCGGTTTCAGCAATTTATCAAGAGCAAAAGGCACAGATCATTATCAATGGAAGCTTGACAACAGAGTTTAAAATTGAAAAAGGAACAAGACAGGGATGTCCACTGTCCCCATTGCTGTTTATTCTAACACTAGAAGTCTTGTTAAATACAATAAGGGACTCTAACACTTTGAAAGGTATAATGATAAGGCAAGAGGATTACAGAATAAAGGCATTTGCAGACGATCTGGTTGTTACCCTAGCACAGCCAATGGAATCGATAATCCAGATGAAGGACATTATACAAGACTATGGTAAAGTTTCAGGTTTCAGATTGAATCAGAAAAAAACTAAGATGGTAGTCAAAAATATGACACAAGATCGTAAACTGGAGTTAGAAAGGAGGGCAGGTTTTGAGATTGTACCAAAGGTAAAATATCTAGGAGTCCAGGTTGCAGAATCAAATATGAAATTGTTTCAAAATAACTATGAGGTGTTGTGGCGAGAGGTGCAAAAAGATATGGAGACTTGGAAAAAACTGCAGCTGTCTTTACTTGGAAGAATAGCAGCAGTTAAGATGAATATTTTGCCAAGATTTCTTTTTTTGTTTCAAATGATCCCGGTGCTCAGAAATGATAAGCAATTAAAAGTATGGCAAATTGGTGTGAACAAGTTTGTCTGGAACGAGAAAAAGCCAAGAGTAAAAATGAAAATTATGCAAGACGTTCCAGAAAGGGGAGGTCTCAAACTTCCAAACCTACAATTATATTATGATGCAACAGCTTTGACTTTAGTGAGTGATTGGTTTGGAGGAAAAAAGACTGGAATATTAAACGCAGAAAGTTTCGATTTGGAATTTGGATGGCATGCTTACTTATTTTATGACAGTAAAGTGGATAAAGTTTTTAAAAGCCATATACTTAGAGATTCTTTGTTGAGAGTTTGGAAGAAGCACCGAAACAAATGGAATTATAAAATACCGCTATGGCTGGATCTTGGTCATACCTTGTGGAATACAAATATAATGTCACTCGGGGGGTTTTTATATAAAGAGGTTCTTTTTACAGATGCGGGCAGATGGCAGCTGAAGACATTACAGACATTGTTGGCTGAAGGGATTAATTTAACCTGGTTACAATATAATCAATTGCAATTGAGATGGAAAGAGGACCAAAAAACTGGTATTATGATGTATGAGGAAGAATTAGTTAGACACATAAAAGAGAAAGGACCAATGCATATTAAAAGACTTTATAATGTTTTGTTAGAAAGGGATTCAGAATCTGAGCTAGTTAAAGACTGCATGATTAAGTGGGCACAAAATTTTGAGGAACCAGTGATGTTGGAAACATGGGAAAAAATTTGGGTTCAGAATGTTAAATTTACACAGTCGCAGAACCTGAGGGAAAATTTCTATAAAATGTTTTATAGATGGCATTTAGACCCCAAAAAATTGTCGTGTATGTATCCTAATGTGCAGCCTAAATGTTGGAGATGTGATTGCCTAGACGCTACATATTATCATGTTTGGTGGACCTGTAAGAAAGTTAAGGCTTTTTGGATAAAAATTTGGTGGGTCATGCAGAATGTTTTGAAGGAAAAAATTCAGTTTTCTCCACAACTGTTCTTATTGGGTATAGTTAAGGGTTTTACATCGGGTGAAACAAAATTGATATTGTATATGATAACTGCAGCAAGACTGTTGATAGGCAAATACTGGAAAAATGAAGCGCTGCCTACGATTGAGGAATGGACTTTGAGGATGGCCAGTTTTGCAGAGATGGCGAAGATTTCAGCATATTTAAAAGATGGTTCTCAAGAGACTTATGAATGGGAATGGAAGAAGTGGATAGATTATGTTCAGCATAAATACCAAACTAGGAAGTACCAAATAGCTTTTATTTGAAAATGTTATATCAAGATAGAAATATTTTAAGGTCGAGGGTGAAAATTTGTTAGAAGATGTTATATTAAGACAGAAATATTTTTAAGGTTGAGGGTGAAAATTTGTTAGAAAATGTTATATCAAGATAGAAATATCTTTAAGGTAATCAGGATGAAAATTTATTTGAAAATGTTATACTAAGATAGAAATATTAATGTTAATGTAAGGAAGATGAAAATTTGTAAGGGGGAGGGAAGGGTTCAAGTTTTATATACAAAGGAGGGTTTTTTCCTTTTATCTGATATGAGTATACTAGGAAGTCTGGGGGGAGGGGAGGGTTAGGGTGGGTTAGGGAGGTTGGGAAGACTGGGGGGGTTGTGGGGGGGGGAAAAAGGGGTGAAAATGTAACTGTAAAACTTTTGTAATAAAAAAAAAAAAAGATTACCCCCTAACATTAAATACAAAGCAATGGTTGGAACAGCATGGAAAGAGCCAACCAGTATTACACCATGAGTTCTTATGCACAAGGAAATGACAACATCTGAATAGACCATTTTTAAATAGAACCCTGTAGCTTTTAAACATGCCATAAGTTTTGAAACACCAGCATGGTAGATTCAAGTGGCAAGGAGATTAAAAATATTTATGAATTCTTGCATCTGGACATTGCTAACTAAGCAAGGGCAGATGCTTTTATAATATTAATTCATTGCAAACCTCTACATTTCAAAGGCAAATTTATCTAGGAGGCTTTTTAACTGTATTTCTAAGAACTTCTAAGCACAGGGAAAGGCTACATTGGTTGCAGTAAAAAAGCTATTTATCACACAGAAATATCTCTACAATTAAGAAAAGGAAAGACCCCATGGGTTAAAGGAATTGAAATATTGGCTTGCCTCCTACACAGTGCGAAACAAAGGCACTCTCTGGCATATAGGTCAAACCAGTGTAAGCCAAACTTGAATTCTGATTTGCCTCATACAATTAATTATAATAGAGTGGTAGCAAGAGCATATTTAAATATAAGAGTTAAAATTATCCACGACTGGTTTGAGTGCATCAATCAAATGTTTTGGCATGTAATGAGTTAGACAAACCAGTGGGGTAACCTGGGGGCAAAAAAAAAAAATCTCTTTTCTGTCCTTAGCATTTTTCCAAATTACCATGACATCCCTTTATATAAGCCACCCAACTTTCAGCAGGTGGACTTTTGAGTTATTGTCCTGGAAGCACAAAGAGAATTCAAAGAGAAACATTTCACTTTGTTTCCTGTCTGGTATCCTTGCAGCTAAAATTTGTGTAATTTTTATTTTCTTAAGGCTTAACCTTAAGCTGGGGGTGTGGGGGGGAGGAGATGCCATACAGTTTACCAAAGCTAGCAGTTCTTCTAAATACATTGGTGTTCAGAGTTGGTGTAAGGAGTTTTCAAGAATTTCCAGAAAATTGAACTTAATGATTCTTGCTTTGAAATAAATGTAAAATTGGATGGAAAAAGAGATGAGGAAGCTGAGGGCAAGAAATAAGATAACTTCATTAGAATGGTCCTGATAAATTCTGATTATCAACACACTTACGGTCAAAATTTATTCAGAAGGATTCTGTGCAGAATTGAGCATTTTGAATCCTGATTTCCACAGGGCTTGACTATGGAACTGCATGTCAACAGGGCAACCTATATCTTACATATGACTACATTCCTCCAAAAGGAGCACCAGTTTCATATGTTTCATAAGTTTCATTCACCAGTTTTTCCTATGAAAATTCATAGGAGATTTTTCAATTGCCCCTTTCTAGGATGACATTTCAGGCTTAAAGTATGACATTGTTGTGCTATATACATGGCTTTGATGAACAATACACGGGGATGTTTGCGTGTTGAGCAGAGATGTTGTGAACATTAATTACAGAACAAGTTACAAAGTGCAGATAGAGGGTAACTACGATATGAGCCTGCAGATTTTTGAAATCCAGAGAAAAAGAAAAAGTAAGAATAGCATGAGCTGCAATCTATAGCAGGGAGGTTTGCATGTAATCCTGGGTTTCTACATCATTTGACTCATACAACAGAGCAGTGGGTATCTCTTGTGCAAAATATTTGTTCTATTTATTTAGAGAGAAGGAAGAGTGGGTCAGAAAGAGAGCATTATGCAGAGATTGTGTGTCTTGGTTCTATCCATCATCTACTTCAGCTGTATGCACCATATTGTACCCCATTTGATATTCTTGAGAGAATGTAGATCTGTCCAAAAATAATAATAATAACCCACCTCTTACTTACTAAGGAAGAAAGAATGACATATATAGGTAGTCCTTGACTCAGAACAGTATTTTTTTTTTGTGACTGTTTGAAGTTACAACAGTACTGAGGAAAATGAATTATGAACAGTTCATAACATAACACTGTTATGAACAGTGTATTGAGGACTGTCACAGCCTCCTCAATACACAGCAATGCATGATCAAAATCATGTATTGGCATGATTGTTTGGCAACTGATATGTATTTACCATGAAGTTGCAGCATCCTGGGATCTTGTGATTGCTATTTATGACCTTCCCAGCTGGCTTCCAACAAGGAAAGTCATTAGGGGAAGCCAGATTTGCTTAACAACAGTCATAATTCAAAGGCTACGTGCAGTGAAAGATTATTCAGAGTGGCTCAAAAAGGCACCTGGGTACTCTCAGAACCAACACAGATGAGCTCTCATTCATTCAGTATTCTTGGGGTTTAGCAGAATTATACTAGGTGCTTCACACGCTGAAAGGTTGACTCAGCTTTCCATCCTTCCCAGGTGGGTAAAATGAGGACCCAAATTGTTGGGGGCAATATACTGACTCTGTAAAACCGCTCAGAGAGGGCTGTAAAAGCACTATGAAGTGGTATATAAGTCTAAGTGCTATTGTATTTAACTTTTTTACCTTTTTGTAGGAACATTTTAGCTGGTGTCTTATTTTTTTTTAATTATTATTATTATTTTTATAAAACAATATAACAATACAAGACATATAACATTTATAAATGCACTCTCTTTACAGCTATTGCATGGTGATCTTCTTTGTTATTCTCTTTGTATTATTCCGGTTTACTACTTGTCCCCGACATTTTAATTACTATATATACAATATATTCCTCTCATTCATGTCTATTTACTATTTTTTTATACTTTTAACATATCCTTTCTGTCTTTTTTAACATTTCTATCTTTCCCCCTTAATTTTCTTCTTCATTTTTCCTTCCCTCCAACCACTTATACCACTTGTGCCAAGTCCTATAGTATTCTGTACCCTCTTTTTCTTTATTTATTTTCTTTATTTTTATTTTATTTTATTAAATTTGTATACTGCCCTTCTCCTACTGGACTCAGGGCGGTGCACAGCCAAAATAAAAAACATTCCAATACAAAATTTAAAACTTTTAAAAGAATTACACAACTTTGGCCCAAAATTTAAAACATCCCAACTAAAACCCATAGACAATTAAAAATCTAACATCTCAAAAGGGTTCTTTTGAGATGTTGAGTTCTTTTGTCAGTTTATCCATCTCGGCGCATTCCAAGATTTTTTTTATTAACTCATTTTCAGATGGTACATTTTCTGTCTCCCAATTCTGGGCATAGACTATACAAGCGGCAGTTAAAATATGTAATATTAAATATTTTACTTTAGCTGGTGTCTTAAAGTGGAATCAACCAAGGGTTTTTAATAATTTTATTCAATGGACTTTTGAGACAGCCAGTAGCAACTTCACTGAATGTTCACATTCAATCACACAAACTGTGGGCAGAACAGATGTTTACCCAACTGCATTTTTTTTCCCAGAAACACCATCATTTACTAGCCTTCAGAATTACCTTACACCTATGTGGTGTAACCATCTGGTTTCAGTATATCACTAGTTATGTGATATACTTGCAGGGTGTGATGAAGTCTGGTGAATTTCCCCTTCTTCTAACAGTGAAGGAGAGGAGGTGTTTACAATAAAGCACAAAAGTATGTCATTGGAACAAGTGAAAATATTAAAGAGATGGCTGATGACAGCAGTCTCCTTGAAATGTACTGAGTTCTGCAGAATGCATTTTCCTTCATTTTGAAATAGAAATATACAATGCAGAGTAAATATAACATATTTCCATATCATGGTTCATTAGCTACAAGTAGACTATTTTGACCCTTCAAGTCCTACTTCCTCTTCTCTCTCAAAAGACCTGAATGACAAAATAAGGAGATATTTTTCCCCCTTATATTTTCTATGCATCGTTATAATTTCTCACACGTTTGAATGCAGTATTTCTGCCTATATGGCAAATGGAAGTTCAGGCTATGGGGACTGTTAAAGACCAAACCCACATGGAATATCTGTCATAAGTAAATGCCTTATTCTATTACAAGAGATATGTATATATGTACAGGATATAAAGGGTTAATTTATTCATCCTCCTTTAATGTATTCATGTGTGATCACCCCCTTCCTTGACTCCTCCCCTTTGATATAAATAGAGAGTGCTTTTACCTCATGCTTGCTTCTCACTGTAAATCTGACAAGAATAAGTAGAATGCCTATTATGAATAAACCCTTCTTTAACTGAAGAAATTGCTTCTGAATTCATCATTGAGTCTGATCCTCAAAATATTGTAACAAATTGGTAGCAGTCGATGGTTGAACTGACTCAATAAAATCCAACATGCCTAAGAAAGAAAACCTCAAGAATAAAAAAGAAAGACCCAATACCAGGGCAAATGATAAAGAAACAAAAACAGATCAAGAAATGATCGATGAACCAATAAATACAACAATCAAAGAATCTGAAGATAACACCACAGACATCGAAGAAACAGCAGATGAAACCGACAACCAAGAAGAGAACAAAATAAAAGACAAAGACCTCAGATCGGAGATACTGAGGCTAATAAAAAGTCAAAAAGATGACCACAAACTCATCGCGGAACTCCGAGGCTTCTTGGAAGAAAATGGAGCAGCGAGAGAAAAAGACATTGAAAAAGCCAAACCCGAAAATACAAAAATGGTGAGCGAACCTACAACGAAAGAAAAAATAACCAGAAGCAAGACCAGAGGTCCCGCTCAAAATTTTGAAAGGCAGCCATCTTTTCTTCAACCGGCCACAGAAATGAACACGGCTGAACCAATCAGAATGCACCATTCAAAAACTCTGGTGCGAAAAAACACAAAAAATAGCAAAAAATATATTTATTCATCTGAAGAGTCAGAAACAGATACAGAAGAATCATCCACCGAACAAGAAATCGAAACACCCATGAGAAAACTATTTAAAACGTTTGGCACAAGTCTAACAATTTCAAAAGAATCGATAAAAGCCAATAATGCAAAAATACAAAAGAGACGAAGAAATAAACAGACACCTCAAAGCCTGCACGACTCGATCCGGACAACGATGATGACGACGCCTGAACCCAGAGGGCCCTGCGAAATTTCCCCCACACTACAAACGATCCAAAGAACAAAATACTCCAAGCAAGAAAGCTCCAAAGAAAAGAGAAGAACCACAGCTGCCAGCAGAACACCCAAGATCGAGCCGGAGACCGAATCATCAGAAGGAGAGCACTATGAGGGAGCTACAGCAAAGAGAACCTCTCCCAGCGGCTTCAGCAAAGAAATGACCAACGCGCATGCGCAGATGAACACAGAGAACTACAATGAACTTTATGAAGAAGGAGAACCTTTCAAGCTCATCAGCAGAATACCCACACCATTCTGCAATTTTCAACATCTACAGGACCATGGACTACCCACAGTTGTAAGTAGTGGGAATAGTAATATTGGGAATCTACCTAGTGATTTCCCAAAACTTAGAATTGATGGCATCAATTTACAGGAATGGTGTCAACAAATTCAGGTTGTCTTTATGAAAGAAAATTTATTATTTTTTATAACCAATCCTCCCAAAAGACCTTGGACTCTAAAAATAGACTGCCTGCATCACAGAGCATTCTATTTAATAATTTCTAGCATATCACCTGCCATGTACTACAGTATTAAGCATAATCTTACTGTTTCAGAAATAATTCAATGCATGTTTAAATTGTTTCATAGTGAAAGTGTAGCAACAACCACTAGAATGTCTAAAGATTTCTTTTCAGCCAAATTAAGATCTGGAACCACCATAAGTGAACATTTAATATCCTTAAACAAAACCAGAGCAGAATTACATCTAAGAGGAGAAATAATATCAGAACAGACAATGAAAAGCGTTATCCTTAACTCATTAGATTCATCATGGGATAACTACATATCACACTTAGACTCAATCAATCTAGGATACTTATCCATAGAAAGTCTGTCAAATAAGTTAATAGCTGAAGATAATTTGAGGAAAAGTAGATACAATGCATACACAGAACACAGACAGGCAAAAGGGGTAACTTTCCAAGAGAATCACCAAAAAATAATTGAATGTTACAATTGTGGATCCAGAAAACACTCTAAGGGAGATTGCCCCATGTTTCATAGGGAAAGACAAAACCGTGATTATAGGGGTAGATATCAAGACAAGCAATCATCTATTGATAGATACAGATATAGAGACTCCCCAAACTACAGAGAACGCAGAAAGGATAGAGATAATTCAAGGGACAGAAAATCAGGATCATTAAATGGATTAGATAAACATAACGATGTCATCACACAAAAATCAAAAAACAATACTTGGCTCATAGATTCAGGGGCGACTAATCATACAACAAATAACAAGAAAATACTGTCTTCATTCACAAATGATAAATTTATGATAAGAGTAGCCAATCAAGAAAATGTTCAAGTCATAGGGAAAGGAGATGTAAATATACCTGGTTTAGGTAAAGTAGAGGGGGTATTGTTGATACCAGAAATATCACATAACATACTTAGTGCAGTGAAATTAAGCCAAGATTCCAACATAAATATAATCTTCTCTGGGGGAAAAGCAATACTAGAAAAGGATGGGACTAAATTGAATAGTGTAGTTATCGAAGGGGGCCTACCCTTCCTTGTAACAGAAGATAAATGGTTGCATAACATTAATACAAACACTGATGACGACATCAACATAGACAGTGAACATAGTAACAACAATGACAATGAAGAACCCAATACACACTGTAATCACAAAGACACAGCCACTAGTGATACACACAATAACAAAAGAAATGAACAGCTTGCGTGAATTAGGTGTATTTACACCAGTCCCTGCCCCTGAGAACAAGACAATTATAGGCACCAGATGGATATTCAAAATCAAAGATTTAGAAGAGGGTAATAAATTATATAAAGCTAGATTAGTCGCACAAGGTTACGCTCAAAAATATCCTGAGGATTACACTGACACATACTCTCCCACTGTAAGAACCGAAAGTGTTAAGACAGCTTTAGTCATAGCGGCTATACTCAATCTTGATGTCTTTCAATATGATGTGCAGACTGCATACTTACATGCAAAGCTCGACAAAGAGATATATGTAAGGGCACCTCATAGCCAATGTACAAATAGAAATGAGACCTGGTTACTTAACAAAAGCTTGTACGGATTAAAACAATCCGGCAAGCGTTGGTATGAATGTCTAGTCAGCGTGCTTAAAAATATGGATTTCAAAGCCACAACTGCAGACAATTGCTTTTTTGTTAGAAAGGAAGGTGAATCATTAGAATTTGTGTTAATCTATGTGGATGATATTTTGTATATAGGCAAACATAAAGAAAAGAAAGACTTATTTGTATCCAAGCTAAGTGAACATTTCTCTTTAAAGTCGCTAGGAAGGGTAAACAAATACCTTGGAGTTCAAATCAATAAAACAAGAAAGGGATTCAAATTATCCCAGAGAGATAAAATTATAGAACTTCTGGAAAAATGCAATTTAAGAGATGCCAAACCTTGCGATACTCCTATGCAGACTGATTTTCTAAGGAATATGGATGAATCTTCACCTGAGTTCGAGAACAATACATTATATAGATCAATTATTGGTTCTCTCTTGTATATATCTAATTGGACCAGGCCTGATATAGCTCTGCCACTTAATTTATTATCTAGACATGTAAGTAAACCACTTATGTATCATTGGGAAGCAGTTAAACGAATACTAAGATATCTAAAACACAGCATGGATTTCTGCCTACTCTTAGAACCCAATAATATTAAAGAACCTATTATCACCAGTTACGCTGATGCAGACTGGGCAGGTGACATCAAATGTAGAAAGAGCACCTCAGGTTATGTATTATTTTTAAATGATTGCCCAATATTCTGGTACACTGGGAAGCAAGATTTAGTAGCGACTTCCACAACAGAGGCAGAATACGTCTGTTTATCTAAAGCCTCAAATAATTTAGTGTGGTTTAATGATTTATTATCTGATATTTGGAAGAATCCAATACTACCATTTGTCATACATGAAGATAATAAGGCGGCTATAGAAATATCAAGATCTGACGCCATTGGTCAAAGGTCCAGACATATAGATATCAAATTTAAACACGTGAGACAATTATCTCAGGATGGATTCATTAAAGCAATCCACTGCGAAACCTCAGAACAAATAGCTGATATATTAACTAAACCTTTACCTTCTAAACAACACAAATACTTGACATCAAAATTACAAGTACTATATAGTTCTGAATCCGAATGCAATCATTGTTATATGTCGAATCGGCATTTAGAGGGGGATTTGTCATAAGTAAATGCCTTATTCTATTACAAGAGATATGTATATATGTACAGGATATAAAGGGTTAATTTATTCATCCTCCTTTAATGTATTCATGTGTGATCACCCCCTTCCTTGACTCCTCCCCTTTGATATAAATAGAGAGTGCTTTTACCTCATGCTTGCTTCTCACTGTAAATCTGACAAGAATAAGTAGAATGCCTATTATGAATAAACCCTTCTTTAACTGAAGAAATTGCTTCTGAATTCATCATTGAGTCTGATCCTCAAAATATTGTAACAATATCCATGTGAAACATTAAAACAATAAATACACCAATTCCTTTCTTAACCGATTGATCTCCCTCCCTCCCTTGGAAGCTCCTCAAATTGATCAAAAGTACAAAGCAACATTTATTATGGCATCCACCTACCCAACCATATATTACGTATCGACTCTTCTATTTATTATCAAACACCCAATCAGGCCGCTTTATTCTAAATGTCTCACATGACATACGGAAATAATGTGTCTAATCATTGAATGAAGTTTTCATGCCTATTATTTATTGGTGAAATGAGTTTTGGGCCAAGATGTGAGAGATAATATGTTGCACACTTTTCTAGGTTGTCTCCAATAGTGTGTAACTCCCTTTAGGTGAAAGCTATAACTTTCCTCCTATTCATGATTATTGGGAAATTTATGCTTTTCTTGTTACTTTCTTTATTCTGATGAAATTCGTCCCTCCCTCCCTCCCTCCCTCTCTCTTAGCTGCCTAACTCCCACACAGTGACTCTAGGTAACATACAATATTATGTTACCTACCATACAATATTATGTATACAGTTAAAAATTCAGTTTAATCCCCCACACATAACCCATGACAAAGACAACAGAATCAAACTTGATCAAATTATAATGGGGTTCCAAGGCTTGTCTACAAATTTATGTTTCCAAGGCCTTGTGGCAAAGCAACAAAGTGGGGGCCAATCTTATCCCTAGAGAAATTATTTTCCAAAAGGAGGGAACCACCACTGAAAAGGCCCTTTTCCTAGGTTCCATCAGATTTACTTCCTTGATAGTTTGGAAGGGGCCACAACATGCACTGCCTTCTGGTTATAATGGGCCAGCTAGATATAGTTGGGGAGAGATGGTCCATCAAATAACTTTATGTCAGTATGCTGATGTTCTCCTGGTCTATATCACAATTTGGCCCTTGTGCCTGATGCTTAGGCAGGTCTGCCTGCACTGTTTTTAAGTCTAATTGTCTTTCCATGATACTTCAGCAATATAGGAATAGAATATAATACATCTGTTCTTAAATCCAGGAGCAAAAACAGCCACATTTAGCCAAACTTGTTTTCTATCATGGAATGGTTAATTATAAAGTTAGAGATATCTCAGACCCCACTTTGGAGTTGTATAGTATGGAAAAAAGAGATACACAGAGACTGTTGCATCGGAAAAAATATCACCAATGAATAAGGCTGATAAAATAGGTGATACAATTAGGACACAAAACAAATTAACCTGCGATATAATGCCCTTTTAAGTAAGGTGTACACAATAACTAGAGCAAGAAAAATATCCAGAACCACCAAAAAGGGATATAAATAGTATGCAAGTCTTATATACATCTCAGTTATACTGACAAGATGATAAAAAAATATTGGGAAAAAATGAATGGAAGTAAGATTTGGGAAGATAGACAAATGCTGCTCTCCAGTAAAGATTATATTACAATGCAGAATGAAAGAACCTGAAAGGAACATTAGATTTAAAAACATATAATGGCCACCATTAGCCAATTAACAATCACAAGAACCAAATTTCAAAAAGACCCGGAGAACATTAACATCCTGGTATAATGCAATTGATATTTCACAGAGTTCCTAAACAGGCATTAGAAATTTAGACACAAATTCCCAAATACTTTAATAGAGAGGAAGATTATGCACTGCCTTCTATACAGTATGGCCTCTAGTGATTGTTTGTAGGCATTTTTCTTCACTGGACACAGGCATTATATGAGACATGACATTTGTTGTCACATTGTTTGAGATCTGCTCTCAAGAAGTTAGTAGCATGACTAGTGAAATGTCAACAAATACCCATTGTTTCCCTTAGCTTTACCTAGAGGTCATTCCAATGTTCCCTCTGTTTCTTAATTTCACTGGTTGTACTACATTGGTCTTTCTATACTTATAAATCTATTACAAAATAAAATAAGACATTATGAAGAAAAAGACAATGAATACACCACTTGATTATAGGTAAGATTATATGTCCAGCATTTAATTATAGGAACTTGATTCAAAATTACCCTGGTGAGCATGTTATATAATGCCATCATAACATCCTATATGAAAATAATCTTCAGTAAATGTATTTTATTACTGTTGAAGAAATATTTTCTGTACTGTATTGTTTGGGTGCCTTTGAGTCAGTTTGACTCCTGGTCAGTCTCTGCAGGGTTAGGGTAGTCTGCTTAATTCTGAGTTTTGAATACTTTGCTTTAATCCAGGGTGTTCTGAATTACAAGTCGCTTTTTGATTTAAATTAATATAGGAAGAATAAGGCAATTTATTATCTTCTGATTGAATTGATTGATATTAAGGCCAGTGGGAATTGCTTCTAGGAGGAATTTACTCCTAGAAGCACGAAGCCGAAAACACCAGCCGGAATATGACAAATGAGACTTCGTCAAAACGTCACCAAGACACTTCCAATTTTATGCGGGAGAAAACCCAAATAACCAAAGACCTACATACAAACACCTGCGAAAACCTCCAAAAACATACACACACACACACACACACACACACACACTATTTACCCTAAGTGTGCATAGTGTGTGTGTGTTTCAGTCTATGTGCACACAATGTATAAAAAATATAATAATAATACTCAAAAAAAATCATTTTGTTTAGGAGATAATATGAAATAACCACTAGAGATAATAGGTTTGCCCAGAAACTCCTTAATCACATACGTATTAAAGATCTAGCAATTGACAATCAGTTCTTGTTGTTTCTCAAAAGCTCCTAATATTCTTGTATTAGTTTTCTGATCATGACTGTGATTTTATACTGAAGTTTATTAATGAGATGTAATGCATAATTTATTATATACCATTTTTCGTAAGCCACTTAGATTTGCTTTTTGAGTGAAGTATCGGCAATAAACAAAAGAGAACATTTGCTTAACTAATTGGTAGAATTTTCATTCATTTCTTCTGCTGTAAAGAATACAAAGTTGTGAGCTGCATACAATACTCACTCATAATTTAGATACTGTATGCTAAAATACTGCTGTGAAATTTCCCTTTCTTTCCAGCATTAAAGAAAAGTTGATCTGCTGAATCAAGTGTTTTCCTAATGATCTCTTTAAAAAAAAGCTTTATATGTATTTGGTGCCTTGTACTCAACAATAATGCAGATGGGATGAGATCAAAGCTGCTGATCAGACAAATTTTACTCTGATTTAGAATTGCACCTAATTATAGGATAATGTGACATCATGAGGCTTTATCACCAAATTTGTTTCCCGTTAATGCCTGAGTTGGTTTGATTATATGATTATGCTGTTATTTTTAAATGCAGCGATACAGTCAACCTGGTCCTAGATATATACAATCAACAAAGCAACTAGACAGACAAAAGACAACAGTGGACAAGGAATGAGGGTTAGACAAGAGATGTTCATTATCCTTTTAATGCTTTATATATTCATTGTACTCTCATCTCAGCTTGTTTTAGTGTAAGAGTTAAGGTTCTGGCCTAGAAACCGGAGATTGTGAGTTTTAGGCATGAAAGCCAGCTGCATGACTTTCGGCCAGACACTGTCTTCTTAGCCCAACTCATCTCACCTCAGGGTTGTTGTTGTGTGGAAAATAATCAGGAGGAAGAGTATTGCTGCTTATAAAATACTTCAATCAGTATAATTTTAATGTGTTAATATTTTAATTATTTTTACTTATTTTATAACTCGTAAGCCTACCTGAGTCACCTTGTAGGGGAGATGCTCAGCATAAAAAAATAATAAAGGTGGCATAAAAGGACTCACTGGAGAAGAGCCTAATGCTGGGAATGATTGAAGGCAAAAGAAGAAGAAGGGGTCGGCAGAAAATGAGGTGGCTGGATGGAGTCACTGAAGCAGTTGGCGTGAACTTAAATGGACTACGGGGGATGGTAGAGGACAGGAAGGCCTGGAGGAACATTGTCCATGGGGTCATGATGGGGTCGAACACAACTACGCAACTAACAACAACAAAATAATTATTATAAATTTATTTTAAATTAATAACAAACAAGTAAACAGATCATTTGACTATCAATCTATCTTTTTTATTTTTTTTATTTTTTTATTTATTTTCAATTTATATACCGCCCTTCTCCCTGAGGACTCAGGGCGGTGCACAGCCAGAATTAAAAACATGAAATACAAATCTATCTATCTATCTATCTATCTATCTATCATCTATCTATCTATCATCAATCTGACTATCTATCTATCATCAATCTATCAATCTATCTAATTTAGAGACTGCCTATCTCACATTCAGAATAACTCATGGGAGTGGAGTTGCTTTATTCTGTACATAAAAATATAAGAGGGTGTGGTTTTCCATTTATTTGTTTAAAAGGTCCCATGTGCTAACAACAGTACAAAATTATTTATATAGAGACTGCCTCTCTTGCAATGCTCCCTGGATGCTTCTTCCCTCTTCAGGGGTTTGTATAAATGCATAAGAAATCAGAAACAAGGGATGAGGCGCATATGTTTCATCTTACTGTTATATCTTACTTACTGTCCTCAGCTGGTGGCCTGAAGATCTAAGGAGAGCTGTACTTGTGTTTACTTGACTACAAAAACTCTAAGAGGTGGGATCCTGCTTTAGTAAGCATGAAATCTGACAGATAAATCCTTCATTTCTTTTAGGATTCAGAATGTAAATGTTGCTTTAAAAAAAAAAAAACAGAGAGAAAAGGGAGGGATGTCCCTTTAAGCAATGGAACGTTTTCATCCGCATTGCCCCCTGCAGAACAGAATCATTGTATGTCACACTCAATGTCACAATTATTCACTGAAGCAACTCTCTCTAAGAATAAATCTTAAATCTGGAACAGATTAACAGATTACTCCACCCTGGAGATTCACATGGCTCCCACCCTGGAAGATTTCTGTAAATCTTTGAAAACGTGGCTGTGCTCTTAGACCTGAGGCTTGGTTATTTATTGAGTATCTGGAGGTTTTCATTTGTATTACAATGTGTTATTGCAATAGTGCATGTTCTTTTCTTTTTTAATTGTCTTTATTTTTTAATCACATAAGGCACCCAGACTCACTTGGGGTTGAGTAGTCTTCAAATCAAAATAAAATAAATTTTCTTACCTCCTCGACATACATCTATGCTTGTTTTAGACTGGAACTGGCACTTTTTTAAAGTAAATACTATTTGAACTAAAACAATACAGTTTGTGCCATATTCGACCTTTGTTTGGAAGGACACTAAAGCATTTATAAAAACAAACAGCAGGAAAGGATTCGGTGGGTGGTACCAAAGCAACATTTATGAAAACCAAAAGTATCTAACAAAGGAGTCTATGGGAAAATTAAATACTACATATGAGCTGTCTGTGTAAGACCAACCTGGTGTTAAAAATAGTGGTCTTGCCAGGTCATGCCTTGAGTTTTTCCACCAGCCAACCTCCCTGCTGACTAGATCCTCTCATACTGTATGTAATTCTATTGCATTTTCCATTTTATTTTTCCTCAGGATTATTTTGGGTTTTTGGACCTTTGAGTAAGTGTCAACTGCCTGGGCAAGTCTCTGTAGTCTTCTTGGCAAGATTTTAGAAATGATTTTCCCTTGTTTGATTCCTAGGGCTTAGACAGAGTGACTAACCAATGTCACCTAGCTGGCTCAGTACATAAAATGCTGTATATAAGATGCACGTGTGGTCCCATTGCAAAACGGTAGTAAAGGTAAGTAGAACCCACCCCTGGTATAAAGCCTTCCATTCCCCACCATCCAGTCAGAGCTGAAGAAGCTTTTGGATGAGAAGCAAAACATCTTCAAAGAAAAACAAGGATGTCCAGTTGCCTCCTCAAAAAACACCTTTGGGACAACTATAACCTGGATGACTGAGAATCTCCAAAGACATCTTCCTTCTAGCTGGTACAGCAATGATCCATTAGCTCAATTGTCAGTTCCAGCAGACCAAGGATTTGTGCCTTGTTAAAGTTTGAAGGCTGCTCATCTTCAGTTTCTGGAGTCATACAAGAATTCATGGTTGCCTTCTTTGTTTATTGCAATTATCTTATTGTGTCATTTGGGATTATAGCAAAGACAATGTGGGTTTACAAAGTAAATTGGGCACTGTAGACAAGAAAGATCAGGATCACTCTGTCCTGTTCTAATCTACCTCGCCTCCTAGTGGAAGAGGGGGGAAAAGTTTTCCAGATAACAGTAATAAACACTTCCAAAAATAATTCTAAGGCAACATTTTCTGCAAGCCCTTTTCTTTTAATAGTATATATTTATGGAAACTATCGCAGCTAGGTATGAATTAAAATAGAAGTACTTCTTTAGTTCAGAGCCCACTCAATGTCTTTTTTATATGTTAAAAAGCTGATGGTTTCAACTTAATTATCTTCCTGTAAGGTATAGCAGAATAGTAATAGTGTAAACAGCTTTTCCTATTAAGTTCCTCGGGTGTGTTTTCCTGGCGATTGGGTTTCTAAATGCCATTCCTTTGTACACGACATAAGAAGAAATTATGTCTGTAAATGCCTTTTGCATTCAACTCAGCTGGTAGATATAAAATCAGTTGGCTTAGTCAACAGGAGCCAAGTAGAAGAGGCCGTTGCATTTCATTACCCTTATTATGTACCAATTTTGGCCTAGTTTGGTCTTTAAGTGCTTCCATAACAGCAGCAATTGGTGAACAGAGGAAGAAGGTCATTTAAATAGAAACCTACATTTGCTCTTTCCCTTGTCATTACCCTGTAGATGTCTTGCAATTGTTGAGGTGTTAGAAGAGGGTAGCTAATGCTTAGCCTGCATTCTCAGAGCAATCTGAGATCTGCAATCTGCAATCACTTGCAGATTTATCTACACTGAAACAACATAACATTCAGTATACTGAAATGGCATAAGCACACACACAAACAACACTCCTGAACAACTTTTTCCTCTTGTGGATCACTTTATTTCAAACAGCAATGACTGGAAATCAGTGGTGAAATTCTAACCACTGTGCCACCACAGCTTATAATTAAAGACTCAATGGAAACAAGGAAGATAACATTGGTCTCTTTGTTGGTGGGTTATATCATTCCTCAGAAGAATCCCTTCACAAGCATCCATGCAGATCTTCCAAATAACCTGATTGCTTTAACATTTTCATGCTAATGCTGTTTGTGAAGCTTCTCTCTTGAGTGCTTTGTATGGCCTTAATGGTAGCATTATATTGCTGTTGCCCATATCTTTGTGGTTTTGTTTTTTTACATTCCAGGTACACTCTAACATGATAAGTTCTAAGGAACTCTTTTAATCTTCAAAGGTTAAAAACCTGATAGCCCTTGTAGGATAGAAATTTATGCTATCTCAACTGAAAGTTGTTTGTGCGCTGACCTAACCTTCATACCAAGATATCTGAAAAATCAGAAATATGCAAGATGAGGTTCTTCTGGAAGCAAAAATAGAGCATTCTGCAAATCATACTTGATTTGTGTGGCCTCTTGCTTAGTTCTGGTTCTGTTGATTTTGGTGTAAATCTAACTATAATAAACTTTTTGGACTAAAGTCAGATACCTAATACTAAAGCCTATAACCAAGGATTGGTGGATGACTATGGAAAAATGCATTATGAAATCATTTAGATATTCAAATCTTCAAAAAGGTCTATTTAATTTCAAATCTGTGATTGTATTCCTGTCTATTTACCTAGTCCAACTTCATACAGAAACAATAACACGCATGTTATAGCTTTCATTGTTGGGTTTCAATTGGTAAACTGTTATAGAACTACAGTGGAATCCCATACCAAAACAATTAAGCAATATCTTTAAGATGGAAACTGAGCAGGTTATTTTCCTGTAAATGACACCACATAACCAAAGGTTCCTGGAAAATACATTTATTTAGAACTCTAACTCTGTGCTACTTTTCACATCAGGTTATGGTAAACATAAACAATAATAGATTGAATTGGAGACATTAAAATATCTGATTATTGAATTATTCATTTTCATTCCATTAAATACCGTGCTTGAGACAGGATATGAACATTAGACAATTATGGTTAAGGTTGTTTTGCATTAGAAGAATTGCTGGAACTCATTCTATGGGACTGTAGTTACTACTGGCAATCCAGCTGTCATATTCCAGAGTCCCTTTGGCTGGACCAGATAGGCAGAAAATGTAAATCATGCAAGATCTTTATATATGCATTACTTTGGTAGCCCATGAAACTGTCAAAGATGCATCCTCCATCTGCTTACTTATACTCTACCTGAGTTTAGATAGTTTATTTATGGGAATTCTGCACTGTTTCTATGGATGAATAACATTTTATCTGTTTTAGGTATCTTATTCTCAAAAGCTTATTTTTAAGGAATGAAAATATTATTTAGATTTAAATTTCCTGAACCATGGCAGGCTTTTAGGTTGAACTATATTTTTCTTTTCTGAATTTTCATAAGGGATATTCATATTTTGTCCCCTTATTTACATTTACTGTTTTTGTGTAACTATTCTTGCAGATGTGTATATAATGACTTTTTCACTTATGAAATATTTTCACATTCAGGGGAGAGCAACTTAATCTTTGCCATGTGGGCAAATATTTGATAGCAAGTCTTTGCCACATTCTTCAATAAATCCTTCATTAAACAAAAATGTGCTTTCCCCACTCATGTTGGTCAACTTCCTATTAGTATTGAAACTACTCATGGCTGGGTCTTATGCTCATCACTGAGAACACTGAGAACTCTCATTGAAAGTTTTTGCTTTTGCAGTACTCATTGAAAGTTTTTGCTTTTATTTATCTTACTTTTATTTAGCCTCCCTGTTACTTTTCCAATAGTCCTGAGAATAGACAGCTTACATAGTACTGTTCATTGGGACCAAATGACATCATATTTGATTCCCTGAGTTTCAAAATTCATGGCCAGTAGAGCCTCAACTCCTGGCAAATAGATGGGGAAGAAATGGAGGTAGTGACAGATTTTATTTTCCTGGGGTCAAGATCACTGCAGATGGGGACTGCAGCCAAGAAATTAAAAGACGCTTCTGGGGAGGAAAGCTATAGCAAATCTAGACAGCATACTAAAAAGCAGAGACATCACCCTGCCAACAAAAGTGCATATAGTCAAGGCTATGGTTTTCCCAGTTGCAATGTATGGCTGTGAAAGTTGGACCATAAGAAAGGCTGAGCACCATAGAATTGAGACCTTTGAACTATGGTGCTGGAGAAGACTCTTGCAAGTCCCTTGGACTGCAAGGCGATCCAACTGGTCAGTCCTAGAGGAGATCAACCCTGACTGCTCTTTAAAAGGCCAGATCCTGAAGATGAAACTCAAATACTTTGGCCACCTAATGAGAAGGAAGGACTCACTGGAGAAGAGCCTAATGCTGGGAAAGATTGAGGGCAAAAGAAGAAGGGGACGACAGAGGATGAGGTGGCTGGATGGAGTCACTGAAGCAGTAGGCATGAGCTTAAATGGACTCCAGAGGATGGTAGAGGACAGGAAGGCCTGGAAAAATGTTGCCCATGGTGTCACGATGGGTCGGACATGACTTCACAACTAACAAAAACAACAAGAGTCTCAACTCCCTAATATTAACCACCACTCAGCGTGAGCACTTTTCTACTTTCTGGCATGTTTGGAAAAGGAGAAACACAAGCCATGACACTCACAGGTTTTGTAACAATCAATATTAGTCCTGGAAGATCTCCATTAGCCACTGCTAACACCGAAAGGAATGTATTGATTGATAAGAATCAATAAGATAAAGATAAAGATAACGTTTTTAAGTATCACTCCTCCTCTCTCATCAGTGGTCCTACCTTTCTATGAGGAAAAAGGATAGTTCTTTACTTGATTAATAACTGACACCTGAACTCTGTAAGCATTAGAGTTGCTACTCTGTATTTCTGAATGCATTTTTGCCAAATTGGAATTTACAAGAGTTTACAATCTGATTCTCATTAAATAGGGACACGAATATGTTATAGCTATATTTTAACTGCCTTTGATTGTCTCTTTGGAAAGTTTGACTATAGAAAAATGCCATGGATTAAACAGCAGTTTAGTGTTTTGAGGTTTATGATTCATATTTTTATTTTCCATGATTTTTTTTGAACATTTAGTTGATAGTACATTTACATTATTTACAATGTATCCTGAAGATACTGCTGCTACTGCTAATGATCAAGTTCAAGCATTTCTTCTGAAGCTTTGTGGCTGAAGTCTTCTATGCTACAGAAAAAACAAAACAAAAAACGAAGCATTTTTGACCTGCCTGTGTTGCAGCATTTGAGCTCCTGTAGTTCTTAAAAGAAGAATTCATATTTATCTAGTGAATGTAAAATCCATTCCTGTATAGGAGACCCCAACCTAATCCAACCTACCTCATCAGTGTCATGTAATATTGGGGAGTGGAGGGAATGTCAATATATATTGTGAATGTACTCCTCCCTCCCTCCAATACCATTATATTGCCTTACTAAGAAGGGTTTTTAGGTATTCCTTATTTAGCTATTTAAGTGAATTCCAAAGCCCAATGTCTTTTTTCATTAAATATTCAAATTAAATATGATTTCATTTCTCAGCCTGTCCTTTGGCATCCAGATCTCACCTGCCCCTTATTTCTATATACTGATATTTCTCATTTTATTTTACAACTGGACAGCTGGATATTTTGAGGTATTTAAAAGTAGTAATTTCTGTGGTTTTGATAGCTTTTTTTTTTTTTTGTGAGAACAGATATTAAGAATTATGCTTCTTTATTCCACATTGTTGCTACACCAGGTTTCAGATTCACAAACCTCTGGTTGTTGCATGTTCTTTCCTGTCTTCTCCTATCCTCTTCAGCCTTAAGATAGTTTCTTTAGACTTCAAAACTGGCCTAAAAGCCTGGATGCCAATCTGATTAATCCCTTTTCTAAAATGGCCTACTTTATGTTATGCCTGATTCCTCTGAGGCAGTGCATTTTTTTCAATTAGTTTAATGGAAGCCCAGTTTGTCCAGTGATGGGATTCAAATTTTTTTACTACCGGTTCTGTGGGCGTGGCTTGGTGAGCATGGCATGGCATGGTGGGTGTGGCTTCGTGGGCGTGGCAGGGGAAGGATATTGTAAAATCTCCATTCCCTCCCCACTCTAGGGGAAGGTTACTGCAAAATCCCCATTTCTTCCCAATCAGCTGGGACTCAGGAGGCAGAGAATAGATGAGGATGGGGCCAGCCAGAGGTGGCATTTACTGGTTCTCCGAACTACTCAAAATTTCCATTACCAGTTCTCCAGAACTGGTCAGAACCTGCTGAATGCCACCTCTGAGTCTGTCCAATCTCTTGACTTCTGACACAGATATATAATTTTTGAATATCTCTATTTCAATTATTGAAATATAATGCTTCCCCTACCTTCTGTCCTTCATCTACAATAAGGTAGAAATATGGAGAAGACAAATATCTCTTTTAAGCAAA
Organism: Arizona elegans; assembly: GCA_022577455.1. NCBI lineage: Eukaryota > Metazoa > Chordata > Lepidosauria > Squamata > Colubridae > Arizona > Arizona elegans. The sequence goes on from JAKOOJ010000001.1 coordinate 225,849,554, forward strand.
ACTTTAATTGCTGTGTAAACCTCAAGATAAGCAAACCTGCATTTTTACCCATAGAAAAGTTAATTTGGGAAGCCACCACCACTATACCTTTATATATCCTCACTTTCTTATGCCTTTAGTTAGGAAGGGGTATTAATAGAGAATTTTGCAATAAGTATATCCCTGGTGAGAAAAAAATGGGGATATATGATGTACAAAGTTAAATACAAAGAGGAGCTAATAATTTGGACACTGAAGGGGTTCCTGATGGACAAATAATGAAGACAGAATTAGGAGACCAATGCCCTTCAGCTGCCCACAACCAGAAGGTAGGAGAGGAAGACGTTTCTGATATTTTTAGGCTTAACTAGTTCCAGGGGTGCTATTCAGTAGGTTCTGACAGGTTCTGGAGAACTGGTAGCAGAAATTTTGAGTAGTTCAGAGAACTACTCTGGTGTTCTCTGAGCTCTGGTGGCTCAGCAGACTAATTAACATCCACTTACATCTGCTGCCTGCAATTACTTCAAGTTCAAATCTCACCAGGCTCAAGGTTGACTCAGCCTTCCATCCTTTCTAAGGTAGGTAAAATGAGGACCCAGATTATGGGGGCAATAAACTGACTTTGTATAAATATACAAAAGTATGAAGGCTATTGCTTAACGCATTGTAAGCCGCCCTGAGTCCGGAGAAGGGCGGCATATAAGTCAAATAAAATAATAATAATAATAATAATAATAATAATAATAATAATAATAATAATAACCTGGCAAATGCCACCTCTGGCTGGCCCCAGAGTGGAATGGGAATGGAGATTTCGCAATATCCTTCCCCCAGGAGTGGGGAGGGAATGGGGATTTTGCAGTATCCTTCCCTTGGAGTGGGGTGGAAATGGAGATTTTGCAGTATCCTTTCCCTGCCATACCCACCAAGCCATGCCCACCAAGCTGCACCATGCTCACCAAGCCACACCAACAGAACTGGTAGTAAAAAAAAAATGAATTCCACCACTGACCAGTTCCATACTAAAGATAATTATGTAATTATGGATATATACAACAGCCCATCTTCAAGGCACTAAAGACATGTTAAGTATCTCTCATTTAGGGATACAGGAAGAAAAGGCATTTAAATCCTTCAGACCATTAAAAAAAAGATACTCATATCTTTGCACTGCAGTTGGCAACCAGCATTTATTTGTCTGTGGCCTCATTTGTGTGCACAATAAACACTCTAATCTTGACATCCTCTGTCTGTGAACCTTTTGCTAAATTAAGCAGTTTAGATATACTGTAGGCGAAGTATCTGCAGACTGGTGATTTACTGTTGAACCCAATTGTGGTGCCTGATACTTACATTACAGAAAATCTACTGGGAACCCATAGGTTCTTTTTTTATTCCTTAAGACATGGTTATAAACATGTTCCTCTACAGAGTTCCATGAGCTCCCTGACTACTATCAAGTTTCTCAATTGTTACTGAAATAAACCCTTCTCTTTATTTCAGTAATAGGAGTTATTTGAAAGTGGGGAGAATATATATAGCCTCAGTCAAAGGTGTAATGTTTAGAAACTAGAATAAAATAATGTTCATTGTTCAACTTTAGAAGGTCAAGTTGAAGTTGGCATTTATCTATATTAAATGAAGTTATTGTTGGCAAAAAGTGTGTTTCAACTTGGAAACAGACTGTTTTTATTTAGCAGTACTGTATAAACATCCAGTAAAAAGAAGACCATAATTTAACTCAGCCCAAGATTGAGAAATATAGGTATTAAGGATCCTGCAGATTTTCCATCTTTAGTTCTAGATGGGATTGTGCTTTGTACTTCCCTAGTAGCAACTTTTGTACAATTTAGTGGTTCTTTTGGACTCATAACTCCTGCTTGAAGCAATTGACAACTGTGACCAAGATAGCCTTTCCATAACTTAATCTTCTGACAATTGCTTCTCTTCCTTTCTCAGACTCTTTCTCAGAACCTTTTATGCATTGGTCACAACCTGCTATTACAACATGATCTTTGGGCGACTATCCATGAACTTCTGGAAACTACAATTGTTTCAGAATGCAACAATGTGCATTGTTATGGGCATGCCACTGTTTAGCCATGTAACACCATCACTTTTTGAGCTGCATTAACTTCTTATCCGCTTCTGGGTGCCCTCCAAGATAATGCTTAACACTTTTAAAGCCCTTCATGGCACAGGACTAGGTTATATGCAGGATTACTTGTCTCTGATTTTATCTGCTCATCTCACAAGATCTGATAGAATGAGCATGGTTTGGGTTCCTCTATGAAACAATCTATCTGTGGGATCAAGAAAGCATGCCTTTTTTGTTATATTTGTTATATGTTCCCATGATATTTGGATGTCCTTAACGGTTTGCTTTTTGTAATTCCTAGAAACATGTGTTCCCCTTCCCCCCGCCCACTGGGTATTGGATGATCCCATTTGGTAAATGATTTTGGAATTTGAATATGTTGTGATTTGACACAGTTGTTTGTTTTTATGTTGTATTTTAAATAAGATAGTAGATTGTACCAAGATAGTTGCTCAGATTATCTTGTGATGTCTTCCTTCATGTCCCAAGGACCACAAGATGAAGTTGAATGAATTGGAACAGGAACTTGTTGGCTTTTTTTCTTATAAAATCTGCAGAGATGTTTATTATTTTTCTGGATTTTTTCCCCCTTCACTTCTTAATATGTTATATAGATTCTTTTTGTACTATAATTTATTCCATTATACAAATTAGGCTAGTCAACAGAAATGACATTGTATTCATAAAGATTCCATTACCCAAAGAGAATTAATTGGTGTAAAAAAAAAATGGTACATGGCATGCAAGGTCCATTTCACAGAGTTGTGATGAACTAATTTCACTATATTTTATATTTTAATTGTAAACAATGTTGCCATTTCTAATATACTGTGATAGATTAATAATGAGTCATTGTGATCCCCTGTCCAGGGGGTTTAAGCAAGTTTGAACCTGGTTAGTACTTAGATGACAGATCACTGTATAATTCCAGTCTGTAGGTTAGAGTTTGAACAAAATGAACCACCTTGGAAGAGGGCAAATGCAAACCAGTTTCTTCTAGTTAAGAAACCAGGAATTAAGCTTAACTACAAAGAATCTTTAGTTTTACAATTGAGCAGAGAGTTGGACATCACCTAAATATCTCTTTTTAGCTGTACGATTCTATTATACCTTTTAATGAAGGAACTTTATTATAAGAATAGAAGGTTTGGAAATAAAGCCTTCACTTCAATTTAACATGATTCTCTCCATCACTGCAATTGATCGAGGAGTTTGATATGTTAGGTTAGTTGTCCTAAATCTCTGCCAGCAATTTGTCAAAAAGCGTTTAGTTGAAATAAACTTCTACCCTTCTTTTACTCTTTAAATAGAACATTCCATTCTTCCATACGAAAATTAAAGCTGTTCTTTGCAGGAGGAGACATTAAATATGACTGTACAGTCTGCTATTTGTTGATGTAACTATGATTAGTAGAAAGTATTGGCACTGACTGGCTCATACCTGACTTACATCCATCCAGTTTCATGCAATCATAGAACTTGGAAAATAAATATCTATGAATCCTTTGAAAAAAAATATAGTGTCTTGTAGAATTTCTTTCCAATTGAAACAACTAAGGAAAATATACTTCATGCAAGTCTGTGAAAACCTTTTGTTTAAAAACTCAGAAATCACAGTGTGGCATGGAACCAAACCTGATGCAGGCTTATTAATATTCAAAGGGATGCAAATTAAAAATAAAATTAAAATGATGTTCTGCCAGGTTTTCATTACTGCAAATACAATTTGCTTCTGTGATGCAGTACATCTGTAAATCAGCCATTCCAATCATGCTAGTTATTGGAAGTTATTTCAAGAAGTTGCCACTAGGCAGCTGAAATAATAGTTATTTGAGTTTTGTTTATAAAGCACATAGACATAGTAATAGTAGGGGGGGGGAAATGAGAGAAAATGTGTGATTTGTGGTTTCAAGGGTGAATTCTGAAGAAAAAAAGAATTCCATTGCTACAGCCCACAAATAACATGCTTGTAATGGTCAGTCACATGTCCAGCTGTCATGTGAAATACATGATCTGACACCAGAGTCACAGCATTTATACACGAACACAGCATCCTATTACCTCAAATCCCATTCCTCCACATATTGTTCACATATGTTATACATTTGTTAAGACTGTACTGTTCAATAGTTTAGATAGACCAGCCCCAAAATCAAACCTAGTTAATACTTAGATTAAATACGGCAATACTAGACTATATTCAAGTTTTGGAAGTTGCAAAACATGTCAAAGAAAATAACTGCAAGCCACTTCTGCATCATTGCCAAGAAAATGTCATGACTGTATCAATATTGGCAATAGGAGTTAAGCTTAATGCGAAGGCATCTTTCCCTTTTTATTGGTTTAATATTTTAATGTATAGTGCAGTGCAGTGTAGTGATGGCAAACCCTTTAGGCACAGAGTGCCCAAACTGGAAGGCACATGTATGCGTGTGCATGAGCACCCCAGATAATCGGAAACCCGATGACCAGCTGGCTGAACTGGGGCAACAGCGCGCATGCCCACAGAGAGGGCTCTGCCTGCCACTTCTGGCATGCATGCCATAGGTTCGCAATCATGGGTATAGTGGATTCTAAGGTCCATCTGAAACACACACAAACAAACAAACAAAATGTATATTGTTTATACAAAAATACAGGATTTTTGAGCTCCAAAATTTAAGTGAGACATTTGTTAAATGAATTTTGCCCTATTTTGTGACCTTTCTTGACACAGTTGTTAAGTGAATCACTGCAGCTGCTAAGTTAGTGACACGTTTGTTAAGTGAATCTGGCTTCCCCATTGACTTTGCTTGTCAGAAGGTTGCAAAAGGGGATGACATGATCCAGGGACATTGCAATCATCATAAATACGAATCACTTACCAAGCATCTGAATTTTGATCAGGTGACCTTGGGGATGCTGCAATGGTCATAAGTGTGAAAAATGGTCACTTTTTTCAGTGCCATTATAACTTCAACCAATCACTAAACAAGCTTTGTAAATCAAGGACTACCTGTACCTGTCACTGTTTGTTATCTTAACCTTAACCCTCACTAAAACCTCTGCAAGATTTCTAAATTTAAAGTGCTGTGCTGTTTACTGAATGTACTTATCCTGGGTCTATACATTATTCTTTCAAATATTAAACACATTTGGTTATTTCCCAAGATTAAATTATTGATGACGAAATCTTGAGTCTGACGATGAGAAAGTCTTCTTTGTTTTTTCTATACCCTTTTAAATGTACATTGTTTTTTTAAAAAATTGATTTATATGCCGCCCTTCTCCGGAGACTCAAGGCGGCTTACAATGCGTTAAGCAATAGCCTTCATACTTTTGTATATTTATACAAAGTCATCTTATTGCCCCCACAAACTGGGTCCTCAATTTACCTACCTTAGAAAGGATGGAAGGCTGAGTCAACCTTGAGCCTGGTGAGATTCGAACTTACAGTAATTGCAGACAGCTGGTGTTAATCACAATGCTATCAGTCTGCTGAGCCACCAGGCCTTTTATTCTTTTATTCTAACTGAAATAAACAATCACAAAGAATAATCACAATCACTTCTTTCCAGGGCATTCTGTTCCACATTCCATTTTTAGATATCATTAGTCACCGCAGACATTAATCGTCACAGAAATGGTGTCATACAATTCTTGTAAGAATGCATTTCCCTAAAACTATGACACCCCTGGGTTTGCCTATCCATGTGGATTCAATAATACTACTGATGATAAATTAATAACATTAAATAAACCCATGTATTGTATCTCAGTGGCAATATGTTTCACTTCTAGAAATTGAATCTCATCTCCTGCCATCATACTGAATTTTTGTTTGAAGGTTCATGTGACATTTTTAGGTGCTATAATTTTTTTCATAGCACCTAAAGTTGACTGAAGATCAAATAACAGGCCACCTTTGGTAGCAAGACAATCCTAGGCTATTTTCATTCACCAGCTATGCAGATAACATATATTTACAGGTACTTAGTCAATCAGTAAATCTTAGCTAGGTATACAGTTCCTGTCTAAAATGAATTCTTTCTTGATAGAACTGAGCACAAGATTTAAATTAGGCCCAAATTAAAAACAGAACAAATGCTTCTGAGGTGGTTGATATTTCTAGCTAAAAATGTGGAGATTATATGACAACCGCTGCTAATCATTTCAGATTGGCATCTCTATCTAGCCTCTATCTCTGAAGACTAGTTGATAGCAGTTTTCCAAAAGAACGTGAAAAATGTGTAGGGAATTCAACCTTACTCTTGTGTAGCTGACAGGTGTCTGCAGAAATAAAAAGGGGGGAAAGCAAGCCATGATTCTAAAACTCTGCACAGGCTCAATGATCTTTTTGTACAAGGACATATGCACACATTCACTTGTATTCAGTTATCTAATTTATATAGTATCCCACCTCACAGAATAAGTGATTCTTATGATTTTGTGCAAGCAACCGGTGTCTGATTATAAGAGTCCATTATCAAAATGTCTACATATTATTGTTACAGTGTCTCTTAGTTGCAATGGTGGAGGGCAATCAGCATTGACAATCTCTGCCCTCCCTCAATTTGTACCTATTTCTGCCAGACTTTATCATCTCTCTCAATATTTTATCACCTGGGTCTATTTTTATTTTTATTTATTATTGAATTTGTTTTCCGCCCATCTCACCAAGAGGTGACTTTGGTGACTTAAGTGACTAAACTATAATTTATTCCCTTGGATCCAGAGTGTTGTGCAAAATTTGGTACCTGATTTATCCCAAATGCTAGAGGTTCCCATTGAGAGTCTGAAGTAGATCATGACCCATTTCTCCTGATGAAATGAATTACCTGAAACTCCCCATGGGAGTATGTCGGTGGGCCTTGGAGCAGACAAGTGTTCACACTGAGCATGTGACTGAAAGTAAATAAAGTTGCATTCTCAATGGAAGAGATGACTAACATCGTTCTTCTTCCATGCTGGGGAAGGAAATTTATCTGACCCAAATAGAACACTCAGTTGAATTTGAACAGAATAGTCAATGTTTTCTTCCTGCCAACCTTTGCCAACATTTACGCTGATAAATAGAACAGTAAATTTGTGTATCTATTTCTTGCTCCTGTCCCATTTGTTGCACCAGCTGAATATGACCATTATGGGTTTGCTGGAGAGAAATACTAGAATAAATAATTGGGATGAACCCAGTATGTCACTGTGATTATTGCTGTTTGCTCTGTTCACTTACTTAAACAAACCAGGCCTCACCACAAAACTCTCATCTCACTTGAGGCAATATGAGTATTATATTCTGTGCTCTATATACTCTGTCCTTTTGCTTATCATTTCACAGAGGGAGGTGTTTTCTTACCAATCATTATTTCTGATCAAATTTCCTTCCTATGTGCCATGGAAAGAAATATTGATTTGAGTGCATCTAGATTTTTTTAGAATCTAGATGGGCTTGGATGCAGCAACATGTTTGAGTTTATTAGCTGCTTTTGATTAAAATATTACGGTAATTATTCTCCATGGTAGAGGAACCAGTGGGACAATAATCCCTTAAAATTCTAATTCTTTCATTTCCTTCATTTGGATAAGCTTTTAATCTCTCTCTCTCTTTCTCTCTCTCTCTCTCCCTCCCTCTCTCTCTCTCTCACACACATACAAACATATATAATCTATCTCTTCTACCCATTTGTCTCTCTCCCATCTATATAAATCAATCAACTATAGCTGTAAACTATAGTTATTTATCAAATCTATCTATCTATCTATCTATCTATCTATCTATCTATCTATCTATCTTCTATCATCTAACAATCATCATCTATCATCTAACTGTATCTACCTACCTACCTACCTACCTACCCTGTTTCCTCAAAAATAAGACATCCCCTGATAATAAACCCAATTGGGTTTTTGAGCGCCTGTGCTAAAATAAGCCTCCCTCGAAAATAAGCCCTTCCCAAAAATATTTAAATGCAGAGCTGGAAATCAGGTAAGATGGCAAGAGGAGCCCCATCTTGCTCCGCATGCCCCAAAATAATAAGACCTCCCAAGAAATAAGGCCAAGCGCTTATTTCGGGGTTCAAAAAAATATAAGACATGTCTATTTTCTGGGAAACATGGTATCTATCTATCCATCCATCCCTCCATCCATTCATCCCTATCTACATCAATCAATCAATAGGCAGGACTTTATAGACTCCTTTGCACTAACTATCACCCACCAGACAATTTGGAAGGTTACTCATATAGCATTGAATTGTCAAAGAAAGTGGGAAGGTGACTAGGGGAAGGAGAACAGTTCTGAAATGGGCAACATTTGCAATACATGCCTACAAAATAAAGGGGCAATTGGTATAATTAGGTTTGACATTGTTTCTGCGGAGTCCTAGTGACAAAAGACAAATTGTCCTTCAGAAATGGGATTGCATTGTTTCGGAAGAATCTGGCAAAGAAGAATGTGCCACTTTAGTTCCTGAGGCAAATGTTCCATCTCCTTCTGACTAGATCATACATTATTAATGAGCATCAGTTTCAAGTGTGAAAGAGCTGTTTGAAAAGTATTAACATAGTCTATTAGCTATGATTGGCACTGTCATCCCTTTCATTTTTGGCTGCTAGCGAGAGGCATCCCAATAGATTTCTGTGCATCTGGACATTGTTAATACTCTTCTTGTTATGCTCTATGGGCAACTGTGATATAGGTATTGCTGGCCAAAACAAGGATAACGTTTATTGTTGTTTTGCTTTTACCGTAATGTCTTCGTACCCAATATATTAATTTTTGAGGGTCAATACATTTAATGAAAATGCCACATTAGTTTATCTTTTTTAAATGATTTTATGTCTTTCAAAATATTTCCATTAGCAATTTGCAACAAGAAGCGGGGGAAAGGCAGAGTTTACAGCATATTACTCAGTTGTGGAATAAACTGTGAGCAGATAACAGATACATATACCAATGAACTCTGGCTGGTTGTCAATCTTGTTTTTTCCCATGTTACAAAAGAATTATCCACCTTTTAATGAAAAACAATGGCATCACAATGTTTCATCCACATTGCATCACATATGTATATCTCTACCTACATAGGGCCACAATTATTATTATTGTGTGTGGTGGAGGGGTGAGTTTCCATGCATTTCCATGCAGCTGCTTGCCAGCCAAGATAAATGTCTATTCATCTTATATATTCATCAAATGAATCAGAGGTTTTTTCATATATCAGCTGCAGGAAGTGAATAGAGATTTATTAATGACATCATAAGCTCCAGATAATCAGTAATATCACACATCCATCTTCTGTCCAAAGTTCCCAAATCTTTCCATTTCCTTTCTCTTTTTGGAGGAAGTAGAGTAGAGAAATTGACCGCAGAAAACATAATTAACCGTTGATTCATACAAATACAATTTAGTCTACACCTTCAGACTTAATGGCTAACAAAGTAATCTTTTCTTTTTTTACTATTTTTGGTAAAAACTGTACAAAGTATATCTTAGTACATTTTTAGGATGAATAATGGACCTAGACTGATTTTGTAACTTTTATTGTATTATTATATAGTGAGTCAAAAGAAGTTAAGTAGGATAAAAATGTTGGTTAACTAATCAACTAATGGAGGACAGATATCAGCACAGTATTAATCCATAGTAAAAGGAAATATTTTACGTCTTTGGACATCTGCAACTTTTTATTAGAAGTAGTGTTCTCTAATTCACCAGCTCAAAAATAAACATGCAAAGACTTTACCCAGGCAACATTTAGTTGTTTTCTGCTTCAGGGTGTACGTGATTTAATAATAAAGTATGATAAATTGTTAAGTTAAACTGTCCCTTATTCATATTGTACAAAAAGTAAACTTTTGAGAATTGCAACGAACTATTGAAAAACAAAATGATTTATCTTGGTGTACAGGTGTGCGTGTGTGATTGCTTGCAGTGAATTTTGAAATTGAATTGAGGGCATCATATAGCACAAGAGCTGCAGGGAACTCACCCCTGAAATGACTGTGGGAGAACCAAAAAAATGAGGGAAAAAAGATAGCATTTAATCCATATGTAGTATGCATGTTTGCACTTACGTCTATGTGTAAAATAAATAATAATAATAAAAAGGATTAGAATTCATTTTTGCAAAGGTAGGTTAGGTTGATTACAATTTTTTATCCACTTTTCGCTGAGTTATTATTTTATAAAATATCCTCACCTTTCTACCCTGAGATAAAGTAGGACAAGAGTTTCAAAAAATAGAGACCCTTTATGTTGAGCTCAGTTACTGATGACTCAATCTCTCTAATTTTCTTGGCAATGTTGCAGAAATTGTTTTTTTGACATACTTTTTTTTTTAATTCCCCAATCTAGTCTACAGTTGTGGAATTCTCTGGTGGGCATCTATCCAAGTTCTAAAATCAAGTATGGATTAGTCAAGACTTGACACTGGAGGAGGATTTGGGACACCTCAATGAAAATCACAGACACTTTCCCCTGAGTTGCTCTGTTCAAGCTTCCAGAAGTAAAGTGGAAACAATTGCTAAAGGTAGTACTACCGCAGCTTCCTCTATCTCAAATGCTACCATGGTATTAATAAGAACATCCTTTGGATGCATTTCCATGCAGCTGCTTGCCAGCCAAGATGAATGCCTGTTCATTTTATATAGTATATTCACCAAATGAATCAGAGGTGGGTTTCAGCAGGTTCTGACCAGTTCTGGAGACCCGGTAGTCGATATTTTGAGTAGTTTGGAGAACCGGTAGTAAAAATTCTGACTGGCTCCGCCCCTTTCTATTCTCTGCCTCCCAAGTCCCAGACCAGTCCCTGATCAGGAGGAAATGGGAATGGAGATTTTACAGTATCTTTCCCCTGCCACGCCCACCAAGCCATGCCACGTCCACCAAGCCAGTAGTTAAAAAAAAATTGAAACCCATCACTGAAATCAATCTCTACCCCACATTGCCTTTAGCTTTTAGGCTTTTAAATTTCTATCTTGATTTGATTAAAAGAGACTGAGAAGCAGCTAACTTCCACACTTGGCCAGCTTGTTTGAACTCTGAATGACCGATCTCCTCTTTTATTGAAAAGTCGAGCCGTCTTTATCCCAAGTTTATTGTCAGCCATATCTGGCAGGCAGAGTTCAACATCCAGACTTTACTTTCTTAGAAGCATACAGGACTGCTTGTTCTCCAGACTCTAACCTAATTATACCAATCAATCATGTAAAAAATTGGTCTCAAATGAAGAAATTACATATCTTGGAGATTCTAGCCAGTTACAGAGAAACATAAGCTCTGGAACTGATGGGCTTGTTAAATGGAAGATGTGAAGTGCAATTTATAAAATAGAGTCCCAGTATGACTTCAATCAGTTGATGCCTCCTTATTCTGAATAGCACCTTTTTTCCCCAACCCCACAGGGTATCAGTTCAAAATGAATGGTACATGAAGGCTGAAAAGACAAACTGACTCCAGAATACAGTATATCATAAGACATACTGCAAGGAAACAAATTAGGTGTAACCATGAGAAGATAATCGCTAAGCTAAGAAATTATGCATTGTCTTAGATGTCTCTATTTTGAGAGGTATCTTTAAATGGGAGGAAAGAGGGATAAAATGTTGTGTACCAAACAGCAATGAAATATGATGCTCTGTTTTGTCATCTGCTAATCCATTATATGAATCTCACCCTTACTTATGGTGGCTCCTCAGAGGTAGAAGAAAAAAAAATCAATGCTGGAGTAAGGTCCAGAAAACCAGTTAAGGCAGAGCTACTGGATAACACGGATAAAAGGCTGATTTCTGCTGATGGACAACAAGCAATCTATAAGGAAGACCTGCCAGGCATTGGCTGACCTTTTCCTGCCTGCAGAAATCCAAAAGAACATTTGATGATAGCAAGCATATCCCATTGATGTTGTTTTTGAGGTGTTGCACACCAGATAGCATACCTTATGCCAGGTCCTGGTGGACATCAACACTTGAATATGCAGGAGACCTCTGTCTTATGACTCACTGAAAATGCCATCCCCACCTCTTTTTGCTGGCAGAAAATGATAATGGCATAAAATAGGCTGTGGCCATTGCCCCTTCCTACACTGCTACAAGCATCCTGCCACCAAACTTGGTGCCTTTTCTCTTGGGTGTAGGGTACATTAAAGAAGGGATTCATGAATTTCCTTTCCTTCCTTCCCATCCCAACATATATCACTAGACACAGGCAAAAGTCCACCATCTCTTTAATTTGGGATGGGGCTCCATGTTGTCTAATAGGTGACAAGAACAATAGAGGGTTTTGTGCAGTGGCGAAATCTAAAATTTGTTACTACCGGTTCTGTGGGCGTGGCTTGGTGGTGGGGGTAATGTGACTGGGTGGGCATGGCCAATTTTTTTTAAAAACTTTTAAAAGCATTTTTTCTACAACCTCTTCGGTGAAACCTTTTTTTTCTTTTAAATGTCTCTGACGATCCAAGCTGAGTTGCCTGATCAGCAGACGCTTTTTAAAAAACTCAGCTTGGATTGTCAGAGGGGTTTTTTTTTTCTTTTAAAAGACTTTGATGATCCCAGCTGAGCCACGCGATCATCAGAGGCTTTTTTTTTTTTTACTTTTAAAAGCATTTTTTCGGCCGAAGAGGTTGTAGAAAAAATGCTTTTAAAAGTAAAAAAAAAAAAAAAGCCTCTGATGATTGTGTGACTCAGCTGGGCATGGGGGGGGGGGGGAGCAGGGATTTTTGCTACCGGTTCTCCGAACCACCCGCCTCCATTGCTACTGGATCGGGCGATCAGGTCTGAACCGGGAGCATTTCACCTCTGGTTTTGTGGTAAAGCAGGTAGCTGCTCCCCCACTGCACTGTGCAATCTCCTACCTCCATTTCTCATATCTGTTGGGCTGCTTTTAAACATGGAATTAGTTCTTTACTTTGAAGATTATTAAAACTTGTATTATTATTGCTTACAGACAAAATGCTAGCATAGGGTAGTGAGAGCAACTTTTTCTGCCACTGCCCTGCACAATGCCTTGCGTATGTTAGCGATGCACACCTGCCCGAAAAACACACAAAAACATACACCTCTGCTTGTCATCTGTTGACATGGAGAATATGGAAGCAGTTATGGAGATTACTGGATAATACAGGATCTAATATAAGAATCTCCCTCTGCCTTTCACTGTTGGTATAGTGGTTAAGAAGCAGGATTAGAAACCAGAAGACAGTAAGTTCCTGACCTTAGGCATAGAAGTCAGCTGGGTGACTTTGGACCAATCATTCTCTCTTGCATCCATCCCACCCCATGTCACATGGTGGCTGTTGTGGGAAAATAGGACAAAATAATATATATGCCACCTTGAATTATACCAAAAAAGTGGGATATAAAATTAATAAATAAATACATTATTGTAGGCTATTTTTTTCTCATGGTTTGGGTTTGACAATAACCCAAATAACAGATGACAGACATCAGAGGATGGATGTGTGATTCTTGTTTCACAGGATCATAGAATTTTGGTGTTTGAAGGGATCACAAAGACCATGTAGTCAAAACCCCAAGATCCACTAGCCCGATCACCTGTCAGACAGGCTAATTTTAATACAGTCTTTAATACATGTTTTAACCTGGCATAACATCTGACAGGCATGGAAATTGGGGGTGGGGGGTGTTAAGAGGGTTAGCGTTGCGAGGTAGACCTGACAGGAAGCACAGCCAGATGAGCTAATTCTATTTTATTGTAAGATTATATTAACAGAATGTTATCAGTACATTTCTCTCCCATTCTCTTTTAGACACTAAGAAACTAGGGAGGCTGTCTTCTAGCTGCTTGCTTCCCACATTCCTGCAAGTTGCTTTTGATCTGACCATTTCCTTCGCTGCCTCTCTTCTCCCTGTCTACCAAGGCCATTCCTACTTCCATTACCTAGTGTTACAGGATGAAGTACGTGAAAGAAGCATCCAGATTGTCCAGTGTCTCCTGCCTGTCAGCTATAATTTGGGCTCCTTTCCAAAGGTGCTAAATCTGTGTTTCAAAGCAGCCAAAATAGCTTACAGCAGGGAAGGAGATAGACTTAGGATATTCAGGTTGATTCAGATTGGTTTAGACACTTAGCATTATTGAGGAAGAGTCATTGTTGAAGGATCCCAGAACAGAATGGCCTTGAACAATAACATCCAGAGTTTAGACAGGAAATACTAGCTGTTCCCACCCTCTAGGTTCAGCTGACATTGGATGGTGAAGCATATCTACAGTAAAGCTCCAATGAACCAAACCTTTGGCAGCTGCCTGAACCAAAACTGATTATTTCCCAAGTACAATTATCATAGAACTTTTTTCACACACCCTTCCTGATGCCCCTGATTCTGTCTCACCTACAATGGTCATAAGTCAGTGCTCACTAGATCAGAGAACAAGAAAGTATCCAAAACAAAAGCAGGGTCAGAATCTAGTGATCCATATAATTGTGTTCTATGAGTAAGGGCAGCAATCCAAGGAGGACATGGGAGCTGATCAGAAGTGTATGAAACCCCAGAAAGCCACCAAGCATTTGTCAGCAGCTGATATAAGCTCAGATTGCTGAGAACATTGAAAAGTTGCCAGGCCAAGATTTAGATAGCATAAGAGAGGTAAACTCTCTCAATGAGCCCATTGCTTAATTGCTTAAGACTTGGAGAAGTGCTAATTTTTCAGTCTACTCTCAGGCAACCTTAAATCATTTAACTGCTTGTCTTTTAAGCAGACAACAAGCCTGTGGAATTATTTCCTTGCCCCAATATTTAGAAAATTAGTGGAGTGGAGTGGAGTGGAGTGGAGTGGAGTGGAGTGGAGTGGAGTGGCGTGGCGTGGCGTGGCGTGGCGTGGCGTGGCGTAGAGTAGAGTAGAGTAGAGTAGAGTAGAGTAGAGTAGAGTAGAGTAGCTTTATTGGCCAAGTCTGATTGGACAGTGACACCCACAGAATTTGTCTCTGGTGAATAAGTTCTCATAAGTTATACACATCTATTTGTGGGATAGAAACCACAGAACTTTATCAGCTTTCACTTCAAAACAGGAGGTCTTTAAGATTATGTTGTTTTTAGTACAGGAGTATGCTCTGTGATAGATTTTGAATGCTGTGTAGATGCATTCAGTATAACAAGGAATCCAAAGGCATAAATAGTGCTGTGTCCCAAGGGATTGCTAACTCTGACTGGAGTTAGCTAGTCTCTGAGATGTTTGATTTAGGAGAATGCAGAAGGAAAATCATTCAAGGAATTCATTTTTCATATGCTTCAATAATTTCTCATTACATTGGCCTAGTTGAAATGTTGTTTTAGTTATATCTGCCAATAGAAAAGCCTAACAATAGGTCCCATTAAATCAGCATCTCCAGCAAATATCACCCTGGCCATAATCACTACTTGATATCAAACAGGACAAGAAGCTACTGCTATTTAGGCTGACATTTGGAGTTCTATTTCTGAGGAAGCAGAAATGATGGAATGTAGAAATAAATCACTACAAGTGAAAGCCCTCCACCATTATCTCCAGACAAGCAAGTCATATACAAGGAAACAACTACCGTAAGTTTTGTACAAATGTCAAAGTGGCTGAAAAAAAGGGAGAGATGACAAATCAGCATTTTTAAAATGACAAGCCAGCTTCTTAATGCCTATTTTAGGGTATTTACATAAGCAATAATGTAATGCTTTTCCATTAAAAAAAACTCTAGAATATATGAAAGAGATCAATTATGTCAAGCTTGTCATCCTATTTAACATTTTAAACTTACGCTCTGTTTTATGGGACATATCCTTTGATATCACACAAATACTTTTTTCCATTGTTAATTAGCAACCTTGGTTCATTGGATACACAATCATTACGGATGGTTCTCAAGTTAGTACCATTTGTTTAGTGATGATTCACTTAACGATTGCATCAAAAAGGTTGTAAAATCAAGTATGACTTGCTTAATGACTGCATTGCCTAGCAATGGAAGTTGCAATCCCAATTAGAGTCATAAATTAAGGATTATCTGTATTCCACAATAAAAAAAAAGAACCAGGGGGGAAAAAAGGTCTATTCAGTCTTGAGAAAGAAAAGCCATGTATGGCTTTAAAAAAAATGATTGTGCCATAAAACATAACAGAGAAATGGAGAGAGAGAAGAAAGATTTTTTTTAAAAAAAAGGAAGACTGGAATGGTTATGGGGGCAAATATAAAAGGTAAAGTCTCATTTGAGTTGATGAGTCCAGATCATGCTATTTTTAAGCAATGGTTTCTTTTCTTTACAAGAATGCGTCATCTTGGTTTGCTCATGATTGGCATCACCAAATGAATTTTGCTGATAGACAACCTTTCTTTTCCCCCAACAAGGCAATCTCAAGGAAGGAAGGAAGAAGGAAGGAAGGAAGGAAGGAAGGAAGGAAGGAAGGAAGGAAGAAAGGAAGGAAGGCAGGCAGGCAGGCACAATCTTTCAGAACATTGTTCTCTTAAAAAAACATTACCAAAGACAGGTATAGTATACTTAGGAACAAAAAAGTGGGTAGATTCTCAGTAGGTAGGTTTAAAATTGCAATTTGATAATGACAAAATCCAAACATAATGAAAAGTATAGATTTCATTTTGATTGCTTATTTCAGTAGCATGCTTGATCAAAACAAGTATGTCATTAGCTTGAAATTTTTAATTCTTCCAATTTGTTAATCATGGATTTTCTCCATAAACCAACAGTTTAAAGCTTGAACCCCACTGATATGCTAAATTCCAAACCTCCAAGCAAGTATTCTAAGACCCTCCCAAAACTTGTTAGGACTTGCCTTTTTATCATATTAGTCAGTGTTTTCCCTTATGCACCTATACAAATGATGTCTTTAAATATGTGAATGAATATCTTCTTTCTTTAGCAGCTAAAAGCAAATAAAAGAGGGTCATTGCATCATTCCATCCATTACTGCAACAATTTTAACTGTTAAAGATCTAAAGTGGCTGACTCAAAAAACAACAATTTTTAATCAAAAATGGAAAGCATGGGTACCAAGTGGTTTGCAATGAATTGCAGAATGATGTCATCTCTTTCTCTGCTTACAACATGTTGAATGGCTATTCTGGAGATGGTCTAAGATTAGAAGTGCAACTCTGCCCTATATCTTGGTTAAAATCTAATGTATAAGTAGAGAGAATTTCACGATAGGTAACAATAAAAATTGTTGTTACAGGGATTGAATAAATAGGTCAATTCAATATGACATGGTTGAAATTATTTTATTGTTTGGTTGATGGATTCATTCTTGGGGAAATAAATTAGGAATGTAAATATTCATTAAAATTATATCCTACACTCTTAAGCATTAAAAGATATACACATGCAAATGCCAAAATTATGTTTATCATGTTTTATGGAAAATAGACTAATTAGAACATTGACATCATATTCAATCCATACAAAATAATATGCTGCTTAACAAGCCCACAAATTTTATTTTATAACAAATTCAGGGAGACGTATCTAAATGTCATTCACAAATATACACATTTTGCAAAGAAGGTGGTCTTTGTTAGGCCACTCAACCCAGTCTCAAACTTATGATGAAAGGCTTGTTGACAAAGTGTCTCAGTTGCTTCATTTCACCCTAACATGTCAATCTTGGATATAATGCAAAGAGAGGCACTCAACTAAATTTAATTAATTAAATACTTTTCCTTTGGTTGGGAATAAAATAAAATAAATTAAACAATGAACCTCTCTCAGGATATAGACATTGGTCTTCATATCTCACCTTAATTTAAAATTCTTCTCTAGGTCTAATAGTTCTGACTATGGTAAACAAATACCAATTCAAACTGAATTATACCTTCCTAATTATTGAATGAAATTAGAGCACAACTTTTTCAGTCCTACCTTATTTTTAAAACAACCGTGTTTTTTAAAATCTCCACCACAGGAGAAGGAAGTGGAATAAATTGACTCAGTGAGGACATGATAAAGATAAATGGATAAATATTGTGTATTCAGCAGCTGATTTATTCCACTCTCTTAGATCTTGAGAAAGGGCAAAGAGCCTGGATGAAAGCATTGTCTGATCAAGCTGAAATGTTTACAGCTCCTTCTGGGCAAACGGGCAATGCATGGTACTCTTTTTCATTCCAACCTTGTGCTCGGTCTAGAGTAAGGGTCCCCACACTCTTCAGCTCATTGACCTCTTATAAAGTTTCAGCTTGTTCATCAATCTCCAAACATTTATTATATAAAAATAATAAATACAATGTGGGAAGCCCCCTTCCGAGAGAATGAAATATTTTGGGAAATATTAAAAGAGGCAGAATATTATATTTCCCCAAAGGAGAAAAATCTTAACAAAGGTAGAAAGCAGCCACAGTCTTCCTCAAGCAGAAGTGTCAAGCCTTTAGAGATGGATATTTTGTACCTATTGAGAAGGACTAGACCAATCTATTCATAAACAAAACACCTTCAGCCACAGGTCCCATAGAAGGTTGGAGCTGATGGCATTAAGAATTTACATCTCCCCCACCCAAATTCTAAGGACAGGACATGACCTTTAGGACATAATAGGGTTAACCCACCACCATTGAAATAGTAAAAGACACAAGGCTCACTACATTGCACAACCCCCTGGAGCGTCTTAATCACCAAATCCCAGAACCCTATAAGAATCCATCCACTCACTCACCCATTTGGTCAGCCACCTCAGAAACTTGCTGCTATTACTAATGTTTCTGGAAATCAAATCAACAGAGACTTTCTTTCCTTGTAGCCAGCCTCCATTTTATTTCCAGAATCTTTCTCCTGGATTGGAACCGGACTGGATTTTGCTTCCAACACTACTTTAAATAACAATAATGATAGCCTGGAAGTAACAGAATAAAAGAGAAAATAATAGGAGAGAATAATAAAATAGAAGTAGAACGATTGCAGCAAAAGGAAGCCACAGACAATACCAATACTAATAGGTGGCTTGGGTACAATCCAAAAACATCTGGAGCATCACCTGAATGTAATTGTGACTAATTTTAAGGATCGGACCCAATAACATACATAGACTCATCAATGGTCAAACAGATTACCTTTTATTTACATGGATCTTCTCTTTACAGGTATCATCAGTAAGAACATGTGGAGCAGCATGGGACAACCTTAAATACCTGGGAGGTGGAGTCTGAGGTAAGGAGTGGTCTAGGGGGAAGGTAGATGGAGGGTATGTGTGGGTTAACCCTTGCAGTCCTGGGTCATGAGTGTCAGCTTGTATATGTAAGGCATTTATACATGACAGTAATGTTCACTGACAAACTCTCCAATAGTCAGTTGCAAAAGGCAGCTGTGCTTGGAACAGTTTACATTCTGCAATGATATCTTTAACACTGTCAAACAACATCTGCCGATTATTCCAGGTTTTGGGAAGGACTCAATAGTTGATAAAAAGCCCAAATCCAGTCTAAAAATCTAGATGATTGTGCCACCAACCACAATAATAATTTCAACCTCTTGGATAGTCCCAAGACTATCAGTCCTTGGGGGTCCATATTGGCCACTTTGGGGAACCCTGATCTAAAAGAACTATCACTTAAGCAGAGGCATAGGATATCCCAAAAGTTACTTTGTAGCAGTAAACTTTAGTGACTTGCAAAAAACAAAAAGAGCATGACATAAACCGGAAGCGATTTCAGATAACAGTATCAGCTAGACCTAATCAACAATCCATGAATCAGTCTGTGCGTAAAAGCCATAATCTAGAAAAGTGGTGCAATTTCAGTAAAACTACATGTTACAAAGTATAATTTCTAGGCATGTTGTATTTTTACATGCCCCAATTGTTTGGCATTATAACATAATCTTGCTTCATATTTTGTGTCCTGCTGTTCATGTGACTCACAGTGAATTTGTGTTTGAGAAGGAGAGGGGAAGAAAAACGGAGAAGGAGGGAGGGAGATAGACATATGACACAACAATTCTTTCTTTTTCCAGGCTGCTGGGTAGAAAAGTTATGAGTGTCTCAGACTGGCTGCAAATGTTTCACAATGATGCTTTAGTTCAGTTCTCTCAATGACTCGGCTATGAAGCAGTAAATACAGCATGCAGGAAAGGTATTCCTGTGGCACTTACCTTATTTTGCTGCATGGTTAGTCTTTGTGATGCCTGTAATCGATATGGCACTGCTGACAATTTGGATTGAAGTGGAATAAGAAAAAGAATATTTCCCTCAAGACCCCAAGAAAAAGTAATGGTTGAAGGGATATAAAGTGTTTCAAATGATTGCAGCCATATGACTGAGGAGCTCTAGAAGAAGCATTCCAACAGCTGGGAACAAGTGGAGCAAAAAGGCACCATTACAATAAGCAAACTGAAGCTAATGGTCTCCCTCCTTTAAAAAAAAGAGAGCTATACACTTACTTTTACCGTCAGTCTTAAAAGAAGAAAAAGTGTTGGGAAAAATAAGCATAGCAAAACAGCAAAAATAATCACAGATTTCTATGAACTATTTTAAATGATTATTGGCATGGAGTGTAATTAATTTCCATAAACATTTAAGCCTGTTGATTTGGGCTTCTAGTGCTTTCATATTAGTATGAACCAGGGGTGGCTTCTACTTATCTTTACTACTGGTTCACAACAGAACTGTGCACGCTTGCGCAGAAACTTCCTGATGACGTCCGGGTCGGTGGGTGGAGCCTCCCACTGGTTTTACTACCAGTTCTGTAGTAAACCGGTCTGAACTGGGGGTAACCCACCACTGGTATGAACGTCCTTCTCTTATGATTACAAAAAGTTGAATAATGTTAAAAGAATGTTCTAGGTTCCTTTTTTGAGCTGGGGTATGTAAGCAATTAAGACACAAAGCGGGCTGCTGGTGGAAAAAATGTGATCTATTTGCTCTTGGGGGCAGCTACAGAGAAAATGGGGTACCGAGATAATTTTTATAGGGGGGCTGGTTTTTGGTGTGGGCTTGGGGGGGTTGTGCACATGCTGGTTCTAGTTTGTGACTTAATTGTCTTCCTTAGGTCTGTCGACTTGCCTTTAATTATGTAGATGGTGTTTGGATAGCTTATTTGTGGGTGTGGGGAAGTGTGTCTGAATATATTCCTTGTCTAGTTAATTACTCTTGCCCAGGTACTTGGTTTTAGTACTTGGTTTTGCTATTGTCAGGTGATAGCTTAGCAGAGGTGCAGTTTAACAATCTATTGTTAAAATGTACCTCCCATAGTTTCTGGTCTCAGTGAATCATGGATTTGTGTTAATGGTTAAGGGATAACTGAGACAGTGAGAGAAATAAAGTTAAATTTGGAATAAAGAATCTCCTATGATTGTGATTGATTATTAAAATAAAATTCTTTCCAGTACACATGATACAAATTGTGAATACTCAGTAAATATTCCGAGTATGATTGAAAAACAATAACAACAACAAAAACTGAATTATCTGTATTATTGCTGTATTATCAATAATCAATATTTGCACAGCAGTTCAGGAAGCAGAATCTCTTGCATTCTGAGTGTGCATCAAACCTGGATGAACTCTGGATTTCAAGGCAATTTGAAATAGATTTTTCATCTCTGCAGGTGGAAGAAACAAGTCTAACTCACATTTTATCAGATTTAGGTCTCTATTATATGTATATCCAGAGTTTTAGGTTCTATAAAGAATAGAAACGTGGGGAAAGAAAATAAGAATGGACTTTGTTTTGTACCAAATCAAAATATATACCATTGGCATGTCTCCTTAGTTACTGTTAATTTTAGTTTAGGCAAAAAAACTGAAAATACAGTGTTGCAAAATGAGCTGACTTATATGAATTTGAACTGTGGAAAGCTATTGTTCAACAGCATCTGAACAATTACTAGTTCTATTCCTGCAGTAAGCATTTTCTCTGTTGGTTTTCCAGGAGATGGAAGAGATTTCAAAGAGCTTTAAATAGAGTGTTTCAGTTAGCCCAGAAATTTACTTGAATTGTTTCTCATTTTTTTTAAAAAAAGAATGGTTTAGGGATAATTTACAAAATATCTCATTTAATTCTTGATAAGCAAAGGAAAATTAAAAAAAAAATATGGAAGTGTTTCCTAGCATAGGAATGAATTCATTATGGAATGCATGGGTTGAGAAACTATTTACATCTATGTACTTATTCCCTCACATCATATTTTACAAAGTGCATAAATTAAACTACAGTCCTCAAGTCACAACCACACAGCTGGGACCAGAATTTCTGGCTGCTTGCATGCGTTGACCACACAGTCTCTGCAGGCCAGCCAGCTTGCCTGTCTTCCAACGTGGTGCCCGCACCCCAACTGAGTGGCCCTGATCGGCCTGGGTAAGCCTAGCTAGCTGCCTCCCTCCATCTCACATGGCGCTGCCAGCATGCTTGCCTTCATCGTGGCCTACCACACTGGCTACACGGCCCAGCTGATATCCATGCTTCGCCCGTTCTGCTCATTGCGGCTGCCTGTAAGGCGCTTGGGCAAATGGCTGCTTCGGGGTGAACACAGCGAGGCTTGGCCACCTTTCAGGCCTGGCTCTCACCAATTGCCATCCTTCTGCCCACATGCCACCCGCTCTCCCTTTGTTTTGGGTCGGCGGATGTGCCATTCCCCAGCTCTGGAGGCAGAGAATAGATGGGGGTGGGGCCAGCCAGAGGTAGTATTTACCAGTTCTCCAAACTACTCAAAATTTCCGCTACCGGTTCTCCAGAACTGGTCAGTAACCCACCTCTACTTCCTATTGTTCATTTGGTCTAATCTGCACAATCCAGGTCATTTTTTATTTCATATCATTTTACTTATAATTCCAGAAAAAAACCTATTCCACTCTGAGGTAATCAAAGTACTCTCATACTAGTCATGTCTGACAGATAATCTGGAGTCTGGGAAAAGGTCTATAGCAATCTGGAAAGTTAATGGATTCACACAAGTGAGACCTTTCTTAATTAATACAGGAAGATTTATTTTTAATTATATGGCTGCCTCTCCACAAAGCAATTCTGGGCAGCCAACATAATTTAAAACAACAATATAAATAACTGTAAAAAAACCCAAAAACTTCGAAGAAAATGGCATATCAGCTGAGAATAAAGAATCTCAAAGCAACTTTAAACCATCCAGGCCTCACAAACATTCCAATCCCCTTATCCAACGAATAGAATTTTTCCCCCTTTTGAAAATTTATTTGATGTAAGATTAAATGAGCAGGACTCACAGATGCTCACCTATAAGCTTTTATTAGGTTGATCCTCAAAGATTCTGGATGCTTACAACAGTGACCTATATCGCTTTTACATGTTCTATCAAAGATAATCCATTGATTTGATTGATTTTGATTATGTGCCATAAAGCCACTGTTGACTCCTAGCAACCACATAGATAGGTCTTTCCCATGACAGTCCCTAACCTCTTCTTTCAAGTCTCCCAACAGTGCATTCATTGCCTATCACAGGTAAATGCCTTATTCTCAAATATAGGAAATGTATGTATATAGTACATCAAGGGTTAATTTATTCTCCCTCTTTAATGTATTCATATGTAACCACTCCTACCCCTAACTCCGCCTTATTGATATAAAAGAGCATACATGCTCTTCCTTCTTGCTTCTATCTGCAATCATTCAGAGAATATAGAATGCCTACTGTAAATAAATAATACTTTGTTTGAATACTACTTTTTCTGAATCGTTCATTGAGTCCGATCCTCGAATTATTGCAACATTGCCACTGTAACTGAGTCCATCCTCCTTGCTGCTCATCAGTCTTTTTTTTCCTTTCAGTTTTTCCAGCATCCAAGCCTTTCCAAAGAGTCTTTGCATAATGTGTTGAAACCAGGATAATTTTAATTTAAATCTATCTCTTTAAGAAGAGGGATATGGTGGCTCAGTGGCTAAGATGCTGAGCTTGTTGATTGAAAGGTTGGCTGTTCGGTGGTTCGAATCCCTAGTGCTGTGTAATGGGGTGAGCTCCCGTTACTTGTCCCAGCTTCTGCCAACCTAGCAGTTCGAGAGCACATAAAAATGCAAGTAGAAAAATAGGGACCACCTTTGGTGGGAAGGTAACAGCGTTCCATGCACTTTTGTTGTTGAGTCATGCCAGCCACATGACCACAGAGACGTCTTCGGACAGCGCTGGCTCTTCGGCTTTGAAATGGAGATGAACACTGCTCCCTAGAGTCAGGAACAGCTAGCACTTATGTGCGAGGGGAACCTTTACGTTAACCTATCTCTTTAGGAATAAAAAAAAAGTTTTGTGATAGATGATACATAGATATAAATAGAAATCTGAGCTGAATTTGGGCATGAGATTTCAAATTTCAGTAGGAGAGCTCTAAAGTGTTTTAACAGAAATGCAGAAATAGGAATTAACACAGTTAATCTCTGAAAATATTATCTGAACAAGAAATTGCATAGTCTTAATTTATACAAAGGTTATGCAAAATAAGTTCGCAAAGTTTCAAAACATTAGCTGTTAATTATTTAGGTAAATTATATAACACTTTATATAATTTGCATGGATTCCTTTATATTTACATACTGTATCTAATGAAGTATAGCAATAGCAACAGCCCTTAGACAAGTGATGGTGAACCTTTTTGGCACCAAGCACCCAAGCCAGAATGCGCGTAGAGCACTGGAAACCCGAAGACCAGCTGGCCGGCATACGCATACCTGTTTTTTGGCCTTTTTGGGCCATTTTTTCAGGCCATTTCAGGCCATTCTCCGGGCCGTTTGAGCCAGTTTTCCAGGCCATTTTTTTTGGGCTGCTTTCAGCCAGTTTTCTAGGCTGTTTTTTGGGCTGCTTTCAGCCCATTTTCCAGGCCATATTCAGGCTGTTTTCTGGCCCTTTTCTGGTCTGTTTTTGGGCCATTTTCTGGGCTGTTTTCTGGCTGATTTCTGGCCGTTTTTGGGGTTGTTTTCAGGGTTGTTTTCAGGCTATTTTTAGGCTGTTTATTGGGCTGTTTTCATGTCATTTTCAAGCCATTTTCTGGCTGGTTTTCGAGCCTTTTTCAGGTCGTTTTCTGGCCTGTTTACAGCCTGAAAAAGGCCTGAAAACAGCCCGGAAAGTGGCCTTGTTTTTGGCTGTTTTCAGGCCGTTTTCCAGTGCTCCAGCACCTGCGAAGACCAGCTGGCTGTGCACACCAGAAACCAGAAGAGCAGCTGGTGACAGCGCGTGTGCCCACAGAGAGGGCTCTGTGTGCCACCTCTGGCATGCGTGCCATAGGTTTGCCATCACGGCCTTAGACTTATATACTGCTTCACAGTGCTTTACAGCCTTCTCTAAGTGGTTTACAGAGTCAGCATATTTCCCCCAACAATCTGGATCCTCATTTTACCCACCTCGGAAGGATGGAAGGCTGAGTCAGCCTTGAGCCTGGTGAGATTCAATCTGCCAAACTGCTGGCAGCCGGTGATTAGCAGAAGAAATAGCCTGCAGTATTGCACTCTAACCACTTCACCACCGCGGTATATTCTACTTTAGCAAAGAGTTCCTGCATCAACCAATAAAGCTGAAAAATGCTTGGAGATTTTAGTTTCTTCTCTCAAATGGACATCTCTGGTGTTAAATCATTTTAACTGAAAGTGTGTCGGGTCAATTGTCACATGATAGTTTATTCCAGCCTTTTGGGATATATTTATTTATGTATGTATGCATGTATCTATGTATGTATGTATGACTGGTTAACAATTAAACGGGAAATTAAATGGGAAAGACATTTGCAAATCTCCACAAATGGTGACAGTTTTGAATTGAAGTCCACTCTCTTTTAAAGTTGAGGTAAATAGGTGGACAACCAAATGATGGAAGATGAGGAATAGGAAGGGCCACTGCTGAGCATTTTCAGATGTCTTCACAGAGGACAGAGTGGCCCTAATATCTTGGGATATGATTACAATGACTTTAGAAAGACAATAATGAAATTAGTGGTCCCACTTGAGAGGAAAACAATAAGCAACTTGTCATCCCCGAGGGTGGAAAACATTTTCCCTTCATGGATTTGCCAACTGAAGCATCAGAACGTCCTTTTCATATGTACTGTATGTGCAGTTGATTACTGTTTGTGTTTGTTGTTCTGATTTACAATCCTGTCTGCTTTCTGTTTTTTTTTTTTTATAGGCAATCTGATGCCATCTTCATCCTGAATAAGCATGGTTAGAAATAGTTTTGATAAAATGAAATAATCGGAGACTTGTTCTCCTATTCAGGGAACCGAGAGAAAAACCAGGCGAAATAGGATTAGGTGGCATTTGTGTCTTTCTCAAAAGGCGGCAATATGATTAGCCTTCAGAACAGACACGGGTGTTTTTAAACTGTACATTGGCTGGTGTACAAAGGATGATGTTCAGCTTGTTAAATGCTGTTTGCCATTCAATTTGTGATGCCCTTCTCTTTTCAAAGGGAAAACTCCAGCCTGATTCTCAAGTGACTATTCAATAAACAAAAGGTCACCTTGATCTATCTTGATTTTGAATTGGCTTCTTGATGTGTGCCACATATTAATATCAGTATTAAGTATTACCAACTGTGAGATCTTCCTTAATGATTGATTTAGATGTCACACTAAACTATGGCTAATACTTAACTGTTGTTTGGTGAGAAGCCAACATTCAAAACAAAGCCATATGATTCCTAATGCTGAGAAACTAGAATAATAACTGATCTGAAAATGGATGACAAATCATTATTTATTCAGTTTTTTTCTCCTGATGTATGAAGTGGCAAAGCAAAAACTGCAGCTATTGTATTACATATAGAAGGGTCTACACAATAGAACAGGGTTTCTCAACCTTGGCAACTTTGAGATGTGTAGACTCCCAGAATTCTCCAGCCAGCATGCTTCTGAAGATGAAAATTGTTATGCCGGTTCTTTGTCACGTCTATACTTTTTTTTTACCAATTTGGAAACGCTGTTTTCTGCTGAAAATAAATAAATAAAACATTTTAATGAGATGTATTTAATTAAAGCAAACTCAGTGCAAAATATCATTTGTTAACAAAATGTGCACAGAAATGTGTACATTGGAAGAAACATTCATGAAAATTTTATTTGGAAATGTTGCCAAATGGGTTTTAGTTTGAATGTTTTAAATTTTGGGCCACACTTATATAATTCTTTTAAAAATTTTAAATTTTGTATTGGTATGTGTTTTAGTTCTGGCTGTGCACTGCCCTGAGTCCACTAGGAGAAGGGCAGGATATAAATTGAATAAAATAAAATAAAATAAAATAAAATAAAATAAAATAAAATAATAAAATAAAATAAAATAAAATAAAATAAAATAAAATAAAATAAAATAAAATAAAATAAAATAAAATAAAATAAAATAAAATAAAATAAAATAAAATAAAATAAAATAAAATAATAAAATAAAATAAAATAAAATAAAATAAAATAAAATAAAATAAAATAAAATAAAATAAAATAAAATAAAATAAATAAAATGGATTAAACTAAAGGTGGAAAAGTAAAAATAAAAGATAAGTGAAATTGAATGTTGAATTCCTTGTGTGAAATTGAATTCCTTGTGTGGCCAATTACACGTGGCCAATGAAGAACTATTCTATTCTATTCTATTCTATTCTATTCTATTCTATTCTATTCTACTCTACTCTACTCTACTCTACTCTATTTCTAATTCTAATTCTAATTCTAATTCTAATTCTAATTCTAATTCTAATTCTAATTCTAATTCTATTCTATTCCTAGTGCTAAGAAAACCTAAACTGAAAACAGATAAGTATCTCTAACATTTGAATTTTTATCAGCCCATTCCACAATATATATCTACCAGGAAGCAAGGTTTGTCATGAAGCTGGTATTTGGCCTTAATTCAAGGGAAAAGTGGATTGCAAAAAAACATTTTTTGTGATTATTTCTTTAGTAATCTTTGTATTTAGTTATTCAAATTGCCTTTTCCCTATTCTTCCAATCACAGGAATGGCACTTTATTTATACTTCTTTTTTAAAAACCTCAAAACAAACACGTTGTAAAAACACTTGCTTTTGAAAAGTCAGAGAAACTTTATATCTAGTCCATTTATCATTCATTAATGTTGTAGATGGTTTCAAGGTCTTCAATTAAAATAGCATAAATCGTAAACAGTTTGTGCAGTGTAAAGTTCTGAATAAGATAAGACCCTGGTTACAATGCTTGAGGTCCCTTATATGACCTTAAACTATTTCTGCAACTTAATCTGCATTATAAAATGGAGATGACAATATATGCCACCTCAAAACCCTTGTTTAAAAGATGAAACAAAAAAGAAATATTATTTGAAGGTCTTCATCAATTAATTCAAGTGATAGAGACTAGCTGCTTTAGTAATACCTATTACGGCTGTGCAAAACTCAGTTTGGAGATTTGGTTTGAGGGCAATTAGATTAAGTTATTGCTTTAAATTGAATTTTCTACTTGAATCTACAAATCAATTTGATAGACCAAATCTAATCAGGTGTTTTCAAATTGATTCAGATATTTAATGGACTTTTGTCTATATGTTTCTATCTAACCAAATCTTTTGAATTGATTGATTTACCAGTTTGAGTCACCAAAACAAATAGATTCAATTCTTTTAACTAAAATGCAAATTTTAATAAGATCTTGGATTGATTTACACATCGCTACTCTAGTGATAGGCAGGCAATTGACATGAAATAACAGCTTCGTTGATCTATCTGTAAAAGTTTGGAACATTTCTACCTTTTAAGCTTGTAGAAAATGCAGTGACATGAGCATATATGCATGCCTCTAAAATGATATATGTTACACCTCTGCTCTATGAACTGCATTGGTTGTCAGTTTGCTTCTGGGGCTGCTGGTTTTGATCTTTAAAGCTCTTCATGGCATGGGGCTGGGTTACCCAAGAAATCACCTCAGTAGTGGGTTGCAAATTCTGTTGCTACTGGTTTGCTTGTGGGCGCGCACATGCTTGCGCGCATGCGCAATGCTTCTGCACATGCACAGAAGCATCCGGGCGGTGGGCAGAGCCTCCCGCCACCACTACCGGTTTGCCCGATCCCCTTGAGGTGAGACGGGCTCCTTTTAACTAGTGTTTTTAATTGCACAATACTTTATAATTGTTAGTTTTTGTGATGTGTTTATATTGCACATCACTCAGAGTCATGTTTTGTGAGATAGGTAGCTATATAAATATGATTTATTTGTCCCTTCACCAGTAATTTGTCATGGAGGAAAATACATTATTCTATTGGCTTAGCCTAATACCAACTAGAATATCACCATGGTAATAATATTTTGTGGTCTTGATTTCAAAATATCTGATTTTAGTGAGTAAGAAGAACTTGTTCCTAACCTTAGTCTGTCTACTGTTGACCTCACCCCATTCCTAAGAGGTCTGTAAGGGCCGTGCATAAGCGCACCAACGTGCCTAGCATCCCTGTCCTAATGTCCCTTTTTATTCGTATCCATTTCATGCATACATAATCATGTTTATACTTTTATCTGTTATCTTATATATGTTTGACAAATAAAATAATTAAAAATAAATAAATAAATTTTCAAAGCAGAAGGGATAGCAATCTTCCTCATTGTATGGAACTCTTCAATCCCTACACTCTTCATAACAATACTGTACTGTAATGTTAAATCCCTTTCTTTCAAAGGCTGGCTGATGTGCAGGTTTACCGGTCATGAATATTGTAATGTTTCATTTCCTGCACTCACTGGGAGCTATGTAGAATGATTCTTGAGGTGACTTTTAACTCTTAAGATTTTAGCAAAAAAATAATAATCAATGTGTCGTTCTTGAATTGCATCATATTTTGTCCTATGTACTGAATGAAACCTATATATGGGGGTTGAGATGGGATAACTGGAACAATATTAGCAAAAAGTCAACCTGTAAAGTGCTATATAACAAGAAAAGTAATGAATAATAATAATAATAATAACAATAGCAGCCTTATTTGGAACAGCTTACGTCTTGCAATGATATTTTAATACCATCAAACAACACCTGGCTATACCAGGCTCTTGGGAAGCATTCAAGAAGTAGATAAGAATGCCAAATCCAGTCTAAAACATTTGGGTGACTGTGTGATCAAACCATAATAATACCAAATGCATACCAGCAGACATTTTTTGAATGTGAAAAATACATGATAATACCATGTTTCCCCAAAATAAGACCCTGTCTTATATTTTTTTGAACCCCGAAATAAGTGCTTGGCCTTATTTTCGGGGAGGTCTTATCATTTTGGGACACGTGGAACAAGATGGGACTCCTCTTACCGCCTTACCTGATTTCCAGCTCTGTGTTTAAATATTTTCGGGGATGTCTTATTTTTAGGGAAACAGGGTAGTCATGATAAAGGTAAACATTTTACCTGTTTAGTCATGTCTGACTCTAGGGGGCAGTGCTCATCTCCATTTCTTGGCCCAGGATGCCAGCATTGTCCAAAGATTCTTTCCATAATCACCTGGCCAGCATAACTGTATGCTGAGGCACATAGAACACTGTTAACTTCCCACTGAAGTGGCACCTATTTATCTACTTGCATCTGCATACTTTTGAATGGCTAACTAGGCAGGAGCTGACAGACATATTGGGAGCTCACCTTGTTGTGCACAGCTCGGGTCTTGAACCTAGGCTGTCAGCTTTCCAGCTGACAAGCTCAGCATTTAACTGCTGAGACATCGTGCCCCCAATGATAAGAATCTTTTAAAAAGCTTTTTTTAAAAAAAACAGTCTCATGAAATGGCAGAAATAATATATATACATGTGAGGAGGAATTTGCCCAATTAGGAAGTTCACAATTACATGTTATGCTTGTATAAGCAGTGTATATTTATGGTGATATGATTTATATCATAATAGTTGTATTAACAATACTAAAATTAAATGGCCTAATTTGAAGCTCCTTAGGATGAATGTTGGATTATATGTGGCTTTTGAAATAAACATCTTCACCCTAAAGGAAACACATTTTTCTGAAAATATTCAGATACCTATCTCATTTTTTTTTAACCCGCTGGCAGCACAAATGCATGTAGAAAATGTTCAGGAATCAACAATAATAAACTAGGTCAGTTTTCTTTAAAGATATTCCTTCCCTTTTTTCCTGGAATATGTTCTTACTTCATCTTCATTGATGCAGAGTTTTAACCTTAACATAAATTGCTATAAGGTAACATCTACTATGAACGAGAGAGAAAAATTAGCTTTAATATTATCACAACTTTTCTATGGGCTTGAGGCACTGCTAAAAGAAACAGTTTACTACGCCTAAATTGCTTCAATACCAATTCCCCAATCCCCAGGTTCTGTTTATTCAATATCTTTTTTGAGGCTATCGGAATGAGGCATATTTACATAACAAAACATGCCAATCAGCACTTGCCCTTTTTGGCCAATCAAAACAGTCAGTTGCCAACTGATCTGTGTTTAGTTGCTGAGCAGAAATGTGTTGCCTTGTTCTACTCATTCAGTAGAACCTGTAGTGTAATTTTAAAAGTATATTTCTGCTCTGTCTGGGTTTCCCATGGTAGCCATGTTATGATTTAAGATTAGAAATCAGCATTTTTTCCAAGTTAGGATGTTACTAATGTGAGGATCAGTTGAATGGTTGAAGAACACAGAGTGTCCTCAGGTGAAGTTCCAGACTCTCCTACATACCCAAAGGTGAAAATGTTTTACCTTTGCAATAGCATGAGTTGTTGCAGAATAATTACATTTTATTTCTCCCTTGCTTCTAAGAACAGCTGGCACTGAATCATCATTAAGGCACAGGGACACCATCCCAGATTCATCTGCCACCAGACCTGTACCCCCATTTGGAAAAGCCCTCAGTTCTTTCTTCCCAGAAATAGCAATAGCAATAGCACTTAGATTTATATACCGCTTCATAGTACTTTTACAGGCCTCTCTAAGCGGTTTACAGAATCAGCATATTGCCCCCAACAATCTGGGTCCTCATTTTGCCCCCCTTGGAAGGATGGAAGACTCATTCAACCTGAGTCAAAGAAGAACTTTCATCCCAGTCTGGAACAAATGGCCCAGAAATGAGCATGCTTAGCAAAATATAACGATGTAGTACAATGTTTCTAGTCTGGGAACATAAGATAGGAGGCAGCATGTCCTTATAGGATTCCCGGGATGACATAGAAATACGGCCAAGTTTCTCAAAAAAAAAAGAAAAGAAAAGAAAAAGATGGGAAGTACAATAAACTAAAAGAGCCTTGATAGTACAGTGGTTTAGTGCACCCTGTTATTAACACAGCTGCCTGCAATTTCTGCTGGTTCGAATCTCTCCAAGGCTCAAGGTTGACTCAGCCTTCCATCCTTTCTAAGGTAGGTGAAATGAGGACCCAGTTTGTGGGGGCAATAAGCTGACTTTGTATAAAATATACAAAAGAATGAAGGCTATTGCTTAACGCATTGTAAGCCGCCCTGAGTCTCCGGAGAAGGGCGGCATATAAATCAAATTAAAAAAAAATAAATAAAGGGCAAATTGTAAAGTCTGGGACCAATCAAAAAGGACAAAGATGTAAATAAGGAAATCAATGAAGTAACAATAAAATAAGCAGGAAGATGAAGCAGTCAATGCTGAAAAGTTAGGGTGCAAAAAGAAGAAGTAATTAAGGTAAGGGAACATGAGTGAGGATTTTGCATTGCCTAGCTGATTTGTGCAAAACTATATTGAAAGGAGAGCTATTTTTATCGGCATTAGACAGAATCAAGGACATTTCAGGAAAAACAGAGATACTTTGGGCAAAACAAACCCTTACTGGACAGATATGAGATAAAGAAATGTATGCCAAATACCAGAAGCATTATACATCAGTAAATGAGCGCTCCTACCATCACATTGCCCAGGGGATTCTGTGGAGACTCTGAAAGAGATGGGACTTCAGGACATTTCTATTTGTAGAAAGAGACAATAAGCAAAAGACTACATTGGCAACTGGTATGATCCAAGGGCAAAGGAAAACAAATATTATAATTTTAGGTGGGCACCTTTGAAAGCTAATTGGCCAAAATATTCACTTTTGCATTCCCATAACTGAGCAGAAATGAAACGAACACTACTGCATCAAGTAAATTTAAACTGGAGAAACAAAACAAGTGGCTCATTGGTGCTCTCAACACCAAACTAACACTAGTGTAGTTAAAGAACTGATTCTATCCAAAGGGATCTGATCAGTCTTGACAAAAGGTAGGTGTCCCATAGCTTATGTACAGCTATGATCACTGATGTCATAGCTCCACTTCAAAACATGTATGTATTCAGTATAGATTTGTATGTAAGTATGTAATAAATATGTATTTACTAGGCTAGGCAGCTTCTAATGATACCGTGGGTAAATAGGATTAAAACAGAGTCACCATAATAATATCTCCAAATTTATTTCATTTATACTATCAGTCATGCAATTATTAGGGAGTGCAGTGGTTTGTGTGGTTAGGATACTGGTCTGTTGATCAACAGGTTCATGTTCAAGACCCAGTTTTTGCCATGTGGTGGGGAAAGCTCCCATCACTTGCTCAAGCTCCTGCTGACCTCGCTTTAGGTGCGAGAGGTCCCAGGTCAAATTCCTCAAAGAACAATTTATTGGATACATCATATTGGCACAACTGGTGAAAGCCGACTTTGAAAGTTGCTTGGAAATCTGACATTGGTAATTCAAAAGTGGGCAACTAAAAGTAGATAAATGGCTACCACTTTGATGGGCAACTTAATGGGGATATGAAAGGAAACCCCAACTAGGCGTCCCGCAAGCAAAGGCGATGTCACCTGTTGATCCTTTCACCACAGAAGCTCTTCAGTGCTTCTGACATGGAATTATAGTATAGCATGCACTTATTTTAGAAGAACTGTTCTCTTCTTCTGGCAAGCATGATGAACTTTCTGTTTCCTGCTAGGATAGAGGAACAGAGCAACAGAGATTCCAATGGCCACTAAGATTCCCTTTTAGAGAGAGAACAATTTTCAGCTTTATATTCTGTTTTATTCTGGTTATTCTTCCCCTCTCAGGTTTTCTATTCTAATAGTAAATAGGCTTTGGGGTCCCCCCCCACAAATTTTGGTTCATGGTTGTTTTTAATCGTGGATTTGTTCATTTTTTTTTAAAAAAAAGCAGCATATACATTCTACAGTAAATTCTATTTAATTAGGGATATAGTTTTAGTTAAGGGACATGGTGGCTCAGTGGCTAAAATGCTAAGCTTGTCGATTGAAAGGTTGACAGTTCGGCCGTTTGAATCCCTAGTGCCATGTAATGGGGTGAGCTCCTGTTACTTGTCCCAGCTTCTGCCAACCTAGCAGTTCGAAAGCACATAAAAAATGCAAGTAGAAAAATAGGGACCATCTTTGGTGGGAAGGTAATAGCGTTCCGTGCGCCTTTGGCATTGAGTCATGCCGGCCACATGACCACGGAGACATCTTCGGACAGTGCTGGCTCTTCAGCTTTGAAATGAAGATTTAGCATCACCCCCTAGAGCCGGGAATGACTAGCACATATGTGCGAGAGGAACCTTTACCTTTACCTATATAGTTTTAGTTGGTGATTTGTTGTTTGTTTGGGCTTTTAAGTCAGTCTGGGCTTCTGGCAGTTGCCTTGACAAGTCCCTGCAGGTTTCTTGGAAGCATTTCTTGGAAGGAATTTATCCCAGGGCTAAGAAAGAGTGACTGGCCCAACATCACCCAACTGATTTTATCCCTAAAGCAGAACTAGAATTACAATCTTGTGGTCTGGTGCCTTGAACCATTACACCAAACTCGCTTCTAGATTTAATTTAACAAATATCAAATTAGTCTTCAATATTCTGTTCCCCTATTTCTTGGGTAAATAAAATGTTCTGATATATGCCTAAAGTTACCTGGCCATTCATATATCACTGCATTAACATAGTTAAGCTAAAAATAATACAGGAAAATGATAGTGTTAAACATTAATCTCCTTTTCTATTTATTTTCTCTTTGTTGTCGTACCAAGGAAAAGTTAAAAGTGTTCAAAGAGCACACATCTTCCATCACCTATTTTTATTTGCATCTGCTCAAGACGCGTCCCCCCACTTCATATTGCTTGCTTATCTCTGTCCTCATTTCAGTTGTCCTAAATCTACGATTTTACTGTAAAGGGGGAAAAAATCTTGTTACTAATAATAAGGTGGCCATGCAGCATTTTTAGAGGCACCTCACATTATTAATATTTTATAATGTTTACTGGAAGTCAAATTCAAGAAGAACAATATAAAAATCTCATGAATCTAAACGTCCCCCCCCACCTCATCTCTTACATGGAAATGCAGATTGTTTATGTATTAGTATTGGTGGGTGATTACAGATAACCTTTTGAAACTATTCCAACTATACATAAAAATTACATCAAAATATGTCATAATTTTTAGTATTCAATCTTTGAGGTAAATGAAATGACAAAAAATATTTTTGAAATTTACTTTAAAATCCATTAACAAATTGTGTTTTTGTTATTGTTAGAAAGGGTTTTTTTTTCGGTTTAAAATTTACCTTTCTCTGTGTCGCCAGCAACGACACTTGTGAAAAATAAGGGGTTTTTTTTTAAAAAAAATCAGGCATGTTTATGGAACATATTCTCCTTCTTTTATCGGTTTTCCTTTTGTCCTTTTGATCTTCTTCATGCTTTTATTCCAGGCTGAAAACGATGACTTTCGAATTCTCTTCTGAAGCTTAACACTGACATGGATGGCATTTTCTATCGGTGCGCTGAACAGCCACAACTGTCTTCTTTCATCAGAAATGTTGTGATTTGTCCTTCCCCAATATATGATTATCTTGAGCAATTTAATCTAAATAGGCTTTACTACTTTCACACATGAAGAGACAACAATAGTCACCGAAGTGCAAATGTGATGAACCATTGACTAAGCAGAGTCAGGCAGAGGCACCGGGCGTTCACAAAAGCTATAACCTATGCAACGAATACAGAGCTAAAGAGTTACTGACTGTTATAAAAGTATTGGACATTTTAAAGAAATGTAAATTGTGCACAGACTATGATCTTTACTGTAAACCAGATAGAGAAAAAGAAGCATTAAAGGTAATTATTGAAAGCCAATTGCATAGAACTACAGAACAAAAGCTATTTCCTTTTATGATAAGTGAACAGGCTGCCTTGGCTTAGGAGGATGAAATGATTTCAAATCTCCTTATGTTGCCTTGATTAGAAGCTTCACGATGTGATGTCTTAATAATAATAAATAAAAATGTACAGACCTAACAATTCTATTCTTGCTGTTCATCCATCCCCTTTTAAATGCAAATGGTTTTGTTTCTTTGATATTCGATGGCTCCATATTCTTACTGAGTCTTAAAGAAGAACCATTCCATGCTTTATTAAAGTGGTCTTTTACAAGATTTTGCTTATTGTCTTTATTTTTCTTAAATTGTATTTAACAGTCAAAGCAGCAATCGACCAGGTGAAATCAAGATTTTCTAAGCAGTAATGTTAAATACTCACACCACTTGACCTTTCTATGGAAAAATATGTGATCGCCCTTGAAACTCAGCATACTGCAAAATGCTTTCAGAACTTACATTAAAAGGTAAAGGTAAAGGTTCCCCTCACACATATGTGCTAGTTGTTCCTGATTCTAGGGGGTGGTGCTCATCTCCGTTTCAAAGCCGAAGAGCCAGCATTGTCAAAACACGTCTCCGTGGTCATGTGGTCAGCATGACTAAATGCTAAAGGCGCATGGAACGCTATTACCTTCCCACCAAAGGTGGTCCCTATTTTTCTACTTGCATTTTTATGTGCTTTTGAACTGCTAGGTTGGCAGAAGCTGGGACAAGTAACGGGAGCTCACCCCATTACACGGCACTAGGGATTCGAACCACTGAACTGCCGATCTTTTGATCGACAAGCTTAGCATCTTAGCCACTGAGCCACCACATCCCTGAATTTACAATTAGGTCTGACTTAATGAACCTTTATTTTTTCGCAGAAGGCCCGGTGTTGGGGTCACCACAGAAAGAACCTTGCTCTAGCAGAATCTTAAAGCATAGGAAACTCAGCCATTTTCTGCAGATCTTAAATGATCTAAATGGAAAATGTGATAGAAATAAAGATCTATTTAATTGTCTGAAAACCTGTGCTCTGTCATATAAATGGAAATGGTGGCAATTTGTCTTAAATGACAAATAGAATCCATAAGGAGGAAGTTGACAGGTTGCTTTGTTGTTATTCCTGAAAAAGCATGCAATTTTTTTAACTGCAATTACATATTACAATCAAGTTTTGTGGTTAGGATCATGGCAAAGTATGTATTGTAGCTCCCTAATATTGTTAATACAACTTGCACAAGTTTGTATTACATACTCTCCTCATCACAAGCTTCCAATTCATTTCCAGAACAATTTTAACATTGCAGGTATAACACTTGTTACTCATTCATATCCACTCCATTATCCAAAATTAATAACAGCCAGTTTGCTGTAATGGTTAAGACTCCAGGCTAGGAACCAGGAGATGTGAATTTTAGTCCCATCTTAGGCTCAAAACCAGCTGGGTAACTTGGGGTGAATCTCTCTCTCTCTCTGCCCAAGAAAATAGGCAATGGTAAACCGCTTATTATATTATATACAATATCCACAAAACTCTGCCTTTAGATATCTTTACATTCTGAGGTTTTGGGATGCAGGAAAGATAAGCTTTCTTGGTGATATTCCTCTAAGAATGCTTCTGCAATTGAAGCCCCTATAATGTTTACCTTGTCACTAACAAAGATTTTCCCTTCTGTTTTAATAATGATTTTCACATTTGACATTGATTCCATTTATATAACATCTATTTTGACTCCGGTTATTTTATCCCTCATAATAATACTTTTCTGACTTATTTGTCACTTCTATATTATGGATGTTAAATTACCCAACTCTCAAGAAATTATCTTATGAGGCATTCAAACAAATTAATTGAACAAGACATTATTATTATATTTAAGCCATTCTTCATCTGTGTACCACCCAGTTTGTTTCCTAAAACTCTTGAAACATATGGAAGACACAGATTGTAAAGGACATTTACAACAATCTCCGTGAAAATAATGGAAAGTTGGCTGACTTGTCTCTCGCCAATATTTTATCATTAAATAACGTGACATATTTTCCACCAGTTAAATATCTGACCTTATGCAAGATTCTCTTCCTTAAGGGTACCAAGTATAATTCCCTAATAATAAAGCAGTAGGGAAGTACCCCTTGTGGTCTAGTGGCAGAATTTATTTATTCTCTGTTGCATATTAGGGTTTATTTTAATTTGTCAGGATGCCTGTGGCATTTTGCAAGGGAAGAAATAATTTGCAATAAAAATAGAAAATGTAATCCATGTTTTATTACAAGGAATGGTAACACTGACCATTGATGCAGTGCCACAGTTCTTTTTTTTTTTTTTCTGACTAAGGTCATGAAAGTTCATGTCCATGATTTTCAGTGATTTGTCATCATTAAATAGAAAAGTACTTTTTAAAAAAAAAGAAAGAAAGAGGAAGACTGCAATAACTATGGCCCTCGGGACAATATCTCAGGGGTCAAATGATTTATCATGTTCTCTCTCCAAGCTGATGGAGTAAATGAATGAAACTCCCTTTAAGGGTAAAAGTTCTGATGTCATGAATTACAGAAAAAAGGGGCTATGGGTGTGGACACAATGGAACTATTAAATAGCCAATTATGAATCATGTAATCCTGTTAATAGAAATTGAACCTAATAATAGAACTTCTACACTAGGAGAAGGTAACCTATGCTAGAAGTTACAAGAACACAAGCACTGTATTCCAAACTTCTGGAGTCCATACCAGTGGGTATGGTTTCCATATGCAAGGACTTCTACATGACAAGACTGAACAATTATCAGGGACATTATGACCCACTCAACTTGACTTAAAGCCCGGGTGTCAAACTTGCAGCATCACATTGCCATCATGTGACATTTTGAGTCATTTTTTCCTTTGCGGAGTTGGAGTGG
Organism: Arizona elegans; assembly: GCA_022577455.1. Lineage (NCBI taxonomy): Eukaryota > Metazoa > Chordata > Lepidosauria > Squamata > Colubridae > Arizona > Arizona elegans. The sequence goes on from JAKOOJ010000001.1 coordinate 225,888,526, forward strand.
TCATGGCCTACGCATGACGCATCCGGCCCATGGGCCACCAGTTTGACAGCCCTGATAACAGCTCAAAAGTGTTTTATTTGAAGAAGAAATTTATTTATTTATTTATTTATTTATTATTTAAATTTCTATACCGCCCTTCTCCAGAATAGGACTCAGGGCGGTGAACAGCCAAAGTAAAAAACAATATATACAAAATTTAAAAGCAGTTTAAAATAATTAAATATTTGGCCGAAAATTAAAAGAACCCCAATTTAAAAACGATTTAAAATTCACTCAAGCCAGCCCAGCTATTACCTTAGCAATGCCATTATTGTCCAGACCCAAGACATGGAATAAATAAATGGAGCTAATTCCATCAGTACCACTTCCATGGATGACAGAAATTAAGTCACTTCTATATTATTTGAATGTGCATGCACAAGCTTATTTTGAACAACAAAATAACAAAAGGATATATATGCCAGTTTCTGAGGTGATTTAAAGGCAGCATTGTTTGGAGATTCCTTCCCCCTTCTTTTATTCTTTTATTCTTATAATTTTTTTATTCTGGAGTCTTTTGAAAAAGCAATGAAGAGCAGCAGATGCTACATGTGTTAAAACAGGGAGGAAACCCTTTGAGGAACAAAATGTGATGATGCCTTGACTCTCACTTAGATTGGAAAAATTATAGTTCAGGGCTGTAGCAGGGATGAAATTCAGCAGGTTCTCAGTTCTGGAGAACCGGTAGCGGAAATTTTGAGTAGTTCAGAGAACCGGCAAATACCACCTCTGGTGGCCCCAGAGTCGGGTGGGAATGGGGATTTTGCAATATCCTTCCCCTGCCATGTCCACCAAGCCATGCCCACCATGCCACACCATGCCCACCAAGCCATGCCCACAGAACCAGTAGTAAAAAAAATTGAATCCCACCACTGGGCTGTAGTATATAGTTACTATGCCCAATGAACTAAATATCACCAAAGTGCTTGTAATAAAGTGAAACTATTTCAACTGGAACCCTGTTTACTAGTCTTTTGGTGTAGTAATGGTACTTGTCACAAAGTTATTTAATCAATAAATAGATCAAAAATAGACAGCAACTTGTTGATGATATTGCCTGGAAGCACAAAAAAATGGCAAGGATTGAAGACCCTATACCTAATCATGAACTACTCCAATTCTTGTGTGTGTGTGTGTGTGTGTGTGTGTGTGTGTGTGTGTGTGTTTAAAGAGTTCAAAACAACAGCATTTCTGATGGAAGGATTCTTATAACTAATTTCAAAATCTTATTAGATTATTAATCAATGTATAACTTTTCAAAATCAATGTTCCAGTCACCCTTTTGCTGTTTATTCCAAAAAGATAATGTTTTTAAATGCTTAAACTTGTATTTAAAATTTCTTTCACTGAGGATTGAAGGAGAGTCACCCAGTGCTATGAAACCTGTTGGTCCAAAGGTTCCTAATAGCTGAAAAACAGTTAAAAAACAATTTCCAGAAGTGATTAAGAGATGAGGCTCGTTGAACTGTATGTCCATACAGGCTATATTATTACTATGAAGGCTGGATACCAGAGGGAACCAGAAGGAATTAAAGATTACAATTAAAGTAGAACATTTAAAATTGACTTACTAATACAAAATGGAGTAAAATACTGTAATATTGGATCTACTGTGAACAGTGGGCTCCAAAATTAATTTTAAGATTATCTGCCATTACTGTCTTTAAAACATGTTATGAAAGAACAGGTTTTATTGCAGAAGGCAGACTGCTTTTAAAATGGATTTAAAAGTGACAGACTATAAGAATATGAAAAAAAAATGCTATGCAGGATATACAAATGAAACTAGCTGATGTTTTAATAATTAAATGGGATATATATACATAATGAACCAAAGAGTAAGCTGGATAATTTTTGCTGTACTGAATTTAGAAAAGAGACTTGTCTCCCTCTTTTCAATTTAAAACAGTAACTAAAGAGTTTAAGGCTGCATATATACCTTTGCCTATACCTTTGTCTATACCCACACTATACTACTTTGCTTGAAGTAAATCTCACTGACTCAAAGGTTCCACTTCTGAATAGTAATGTGCAGTGTTTCTCAATCTTGGCAACTTTTAAGATGTGTGGATTTCAATCAGTGGTGAAATCCAATTTTTTTTTTACTACCAGTTCTCTGGGCATGGCTTGGTGGGCATGGTGTGGCTTGGTGGGCATGGCTTGGTGAGTGTGGCAGGTGAAGGATACAGCAAAATCTCCATTCCCACCCCACTCCTGGGCCAGCCAGAGGTGGTATTTGCCACCGGTTCTCCGAACTATTCAAAATTTCCGCTACCGGTTCTCCGAACTGCTCAAAATTTCCACTACCAGTTCTCCAGAATCTGTCAGAACCTGCTGGATTTCACCCCTGATTTCAATGTCCAGAATTCCCTAACCAGTATCCTGGCTGGAGAATTTTGGGAATTGAAGCCCACACATCTTAAAGTTGCTACGGTTGTGAAATACAGATGGTATCTACTACTAATAATATACTATGCTAAGGGATGCTGTAAATCAGTAATTGCGATTTCATTCTTATTTATTATATAGCTGAGACTAATTAGCATGAATATTTTTAAAATATTTAACAGTTACGGCTTTTGAACAGGTTAAAACTTTATAATTTACCAGCAATATTTGAAGGGTCCGTTGATTCTTCAAGCAAGCTACATGGCTCTGGAGCTGTAGTTAGTGTTCCCTGCATTAAGCAAATTCTGTAGATTTTGTGAATTCTTTAATTCCACTCAACTGGGAACTCTTGATAAGCTTAAATAATATGCTGAAGTGGCCTTGAATCAATTTTTGCCTATCTATGAAATTCATGAGATGAATCCAGAGTGCTTCCTATCCTTAACACCCTTATTCTATCATTTAGTTTAGTCCTTGTAATTTTCTAAGCCTCACTGCTGCTGAATCTGGCTTTTGGTTTTAGATCTTTATGCCAGAATTTGTTTCGCAATTTGAGAGGATTTTAATGAGGTTTTTTTTTCTCCCAAAACTGTTTGCATGGAATATCAAAGCAGAAGTGGAGTAGAATGGTTTGTCTGGCATTCTCTTCTCAAAATCTTTGTGGATTGAAGAAGGGATTTTCAATGTTCTGCCGAACCTAGGTGGAGAACCTGATGAGGTTCGATGACAGATGGAGAGCAACAAAATAAAACATCCAAACAGCCTTTCACTAAATTATAGCCATAGCAAGTCTTCTAAGATGCAATGGAAAAGGCAGGTCGTATTGTTCCAAAATAATGTGTCACGAGTAAATGCCTTATTCTCAAATGGAGATAATATATGTTCATAGAACATCAGGGGTTAATCCACCCTTCCTTTCTTAATGTATTCATATGTAACCACTCCTACCTATAACTCCACCTCATTGTTATAAAAAGGGGATGTATGCACCTCCTTCTTGCTTCTATCTGCAATATTCAGAGAATATAGAATGCCTACTGTAAATAAATAGTACTTTGTTTTGAATACTTTGTTCCTGATCATTTATTGAGTCTGATCCTCAAATTTATGCAACAAACTGGTAGCAGAGGATGGTTAACTGACTCAATAAAAATAGACATGCCTAAGAAAGAAAACTCCAGAAACAAAAGAGAAAGACCCAACACCAGGGCACATAATAAAGAAATGGAAACAGATCAAGAAATGATCGATGAATCTACAACTATAATAACAAAAGAATCTGAAGACTGCACTACAGACAACCAAGAGGTAATCGATGAATCTGATGACCAAGAAGAGAACGAAATAGAAAACAACGATCTCAGATCAGAGATACTGAGACTGCTGAAAAGCCAAAAAGATGACAAAAACCTCATTGCGAACCTCCAAGACATCATAAAAGTCAGCGGAGCAGCGAGAGAAAATCACATCGTAGCAACTGAATCTAAAGACCTCAAAACGGTGAGCGAATTGCCTGTAGATGAAAATATAACAAAGAGAAAGACTAACGGTCCCGCGCAAAATTTTGAATGGCAGCCATCTTGGTTTCAACAAACCACTAAGATGAACGAAGCAGAGCCAATCAGAAAACAGAAGTCAAAATGTCTAGCGCGAAAAGCCCTGCACAGCATGAAAAGTAAAAAAGAAAAATTCTACTCTTCATAAGAATCTGATACAGACATCGAAGAAACTCCAATCGAGCTGCAAATAGAATCAGCCATGAAAACGCTTTTTGCAACCTTTGGCCCAAATCTGAAAATAACAAATAAATCAACGAAAGCTGCCGATCAAAAAATAAAGAAAAGGCAAGCAAGCAAGCAAACGTCTCAGAATCCACCTGCTTCTACCCGGACGGCAAGAACGCCAACTCCTGAACCCAGAGAACCTTGCAAATACTCGCCAACGCCGCAGATGATTCCAAGTGCCAGAGACCTCAACCAAGACAACTTCGGTGAAAGGAAGCAAGCGCCAATCATCGCCTGGACACCCAAAGTCGAACCGGAGACCGAGTCATCAGAGGAAGAGCACTACGAAAGAGCCACAGCGGCGAGAACCTCTCCCGACAGCTTCAGGGACGAAATGAACAACGTGCATGCGCAAACACACGTAGACAACTACAGAGGCCATGAAGAACAGAGAGAACCGTTCAGACTGATTGCAAGCATTCCTACACCATTCTGCAACTTTCAACATTTACAAGATCATGGACAGCCTCCAGTTGTAAGTAATGCAACGAATAATATTGGGAACTTGCCTAATGATTTCCCAAAATTGAGAATAGACGGTATTAATTTACAAGAATGGTGTCAACAACTTCAGGTTGTTTTCCTAAAAGAGAATTTATTATTTTTTATAACTAACCCTCCCAAAAAACCTTGGACTCTAAAATTGGACTGCCTGCATCACAGATCATTCTACTTATTAATATCTAGCATATCTCCTGCTATGTATCATAGTATTAAGCATAATCTGACTGTCTCAGAAATAATTCATTGCATGTTTAAATTGTTTCATAGTGAAAGTGTAGCAACTACAACGAGAATATCTAAAGATTTCTTCTCAGCCAGGATAAAACCTGGGACTACTGTAAGTGAACATTTAATATCACTAAACAAAATCAGAGCAGAACTTCATTTAAGGGGAGAAATAATATCAGACCAAACAATGAAAAGTGTTATCATTAACTCATTAGACTCATCATGGGATAACTACATATCACATTTAGACACAATTAATTTGGGATACCTATCCATAGAGAACTTATCGAATAGACTAATAGCTGAGGATAATTTAAGAAGAAGCCGCAGAAGTACATACATGGAATATAGACAGACTAAGAGAGTAGTATTTCAAGAAAAACATAGAGGATCAATTGAATGTTATAATTGTGGATCCAAAGAACATTGTAGAAGAGATTGTCCTAAGTTTCTTAGAGAAAGACAAAAACAAGACTATAGAAACAGATATCACAACAGACAATCATCTATTGACAGATACAGGTATAGACACTCACCAAATTTTAGAGAACATAGAGGGGGCAGAGATAACTCAAGAGATAGGAAGTCTGGATCATTATACAGATTAGATAAACATACCATAACCAACAAACAAAATTCAAAAGATAATGCTTGGCTCATTGATTCTGGGGCAACTAATCACACAACACATGACAAGAAAATACTATCTTCCTTCATAGAAGATAAATTTGTAATCAAGGTAGCCAATCAAGAAGAAGTCCAAGTTATTGGGAAAGGAAGTGTAAAATTACACGGTCTAGGGAAAATAGAGGGGGTATTATTAATACCCGAAATACCTCATAACATGCTTAGTGTAATAAAGCTAAGCAGGGACTCTGACATAAATATAGTGTTCTCAAAGGGAAAAGCAACTCTAGAGAAAAACAAAACAAATTTAGGTAATGTGATTATCAAAGGAGGCCTACCATATTTAATTACAGAAGAAAAATGGCTACACAACATTGATTCAAACATGGAAAATGACATTAACATAGAGAATGAAAACATCAGTAATAGTGACAATGAGGAACATGAAACAAATCATAATCACGAAAATACATCTATTGGTGATACACTCAATAACAAAAAACCAACAATTGGAAAACCAATTCATGATGAATGTGCACATATATTACATAGAAAATTAGGACATGCTAGCTTTCCTGTAATACAGAAAATGATTGAACATGCTGAAGGTGTTAAAATAAAAAATTGTAAAAATTATTTGGAATGTTCAGTATGTAAATCCTCAAAACTCAGAACTAACCCCAGACCAAAAAAAGCAACAAGATCATCTAATCACACTTTTGATCTGGTACATATGGACCTAGTTGGCCCATTAACCCCATCAATCACATATAGAAAACCGTATTTTCTTACTATTGTAGACGACTATAGTCGTTATGGATTTGTCTATACTTTAAAACACAAAGATGAAACATTTCAAAGATTTAAAGAATTTTACAAACGTGTAGAAACACAACACAATATTAAAATAAAACAAATCATGACAGACAGGGGATCTGAATTCATGTCAAAAGAATTCTCCCAATGGCTAAAAGACAAAGGAATGTTACACTTTACATCTAGCCCATTTTCTGCATTCCAAAATGGAGTGGCAGAACGAAAAAACTCGACACTACAAACCATGATTAGATGTACATTAGAAGATGCTGGCTTAGGAAAACAATTCTGGTCAGAAGCCTTATTATATTCCAATTATACTCTAAACAGAACCTGGTCTAGTGTCATAAACAAAACACCATATGAATTAATGTACGATAAAAAACCTAAAATAACCCACATGCACATATTTGGAGTTACAGCGGATGTACACATACCAAAACAATTGAGACATAAAGGAGATAACGTATCCAGAAGACTTAGATTCATGGGATATGAAACAGGTACAAAAGGATACAGATTTATTGATAATAATAACAAATTCATAGTTTCTAGAACAGCTGTATTTCATGAACAGGCCAATTGGTCTAAGATACATCTTAATGAAATATTTCCCATCACAAAGACAGACATTAAAAACCAAGATAGGACAGAAAAGGAAGAGCATAATCACCCCAGAATAAAAACAGATTCATTAACTAAAAAGGAAGCAAGATATTTACACAATAACGATAATAAACCAGAAAAAACAATTAGGAGTAACAGAAATCAAGTACCAAGCAAATATAAGGACTACGTAATGTATATAAATAATGAAGCATCAACACCCAACACATACGAGGAAGTATTAAAACTTCCCATTGAAGAAAGAAAAAAATGGGAATTAGCTATGGCCAAAGAAATGGACAGTTTACGAGAATTAAATGTATTCACACCAACACCTGCACCAAAGGACAAAACAATTATAGGCACCAGGTGGATATTCAAAATTAAAAATCTGGAAGAAGGCAACACATTATATAAAGCTAGATTAGTTGCACAGGGTTATGCTCAAAAGTATCCTGAGGATTATACAGATACATATTCTCCCACTGTAAGGACTGAAAGTGTTAAGACAGCTTTAGTTATAGCCTCTGCACTTAATCTTGATGTCTTTCAATATGACATACAAACTGCATACTTACACGCAAAGCTTGATAAAGAGATATATGTAAGAGCCCCTCATAGTCAATATACAAATAGGAATGAAACTTGGTTATTGAACAAAAGTTTGTACGGACTAAAACAATCCGGCAAACATTGGTATGAATGTTTGGTCAATGTACTCAAAACTATGAATTTCAATGCTACAACTGCAGACAATTGTTTCTTTGTCAGAAAGGATGGTGATTCACTAGAATTTGTGTTAATTTATGTGGATGATATTTTATATATTGGTAAACATAAAGAGAAAAGAGATACATTTGTAACGAAACTGAATGAACATTTTTCTTTGAAATCACTAGGAAAAGTAAATAAATATCTTGGAGTTCAAATCAGCAAGACAAAAATGGGATTTAAATTATCTCAAAAAGATAAAATTATAGAACTCCTGAATAAATGTAATTTAAATGATGCAAAGCCTTGTGATACTCCAATGCAAGCTGATTTTTTAAGAAACATGAATGAGTCATCCCCTGAATTTAAAGATAATACACTTTACAGATCAGTTATTGGTTCCCTTTTGTATATATCTAATTGGACTAGACCTGATATTGCTCTACCCCTTAATTTATTATCTAGATACATTAGTAAACCCTTAATGTATCATTGGGAGGCCATTAAATGAATACTAAGATATCTGAAGCACAGCTTAGACTTCTGTCTACTGTTGGAACCCAACAATGTTAATGAACCCATTCTCACTTGTTACGCTGATGCAGATTGGGCAGGTGACACTAAGTGCAGAAAAAGCACTTCAGGCTATGTATTTTTTCTTAACAATTGTCCAGTCTACTGGTATACTGGGAAACAAGATCTAGTAGCCACATCAACTACTGAGGCAGAATATGTTTGTTTGTCTAAAACCTCTAATAATCTTGTATGGTTTAATGATTTGTTATCAGATGTCTGGAAGAGCCCTTCATTACCTTTTATTATACATGAAGATAACAAAGCTGCTATAGAGATATCTAGGTCTGATGCTATTGGTCAAAGATCTAGACATATAGATATTAAATTCAAACATGTAAGACAATTATCTCAAGATGGATTCATTAAAGCTATTCATTGCGAAACCTCAGAACAAATAGCTGACATACTGACTAAGCCTTTGCAATCAAAACAACACAAATATTTAACTTCAAAACTACAAGTTTTATATTGTTCTGAATCTGAGTGTAATTACTGTTGTATGTCGAATCGGCATTTAAAGGGGGATTTGTCACCAGTAAATGCCTTATTCTCAAATGGAGATAATATATGTTCATAGAACATCAGGGGTTAATCCACCCTTCCTTTCTTAATGTATTCATATGTAACCACTCCTACCTATAACTCCGCCTCATTGTTATAAAAAGGGGATGTACGCATCTCCTTCTTGCTTCTATCTGCAATATTCAGAGAATATAGAATGCCTACTGTAAATAAATAGTACTTTGTTTCGAATACTTTGTTCCTGATCATTTATTGAGTCTGATCCTCAAATTTATGCAACATAATGTCACAGCCACCCTTTTGCAGATCAAGGGTTCCAGAAAATCTTTTTTTGGGGGTGGGGTGGGGGGGAAGACAAACAGTTTCCATGCCCTGGAAAAAATGTGGATATCCCTAGATTGATGGGCGAAATCTACAAGTACCTGTGTTAGAGAGCTTTGTACCAAAAGGAATCTTGATGGTGCTAAAGATTGTATTGCTACAGTGCCATTTCAAACCTTCATCAGTTTTGGGAAGTTGGCAAGGAGATGCAAGTGCACTCTTTCTGACTGGCCTCCATATTTACAATTGTGCAGTGCCTATTGAAGATTGTGAGTAAAAGGACTGCAAAATCCCCTTGTCCTTGTCAATACTCCTTTCATAACTTTGAGCTCTTAATGGTATATTCTCTTCTTGACTAGTTCTTGGTTTCCTGCCTTTAAATGAGTGATTAATGTATTTAGCAAATTGCTCATCAGTTTTCTCCTTAGCTTAATTTATCAATTTATATTTCTTTTCCAAGCAAATATTTTTTTAAAAAAAAAAAATATACTGGGCCAGCTTTGTGCCTGGATAAAGAGATTCTGATTGCTTTTCAGATTCATATGTGAATGTACCGAAGCCTTGCTGAAGCCATTCATTTAAGTAATGAACACTGAGAAACTGGTTTGTGGTAGATTGCACCCAAGACATTAATCTTAGCAAAGCTTCAGTTTTTGAGAGCTGAATGCACAGCACTGAATCTCAGAGAGCTTAATGGCTTCTAAGTAGATTGTCCAAATGGGAGGACCATGAAGGGATACATGAATATATTCTGAACTCTGAGTTTTGAGGGAGAAATGCACCAATGTCCTATTATCAGATTTGAATGAATGCTAACTATATGTACCTTAGTTTGACTGCCTATGAGATATAAAACTGCTTTAAAGGTGGATTGCAGTTCTCTAACTGCCATGAAAAATAAAAGAAGATTCACATGGATCTAAATTTTCTGTAGGCTATTTTGAAGTAACTGGGTGAGTCAAATGTGCTTAGTGTTCTAGTTTGGAAAAAAAAAATACTCCTAATTTTTCTAGCAATCAGAGCTGTAGAATTTGGATATGGATTTTCAGTTTTATTGATTTTATGGGGATATAATTATTTTAAAATATTAAAAAGTCTCGTGGCGTGTGAATTCTAATACAAGGACCTGGTGGGGATTGGCTTTGATATGATCATCTTTACTGTATCTGGTTTTCCAGGAAATCTTGAGATACTGGCCAGTATCTAAAATGGTCCTTTTAGAATGTGAAATAGGGATAGCACTTAGACTTATATACCGCTTCACAGTGCTTTACAGCTCTCTCTAAATGGTTTACAGAGTCAGCATATCTCAACAATCTGGGGTCCTCATTTTACTGACCTCAGAAAGATGGAAGGCTGAGTCAACCTTGAGCTGGTGAGAATTGAACTGCCGAACTGCAGCCAGCAAGTAGCCTGCAGTACTGCATTGTAACCACTGGACCACCAAGGCTCATCATGGTAGGAAATGGTAGGAGGTCTAGAAAAACTCAAGGGCAAGGCCACAATTTCAGGCCAAGTGAAAGAGAGGGGTGAAATCTTCAAGGTATAACCTTTCCAACTTGTAAGCATTGCAAAACATCTGCTGCTACACCATTGTTACTGGGAACATAATATAGCAAACTCAGCAATGGAAGTTCAGGAGACTATTTGAAATATATATATATATATATATTTTCTACTGGTTTCAGTCCTGAAAAAAAATTACGGATCTCAAAATCACAGTTAAATAAAGACATTGTGAGAAAGCTACACATCAGTCTGCAAATACACTCATAATAAAACACATGGGATTCCATTGCTGCTACCTTTTGAACATCTCTTAACTATTTGAATGGTCCCAACCCTGCCTGTCTTTTGAATGGCACTTTTTTTTTTTAATTTGATTTATATGCCGCCCTTCTCCGGAGACTCAGGGCGGCTTACAATGTGCTCAGCAATAGCCTTCATCCTTTTTGTATATTTTATACAAAGTCAGCTTATTGTCCCCACAAACTGGGTCCTCAATTTACCTACCTTAGAAAGGATGGAAGGCTGAGTCAACCTTGAGCCTTGGCGAGATTCGAACCTGCAGTAATTGCAGGCATCTGGTCTTAATAACCATCTTAATAACAGGGTGCCTTAGACCACTGTACTACCAAGGCACTAAAGAATTGTTGTTGTTATTGTTTTAGACATTGAGCTGGGAGATTGGTATTTATCTTGATTGTTTTTATTATTATTTTTTTGCTACTTTATAGGTTTGAAGTTGCCCAATGCAGCCTATTTTATTATGTTTTATCATTTTAATGTTATTCTTCCCTCTCTTTACTCGATATTATTTTTAACAATGTGCACTGGCTTGAAGTGGGTGGCTATAACCATTGATACTTTCCATTTTCAGAAGATTTGGTGATGTGGAAGTCAGAACAATGCTTGTATTTCTTAGAATTTCCCTATTATTTCCCAATAGAGGAACACACAAATGAGTAACAAGCATTCCACACCCATATATATCCCTGTATTCATAAGCATGAGAACCTACCATTAACACTCTCCTCATTTCTACATGGCTTGGGAGTATACATACAATATGATTTCTTGATGCAAGGTGTAATCCCAGACATTCTATCTATGCCACCTAGGGCTACCAGACAGCAGGACTATTTGTGTAGTCCATCAAATCCATCAGATGTATTTTCAAAGCATCAGGGGATCCCCGCTAATGAAAGAAAATTGTTCAGTGGAACCTACCCTTCATGTACTGCTGCCAACATTATGTCAGATATGAGGAGCTCCTTATACACCAGGACCTCAATATCCAAAGAAGGTATATTACATTAAATAATCAGCTAATCAAAAACAGCGTTGAAAGAAAACATTAGATAAGAAAAACATTCAGAATATTATTTTTGGCAAAATAACAGGTTTTCTTTTTTTAAAAAGCACATTATTAATTCTATATTTTTCAGGTGTGTAGTGCTATTATGTGCTTGTTATGTTCCTAACAAATAGTGCCTTCTTGTAAGAATATTTAAATTACTTTTAAATTCAAATGTCAGCATTCCACAACCTGGTAGCCTCCAAAAGTGCTGGAATTTGTAGGAAGTAAATTCAAATTCCAAATTATCGGCACGAAACCTGGCTGGGGGAAAAAAAAAAAAAAACCACTAGTTCAGATGCTTAAAATTAGTATGTGACAGATTTCTGGAAAAGAAGTTTCCCCTATGCAAATATTTATCAAAAAGACGTGTTTCCCATCACCCTTTTAGGAATGTATGACTTACTAAATTTGGTAGATTCTGATTATTAAGAAGCATGTTGTGTATGGTTTAAATATACTGTATAGGAATGCAGCCCTCTTTGCAGACTTTGCTCCTCTGAAGGCAACCAGGCTTCTCTCAATAACAGATGGGTGATGCACACACACACTCCCTAATGTATAAGAATTTCTCGTTAGGGGCATGGCATGAAACTGAATTCATTTTTAATGTGGGCAAGGCAAAGAATTGTTTCAATTGATAATGTGTGCTCTGGGGATGCTCCAGGGCACCGCTATTCAAATCAAATTTAGCCAAAGAAAGGTTAAAAAGCAAACAGTGGTGGGTACTCATTGTACAAACAGAGACAATATCCTCATGACCTAATAACTGATGTGGTCATTTTCGGTATGTCCTCTGCCTTCTCTCCTCTTCTCTGCTCTGCCACTATATCAGAAAGGCATTGGTAGCAGAGGCAGCATCACTCTTAATATGTCTCCAGGTTTTATATGGCTTCCTCTGCAGTAAAGGATGCCTCATATCTGAAAACAAGGGTCTCTGGGCAGTGGTGAGATTCAGCCGGTTTAGGCCAGTTTGGGCGAACCAGTTGTTAAATTGTTGGCTAGCCACTCCCCTCCCAGCGCCTTCCAGGAGTCCCCACAGGCCCCATTTTGGCTCCCAAGTAAGTGCAGGGAGGCCTACTAAGCCCAAAATGGGGCATGGGTGTGGCCGGTGCAGGCCCTCCATGGCCTGTTTTTGCTCCCAGAAGGCTGCAGGGAGGCCTACTAGGCTCAAAATGGGACATGGGATGGCCAGTACGTCCCCCCCATGGCCTGTTTTTGCTCCCAGGAGGCTACAGGGAAGCCTACTAGGCCCAAAACGGGGCACGAGGGCAGTGCATGCCCCCGTGCCTATTTTTGCTCCCAGGGGGGTGCAGAAGGCTGAGCGATGCCTGTCACATCCCCTGGCCATGCTCACCGTGGCCACACCCACCCAGCCGGTCATTAGGGCAGAGAACCAGTTGTTAAATTATTTGAATTCCACCACTGTCTCCGGGGGATTCAATAATTGGTGCAAGACTGCAGTCTTATCAGTGGTGGGTTGCTCCCAGTTCTGTCTGGTTCTTTAGAACCGGTAGTAAAAGCGGTGGGAGGCTCCGCCCACCCTCCCGGATTCATAATTGACAATGTGTGCATGCTCAGAAGCTTCTGTGCATGTGCAGAAGTGTGCACACTCCTGTTGCGAACTGGTAATAAAGGTAAGTAGAACCCACCCCCGAGTCTTATTCACATTTACTTAGAAGCCAGGAGAAAGTTGGGCTTACTTCTGGGTAGGCATATTTGGGCACAGTGTATACTGTAAGTCTCATTAAACTTTTCTAGTAATCTCAATGCTTAGAATCTATGTTGTAAAATTTCTAAATGCACTGCCATAAGGATAAGCCTTCCATATTATTTCTACATAAAATCATCAAGACAAAGTGTCACATAATCTCTAAGCCAAAATGGTGCAACATAATGTTGACTGCTCTGAAGTTCTGGTGTGCGGCTCGATAGATCAACCTAAGCTCTTTGCTTTATTTTCAGTGCTGCTGATGCTATTTTCACATTCCATTTTTCAAACCAGAAGGGAATGAGAGAGGAGATGATATTACCACCGCCTGTTCTATTAACATGCTTGGATGCCAAGGAAGATCTTTGTGTTAATGAGCCTTTTTAATTTTTGTGCAGTGCTCCTCTTTTCCTTGCCAAAACGATTTGCAACTTTGAGAAGCAGCAGAGTAACATTGCCACCCTCTGCCCCATTTCAGTGTCACTCCTTAGAAGTAACCAAGCCCCCACAATTACAACAGTAATGTCTTCTTTAAACTCCAAAGCCCTCTTCGGTGGAAGTAAAGGCTATTTTGCTAGACTGTGATGGGTTGTTTCCCTAGATTAAATTGGCCCTCATACAGCACCTTTACATGCCAGTTTTGGCTTCCTGCTTTCAGGAAAGCCATTCCAACAATGCTGCAGTGTTGGTTTAAAAGCTGGTCAAGACATCAGCTAATCCAGGGCTCTCCAAACTGGGCAACTTTAAGACTCATGGACTTCAGCTCCCATGCTGGCTGGGAATTCTAGGAGTTGAAATCCTTAAGTCTTAAAGTGTCAAGTTTGGAGACCCCTGGTCAGGAGGGCCAGGCAGTGAAGGACACCCACCTTCACTTACCCAGTGAGACTAACAGGGCTTGAGAAGCTGTTTGCAATCCAGTCAGGGGTGGCACTCATTTACCTTTGCTACCAATTCGCAAATGTGAGATCTCATTTCACAAATCTCGCTTCGCTCGCACGCACCACCTCCACGCATGCACAGGGCCTTCACGCATGTGCAGAGCATCAAAAACAGGACATGGTAGCATCCAGGCAGGTGGGTGGAGCCTCCCGCAGCCACTGCTACCGGTTCGCCCTGAACCGGGTAGAACCATCTGAATACCACCACTGAATCCAGTGTGCAATAAGTAACACTGCAGAAGCCCTGGAGAAGGACAATTTGGCACAGTGCCTCAGACTTGTCATTTTTCCCCCTTCATCACAGCATTAATGTATTTGAAATGTCTCTGATGGAAAACCTTTGAATTTTTTGCTAGAGGTGAAGTACCACCAGTACGCTGACAACACCCAGCTGTACATCTCCACCCCAGACCACCCCAACGATGCCCTTGAAGTGATGTCCCGGTGCCTGAAGCCGTGCGGATCTGGATGGGGAGGAATAGGCTCAGGCTCAACCCATCCAAGACAAAGTGGCTGTGGTTTCCGACGTCCCGATATAGTCAGTTGGTGCCATCACTGACTATTGGGGATGAATCATTGGCCCCCAAGGAGAGGGCGCGCAACTTGGGCGTCCTCCTGGATTCACAGCTGTCTTTAGAAGAGCACTTGACGGCTGTGACCGGGAGGATTTTCGCCTGATTTGCCAGTTGCGTCCCTTTCTGGATCAGGACTCGTTACACACGGTCACTCATGCGCTTGTCACCTCCCGCCTGGACTATTGCAACGCTCTCTACATGGGGCTCCCCTTGAGGAGCACCCGGAGACTCCAACTGGCACAGAGTGCGGCCGCACGGGTGGTAATGGGAGCGACATGGCGTTCCCATGTAACACCTCTCCTGCGCGAGCTGCACTGGCTCCTGGTGGTCTTCCGGGTGCGCTTCAAGTTTTTGGTTACCACCTTTAAAGAGCTCCATGGCTTAGGACCTGGGTACTTGCGGGACCACCTACTATCACCAATAGCCTCCCACCGGCCGATACGCTCCCATAGAGAGGGGCTCCTCCGGCTGCCGTCAGCCAAACAATGCCAACTGGCAGCCCCCAGGGGGAGAGCCTTTTCTGTGGGGGCACCTACGATCTGGAACGAGCTCCCCCCAGAGATACGGAGGATCCTGGATCTGCGCACCTTCTGCCGCGCTTTAAAGACCTTATTATTTCACCAGGCGGGCCTGGCCTAATTTTCTCCCTCTTTTATAAAAGATTCTTAATTTTTAAATATCTTTTAGTATTTTATACATTCAATTTTAAAATTGGTTTTAAATAGTTTGGGGTTTTAATTTGTCGGGGCCAAAATTATTTAATTTGATTTTAATTCTACTTTTAAATTTTGTATGTATGTGTTTTATTGTTTGGCTGTGCACCGCCCTGAGTCCTTCGGGAGTAGGACGGTATAGAAATCAAATCAAATTAAATAAATAAATAAATAAATAAATAAATAAATAGAGAAGGACACTAGCATTTTCACAGCCATTCCTCTCACAACACCTACAAAATGCAAATCATATTATGTGATTTATTTTTAAGATTGGTGTCTTCAAACCCTAAGGTTGAATATTTCTTAATTCAATCACTATGTGCCATGAATTGTTTCTGACTACTTTTTAAAGGATCATAAGTATTGTGAGCTACTTGCTTTGCAGAGAGGAGGCACTGCACATTTTCATTTTAAGCACTGGTGTTTACAATGCATGTGGAATGAGGCATGAGATTTCTGATTTGCCATGTTTTCAGAAATTATTGGAAAGTCTTCTCATATGAACCCATGTGAGTCTGCCCAATTCAGGAGTTCTTAATATTTATAAATAATAAAGGAGAAAATTACCAGCTTTGCCTTGAAATACTCATCAAATTACTAAGCACTGTTTTCATTCATGTAAAAATTAATTCACAAGTCTGGCATTGGGCTTTGCTCCCCTATAAGAAATTGCATTGTATCTCACATGCATTGAATAAAGGGCTTAAGGAAAAAAAAATCAATAAAAGAAATTAAATATAGCTAGCCTCTTTCAAAGAATAAAAAAAATCAATGTTCTTTTAGCAGGTACCCGTAGAAGCAGATTTATTTTCAACATTAATCTGGATACTAGTCCCATAGTAATTGATTTTTCTTAATACTTAAACTGTCAAAAAGTATAACAAGCAATGATTGCTTGTTATATTCCAGATTCATAAAGTAGACTTATTCTAAGGGAGTTGTTCACTGTTTCTTTTGATCTCTAGTACTGAGCTGTACTATTTGAAACCATTGCAAATCATTCATGCTATAATAATAATATTAGAAACAGAATCCCCAACAATTCTGCCAGTAAACAGGATATAAATAATCATGAGTGTTATCTTTGTGGATAAAAGTGGCAAGGATATGTACTTCACTATTTGGGCTGAAAACAATATTTCCAAACAATTTCTCTAACTATACATGAAATATGGTTCATTGAACAAAAAAAGAATATCACGAAACAGTATCTTTTATGGGATGATTCTTGCAAAGTGAGTGTATGTAAAACTTCGGCTCAGAAAGCCAATGGCCTACGCTTCATGGAGCAATTGATTAGGGGTGTAAAAAGAGTCTGCTAGTTTTCTGTGGGAACAGATTTGCAAGATCTAGCAAAATGATTCTTGAGCTGCATGAACATCAGCTTCAAAAGGAATCTGAAACTTTTCACCTTTATCTGCTTAGAAATCTATACTAAAGTTCTTTTTAAATATATGAGGATGGTGACCTAATGAGAAAGCTACACTGCCTATAACTGTGATGACGAACCTATGGCATGTGTGCCACAGGTGGCAGGTGGAGCCGTCTCTGCGGGCATGCGAGCCGTTGCCCAGCTCAGCTCCACTGAGTGCTTCCTGCCGGCCAGCTGATTTTCGGGTCTGCCCTTCAAGCAGGAGACACATGCGCTTGCATGGGGAGACCTACTTTTCTCCTCACTTCCTGCTGCCTGTGCCTTCCCAGATCTCTGGAGATTCCACTCCCAGTGCTATTTTGGGAGGGGAGGCTTTCCCCCCTGGCTCCTCCCCCAGTGCTTTTTTGGGATGTGAGGCCAAAAGGGGGGGGTCATGCATGCATGCGTGGGGGGAGCGGGGTTCGTGTGTGCTTGGGGGATCACGTGCACATGCAGGGGGTTGTGCACATGTGCAGAGGAGCAGGGTATGTGGGAGGGGCAGTGCATTGTGGGCGTGGGCATGTGCACGCACGCTTTTGGCACCCGGGGAAAAAAAGGTTAGCCATCACTGGCCTATAACATCGAATATGCTCTCTCTTAGTCTTTTAATAATAATATTGATGTTTCTTAATTGTGGAATTTTTAAAAAATATTGTTCATTTTGTGTTTGTTTTTCTAAATTATACACTATCCAGAGACACATTTTGTGAGGGGGGGTGGCTATATGAATAAGATGAAATAAATAAATAAAATGAATCAATGCTTCATAAATGGCCTAAAACCTCTAGTTTTTCACTCTCTACCTACATTAAGTCCTAATGAAGATAACCAATCAGACCAACCAAGGCTGCTTCTCTCTCCTACCCAGGCCAGAATACTACCTAAAAGAAATCTAGACAATTTTTTAATCCAGGTTCTTTCGTAGTTGGGTCTTACCACATTCTCCATAATCTCTCCCAGAAAAAGAATAGGAAAAACAGAAACTTCTAGCGTGACTGAATTCAGACATGATCTCTTCATGTGGGAGCATTGCCTTCTCTTAAAGGTAAAGGTAAAAGTAAAGGTTCCCCTCACACATTTGTGCTGGTTGTTACTGACTCTAGGGGGTGCTCATCTCCGTTTCAAAGCCAAAGAGCCAGCACTGTCCGAAGACGTCTCCGTGGTCATGTAGCCGACATGACTAAATGCCAGAGCCACACGGAACACTGTTATCTTCCCACTAAAGGTGGCTCCTATTTTTCTACTTGCATTTTTTACATGCTTTCAAACTGCTAGGTTAGCAGAAGCTGGGACAAGTAAGTAAGCGATCCCGTTTGCGAACCGGTAGTAAAGGTATGTAGAACCCACCCCTGATATGTACCTGTAGATGTGACCCAGTGGAACCAAACTGAAGGTTGCACTTTTATTATATTAATTAATTAACTTCCCAGCTTTATCATTTTTACAAATAATTGAAGGCAATGAACATTTGCAGCACACCTTCCTCCTCCTATTTTCCCCACAACAATGAACCTGGGAAGTGGGTAGGAGTGGGAGAGAATGACTGGCCAAAAGTCACCCAGGTGGCTTTTATGGCTAAGACTGGACTTGAACTAATACTCATCCATTTTCTAGCCTGGTGTTTTAACCAGTAGACCAATCTGGCTCTCTTTTCCTATATTAACCAGCCTGATCACCCAACATACCTCACCAATATGGAATTAAGCTCCTACACATGTGTAATGTCCTTAATTTCCATACCTCCCACCATCACACAAATGAACTAAACTCCCCAAACTATCAAAGCACACCTTCATTCAACCGAGAGAGAGAGAGAGAGAGAGAGAGAGAGAGAGAGAGAGAGAGAGAGGGAGGGAGGGAGGGAGAAGTAGCAACTCAATTGCCCACACTTTCATTCACTATTTAAAATGTTCCAGTAGCCATCAAGACATCCACTCCTCTCAAAATCTCTTATCCATTGCATCTTATTCTTAATGAATGACAGTCCTTTCCCTGTGTTTTTACCCCAGAGGGTTCTCTTACTCCCTGGAAAGTAAGACATTTCTTGTCTTTCCAGGGACTAATATTTTTCAAAACTCCCCAAATATCTTCCTGCTTCATACTCAGATCTGAATATATATATATCCCACTCTGTTTACAATCAATTCAACCAGTAGTGTCTGTTCTATTTGATTCAAATTCAGCCCTGCAGATATTCCACATGAACTCCTCTGTTTTATTATATGCAGCAATTCCGCCAGGGTGTTTTGCATACCATTTTCATAAGGTGGCTTCTTCAACCATGTCCTATACTTTCTGGTTAGTTGATTGCTTGTGATCTAACGACAGTTGACAAAACTTTGGAGTGCCTCTCCCAGCATTGGTAATATCAACCCCAACAGTCTCAGCCTCTACAAAGATTTAATGGATTTATTTGATGGGGGAGGGGGGAATAAAAAGGTGACTGATGTTTAAAATGAGGGTGACCTTCTAAACAGTGGGGAAGGATTGTGAATCCATCAGAAATATAGGTATGATAGAGGAGAAATCTAGTTACTTATATCATTTAATCTGACCTAAGGTCTAGTGCAAAGCATTGTGCACAAAAGTTCAAAATAAGAATTCAAAAAGTGTATGATTTAATTTACTAGCATTACATGACATCATTTTTTTTTCCTGCAGGATGGACTAATTTTAATGAATTCAAGTCTCTAGGGCCAGATTAATTACATCCTGTAAGATGATTGGAGTTCCACTAAGTGTAATCTTTGAGAACTGATGAAAACTTGGCAAGGTCTCAGAACAGAGGAGAGCATATGTTATTCCTGTTTTGGAGGAGGAGGAGGAGGAGGAGGAGGAGGAGGAGGAGGAGGAGGAGGAGGAGGAGGAGGAGGAGGAGGAGGAGGAGGAGATTCAGGAAATTACAGAAAGAACAATTGGCTGGTTTAATGCAGATCTGTACTTTCTGATTGGTCTATCACCAAAATGGACCATTAACAACTTCCTTCAATTATCACATTTTCATTTCTGTCCAGACTGAGCAACGGATAACCTTTTCCATCCGCAACCCACAGTACTGAAAACCTTCCCTTCTCTTCTCTTCCCTTCCTTTCCCTTCCCTTGGCAACTTGGAGGTCTAGTCCAACCCTCAACTCAATTATTAATTCTTCCTTACAAAGTTTTCTTGGGCCAACAGAGGGATGTAGCAATTAAAAAACAATTGCTTTCCCTATTGTTTAATGGATCATCAGAGCTCTGTTGGTAGCATATTGGGGAAAAATGGGTCTACTTTAGTGGCAAAAGTAATAATGTTGGATGACAGAAAGTATGCAAACATCTGGAAAAAAAGGGAGCAATTCCTTAAACAAAAAGGCAGGCACTGATAGACTCATTCACATAGCCAGCCAATGGGACTTATTTCCCTGTATAGATGGGAAGGTCAAGGAGTTGGGGAATAATCCATCATGGGTTAAACTGATGGGTAGCAAACAAATTTAATAATAATAGTAATAGTTCTGAAATTGATTTAAGAAGCAGCCAGGCAGCAGAGGAGACTAGCAGCTTAGGCTGGAGTACTGAATTAACCTGAGTTTACCTAACCAATCATGTACTCACTGTTCCCAGTCATGCAATAAGAGTGGAAGTGACACTCCCTGAAAATATCTTAGATTTCACGAATACCCAGAAGCATACCTTCTGCAAGGTTGAATTGCACTGAAACTCTAAGGCTGGGAAGAAATATCTACAAAGAAAATATCTAGCTGTTCTTGAAAGCTACCCGATGAGTGTTAGACAATTTGTAAGCGTTTGGAGGTTTTATTATCATAAACTTCCTCCATATGAATAATTGTGGCAGCCACAGTTGAAGCCAAGCTCATATATTACCATAACAGAGAAAGGCGCACACACTTTTTTTCAGTAGCATCGACCTACGCAATACTATATATAGCAACTAAATACATATATTTTAAAAGTGGAATGCTGCTAAACAGCCTAGGGCAGAATTATTCACTGGAGAATTGCCAAGGTCCAACTGGATGCAGTAGATACTTAATAAGGCCATAGGTGCATTAAAATGTATGTTGAGACAAACAATTCTAAAAAGTTTGAAAAAATATTGCTTTGTAACATCTTTCCCATCCACTCAAATTTCCTTCCCCAATTTCTCCTCCTTTCTCTCTCTCTCCCTCCCTTCCTCCCACATAAACATATACACTTAAGAATTCTCTTTTCCTCACAAATAATTTTCCAGACTGAAGGCTTTGTTCTTTGAGGGGCACCATGTTTTCTACTAACCACTAGTGTTTGTCCTTTGGCTCTACCACATTTGCTACCGATATTCTCTTTACAATTAATTCAGAGGAACCCAATGGTCAGGGTCAAGGGTTTTCATTGCTAAATCATGCCTGCTGAATATCATGATCTTTTGCCAATCATCATATCCAATATGGGGGAAGATTGGCAGCCCAAACTTTTCTCATTGCCAGCAGTTAAATGAATAATCACTTCCAATATATATGCGAAGAATCAATTGAACTCATTTACCTTCAAGTATTAGATACTGCATATTTAAAACAGTGAATCTTAATGTCCGTGCAGTGAAAATTGTGCTTATTCTACATTTATGTGGAATTAATTTGATTGACTTACTATTTTTTCATCTTCCATGAGAATATTGGTTTGATTCCTCACGGTATTTACATATCTACATCTGCTTATGAGAACCAGTTTGGTATAGTGGTGAAGGGCACCAGGGTACAAACCAAAAGACAGGGAGCGGGGGCCATATAATGACTTGTGGGGACCCTAGGCGTTTTACTTTTATGAGCTCCTCCATCACAAAAAAATAATAGCATTAAAATTATGCTTTGTATTATTTTCAATATTATCTTTATATTTTACAAAGAAATGAGAAATAAAATAATATATTTTTATATATTATTTTGTAAAGTCTGCCAGTTATGACTGTCAAGTATTTACTACATCATTCCCACCAACACTTTCAGGGCAAGCTACTAACAAACAGGAAGCAAACCGCACCTTCATGATGTTACTTTGTTGGGTAATGAAACATCTGCCATGCTCAGAAAACAGCCATGCTCAGAAAGCACCAAGGATTCCACAGTTTTCTCTCCCCCCGCCTCTCTCTCTCTCTCTCTCTCTCTCTCTCTCTCTCTCTCCCTCCCTCCCTCCCTCCCTCCCTCCCTCCCTCCCTCCCTCCCTCCCTCCCTCTCTCCCTCTAAGCCCTAGAAGGAAGACATGGATAAACCACCAGAAAATCTTGTGGAGAAATCTGCAGGGAGGAGACAAGACTTGAATTCACAAACAGGCATGCACAAAACAATTGCTTTTAAAAAAAATGTCTGTATTTAGCTCTACAATGATTTGATAGTAAGCTTTATTGTCTCATAAAACCCTATACATTGATAAAAAGATCTTGACATTTTATTTTATTTTTTCATCCTAGAGATGCTGTGTAAATTGCTCTGGGGGCTGCATGGGTTTCCAGTTAGCCAGCTCTGAGCAAAGTCAAACTTTTCCCATATCCATATCGATATCCATAGGAAAACTCAACATTAGCAGGTAAATTGAGCTGGAATGCTTAGCTGTATAAATTAGGTACAGTTGTTGACTTAATGACCCAGTTGTTAACTCTCTAAAGCATTTAAAGGGTAATGGGTATAGATGAGTAGAACAGTTTTTCAAGTCTATTTCACTCTTAATTCCATTCTCTGTTTACTCATCAATGGCCCTGCACTAATCTGCAAATTTAATTGAAATATTACACGTGGATTTGAACCATCTTCTCCCCGGTGCTAGTCCAACAGTTTAAAAGTTACTTCATGTAGGCTCCCCACATCTCCTTTTGGGATGAAATTGTTGTGACCTAGGCTCACTTAGTCATTACAGGACACCATTAGTCTCAAACAAAACTATTTTATTTTAACAGCTGAGAATTACTTCATTCCCAGTTTAGTCCAAATTAATTCTAAAACAAGTCCTTCAGAAAAAGTCCTTCGGGCTTATCACAAACCTTTATCTTCTTTGGCACCCTGCCAAAAGCCTTTCTTGGCAAAGCCCCACAAAGTTCAGAAACAAGAGACACTGGCTATAAAACAGATTTAGCAACTTTGATTTTCTACAAAGAGCCCAAGAGCCTTTGCTGCTCTTTTAAGCCTTATGGGAGGGGCCAATCATCTCCTGGCCTTACTCCTGAGTCATCCTTTTTGCTTTAGCTGCTCTTGCCTTCTGGCAGCTCTGCACAGGCTCCTCCTATTCCTCTGCCTCTCTTCTGTCTGATTCTGGAGGCGCCGGAGTCTGCACATCACTCCCAGATGACCCTGGCTCCATCTCTGCCTCCGACGCATCGGAGGCAGAGATCCGAAGGCCCTCATCCGAGCCTTCCCCAGACTCCAGGACTGGCCCATGGGCCTTCCCAGGCTTTTCACTCTCCACTGCTAGCTCCACGGGCTACTGGCAGACCACAACAGAAATGGGAATGTGTCTAAGGAGAAATATAAAGCCTAGCTTTAAAGCTGATAACATTGATTCACTTAAAAACGCAGTCCGAATGAAGCATTTGAATGGCTCAATTAATCGAAGCAGAATTCTTAACAAGGTAAAATTCTGCCTTGATGCAGCTTCACTCTCCTAATATTCTTAATCTAGTGGGAGATACTGCTGAATGAAAAATGTAGCACTGAAGTTCTGTTATATAGTCTAGTGGGCCATAGGCTCAATCACTTTTCAGTGGTCTCTCAACTGAACATATTTTAAACTTCATTTTATTGAGCTACCATTTGAAAAGATTCTTTTCACGCTGCTAATGTGAAGGGAACCAAGTGCAGATTTTTAGGCGTGCCTTTCCCTCATTCTTCTGTGTATCTCTATTACGGCTTCTTATTGCTCCTTTCCTATTACCAATGAATGCCTTTAAGATATTTGGAGGAAAAAAAATGCCTAATATTATTCCAACTCTTCGAATAGCCACATGAAGTACCTGTTGAACTGAAAACTGAATGCCTCTATTCAGCCCTGAATGGCAGCATCTCCATGTTTCTACCGTTTGACACAATGATGGATGATTTATTTACTGAACAGCATTGGTGGCCAGAAAATCTGATTTTCATGCCTGCAAATCCATGAAACCTCAGCCACTGAACAGCTTCTTTTACATGTGGCAAAGGTCACCTATCGAGGGATTTTCTCATGTTTTCTGTGATTGGTCATGGCTCATTTCCTGCAAGAAAATATGATTTCGTCAAAATGGGTCAGTTTGAAGAGACTCACAAAGACCTACCAAATCATTACCTCTCTGTGCAATAAGTGTAAAATATACAGATGAATCTACAGGAGCTAAAAGCAACTGTTTATAGTTGGGAGCTATATTTAATCCTATCATTATGAAAAGTCTTAAGAGCTCCCCAGATATAAATGCAGTGAAGAAATTAGGCTTTTAACTTTGCCGTTCAACCTTGTGGATTCAGAAGTGTTTTCGTAACATGCTGAGACTATCTTCTCTAAGCCTTCTGTGTGATGCTGTTAGTTGAACACTTGTATCTAATGTTGCAAGGAAGGAACTATGGCAAATAAAAAAAAATTGTTGATTAGAAATATACAAATAGTGCATCAAGTACTCATAGTTTCATTTCATTATTTTGAAACAGGAGCCCAAAAGCTAACCTTAGATCTCCCTCATACTACTTCCCTAAATTTTTGGCTGGTTTTTCCATTGAAGTCTTTTTTTCACAGCAAAATGAGACTCTGACCACATTCAAAAGTTTGTCCTTTGGTACAGCAGATACCTTCAAAGCAGTGGTGGGTTTCAAATTTTTTTTACTACCGGTTCTGTGGGTGTGGCTTGGTGGGCGTGACATGGCTTGGTGAGCATGACTTGGACATGGCAGGGGAAGGATACTGTAAATTCTCCATTCCCTCCCCAATCCAGGGGAAGGTTACTGCAAAATCACCATTTCCTCCCAATCAGCTGGGACTTGAGAGGAAGAGAATAGATGAGAGCGGGGCCAGTCAGAATTTTTACTATCGGTTCTCTGAACTACTCAAAATTTCTGCTACCAGTTCTCCAGAACTGGTCAGAACCTGCTGAAACCCACCTCTGCTTCAAAGACTTTGTGCATATCCCCCTAAAACTTCTCAAATGTGTTCTTAAGTGGCAATTCATAATTCAGTAGCGAAAGAAAAAAAATCACTAAACAGGTGGAAAGGAATGATGCTTTGTGAAGTGGTTCGGGAATAACGCGAGGCACAAGCAAGCAAGTGACAACAGCTCTGTAATATACAGTAAGACTTCAGCAAAAACTCAGAGGCTGCAGCCCTCCTTATATACAATCCAGGAGGGACTGTCAGCCAATCAGAAACGTAGGCAGGTTTGAAACTCCCGCTTAAAAAGTATCAATACATAACACCCCTCCCTTCCCAGAAGGCACTAATACTCAAAAATTAACATATGTACACACAAAGTCTCGCAGGTGCTTAGGACGAGTTCTCGCCCTAGTTGACCTGCGCAGTTCAGTGTCTGGTGGGGCGTCGAGCTGGTCGGAGGGACTGTCCATCTCTCCCGGCTCCGCCAATGGAACCTCCTGGATTTTGTCCGGGGCGTGGTTATCCCCGGCTGGGAGTGGCGACTCGCTGGGGCAGCGCTGGAACCAGGGCTTGTCAGCTAAGTATTCTCGCGAACCCGGGCTTGAGTTAGCTGTTTTGGGAAAGTTGTTATAGTTAGGCTCGGAGATGTCTAAGTTGATATTCGCCTCGCTGACCACCCATTTTCTAAGTTGGTCTATGTGGCGCTTCCAGAGTCTGTCCACCCCTACGTCCACCGTGTACGATTTTGGGCCTGTTATGCCCACTATGGTTCCTGCAACCCATAGAGGTCCGCTGGCATAATTGCGAGCGAACACCGGGGACCCAACCTGGCACTGTCTTAAGCCACAGGTCTCTCCCTTGAAGTTTTCGTGCAAGTAGTTAGGGTGAAGCCTGTCTAACACGCACCGGAGCTTCCTCCCCATGAGGAGCTCTGCTGGGCTTCTCCCTGTTGCTGTGCATGGTGTGGCATGCTGGACTGCTAGGAATTGGTCTATCCTGGCCTGCCAGTCCCCGTTGTCTAATCTGGACAGTGCTTCCTTGGCTGTCCTAACAAAACGTTCAGCCAATCCGTTCGAAGCCAGGTGAAATGGAGCTGATAGGGCATGGCGGATCCCCAGTCCGGCCAAGTAGCCTTCAAAAAGAGTTGCCGTAAATTGAGGGCCGTTATCAGATACCACGGTATCCGGTAGGCCGTGGGTGGCAAACAACTTCCTTAGGACCTTGATAACAGCCTCGGCCGTTGTTGATGGCATTAATATAATTTCGAGCCACTTTGAGTAGGCATCCACAACTATTAAAAACGTTTGGCCATGGAACGGGCCGGCAAAATCAATGTGGATCCTCCCCCATGGGCCTTTTGGTTTCTCCCACTCTTGGATGGGCGCTACTGGGGGATCGGGACGAGACTCCTGGCAGGGTCTGCACTTCCCTACCCACTCGGAAATGACTTGGTCCATGTTGGGCCACCAGACATAGCTGCGGGCTAAACATTTCATCCTAACAATGCCCGGGTGCCCTTCGTGCAGCAACTCCAAAACCCTATTCCGCAGTTTCGTAGGAATTACCACCCTGTCACCCCACAGCAAGCAACCCCCCTGCATAAACAGTTCATTTCGTTTGTTGGCAAACCCTTGGTACTCCCCCCCGTCCACCTTGTCCGGCCACCCCTTCAGAACCCAACCCATAACAGTTCGGATAATTGGGTCTCTAGCCGAGGCTTTCGCCACCTCGCCGGAGGAGATAGGGCCCAAAGTCAATGTGTCCAACAAGAGGACGGAGGCTTCCAGCGTTGGGTTGTCCAGTAGGTCGGGAAGGGGGCAACGGCTAAGGGCATCCGCATGACCCAGGGTTCGCCCAGGTCGGTGGACGAGCTGATACGAGTAGGCCGACAGAAAAATGGCCCATCTAGTCAAACGAGGGGAGAGGGCAGCGGGGGTTGGCCTATCGCCCGCCAAGAGTCCTAGCAATGGTCTATGATCAGTCACAAGGTCGAATTTTCGGCCGTAGAGGTATTCGTGGAACTTTTTAACCCCTGCAATCGCAGCCAGAGCCTCTCTGTCCAACTGACTATAGTTCCGCTCTGCGCTGGACAGGGTGCGAGAATAAAATGCAATGGGCGCCTCTAGGCCGTTCGGCAGTCTATGGCCTAGGACGGCACCAACTCCTACGGGGGAGGCGTCACAAACTAAAACAAGCGGCAGCTCTGTATTGTACTGAATCAGGAAGCTGTCCTCAGACAGGAGTCTTTTCACTGCCTCAAAAGCGGCTGCCTGTGGTTTCCCCCAGATCCATGGTACGTTCTTTCCTAGAAGCTTGTGTAGGGGATCTGCAACCGTGGCTTTGTCCTTTAGAAACATGGAGTAAAAATTGAGCAGTCCAAGGAAGGCTTGGAGCTCCGCTTTGGATTTGGGGGCAGGTGCGCTCTTAATAGCCCTCACCTTGCTTTCGGTAGGGTGGATGCCTGTGCCGTCCACCCTGTACCCCAGAAATTCCACAGAGGGGATAGCAATCATGCACTTGTTTCTTTTAAGTCTCAGTCCCGCTTCTCTGAACCTGGACAGGACGTTCCTTACTCTGTCCCCTAGCTGATGTTCGTCCTGGGCACTGACTAAAACGTCATCGAAATAGGGCACCACTCCTGGGAATCCTTGCAACAGGCGCTCCATGGTGCTTTGAAATAAGCCGGGTGCGACGCTCACCCCAAACTGGAGCCTGGTGCATTTAAATGCACCCCTATGAGTTACGATCGTTTGTGCCTCTGCCGTGGCGTCGTCAACTGGTAACTGTTGGTAGGCTTGGGCCAGGTCTAATTTGGCAAAAAATTTTCCGGGCCCCAGGGAGTGTAGTAGATGGTGCACGATCGGCACCGGATAGGCGCTCGGCTGCAAAGCCTTGTTGATCGTGCACTTGTAGTCGGCGCAAATTCTTATTGAGCCGCCGGACTTTACTGGGGTCACTATAGGGGTCTCCCACTTAGCATGGTCAACGGGAACTAACACCCCTTGCTTAATCAATTTGTCCAGTTCCGCATCGATCTTCGGTTTCAATGCGAACGGCACTCGTCTGGCCTTCAGTCTTACTTGGGCTACGTTAGGGTCTAAGTTTAGTGAAATAGGGGTCCCCACATACTTGCCCAACGTGTCCCCGAAGACGTCCTGGAACTCGGACAGGAGACTGTCTTTCAGAGTCGATTTGGACATCAGGTGGACGCCGGTGAATCCCATGCCAAGGGCTCGGAACCACCCCATGCCCAGAAGACTAGGGAGCTGCTTTGTGACGATGGTCAGCGGCAGGTCTTTTTCGTAGTCTCCGTAGGTGACTCGGAACGTGCCCATGCCTTCGAGGGGGACTCGGTTCCCCTGGTAGTCTAGGATGCGCAGTCTCTGCTTGGAGAGCTGGTCCTTCCGGAACGACGGCAGGAGGGTCTTTAGGGTCGCCCACGACATTATGGAGAGAGCTGATCCGGTGTCAATCTCCATTGAACACGGCTTTCCGTTGATCTCGACCACCGTGCTGACTTTGTTCTCGATCGCCGTGCTGGCCTGGTCGATATGTATGCTGCGGCCATCTCGCGGTTCAAATTCGCGCCGTTTTTCATGCCGCCTTCTCTCGTTGGCTGCTTCTGGCACGCTGATTCTGGTTGGCTGCGGCGCTCACGTGGTTGGTGTTTTTTGGGCAGAATGGCTCTACAGACTCGCGCCAAGTGCCCTTTTTTCTCGCAGCGCCTGCAAATAGCCTCTCTGTATTTGCAGGACAGTCTATCATGGTGCCCGCCACAGCTGGGACAGCTTCACCGGGGGCTGCCAGTGTCTTTTCTCTGGTGTTCGGTTCGGAAGACGTCCTCATCCGACTCGGACTCCGAGCTGGATCCGGCGTCTTCTCTGTGCACCGGGGCAGACTTGGGGCTGTTTTTGCTGGTCAGCGGACGCTGCAGCGTTTCAGCAGCTTTTGTGGAGGCTTCATGAGCCCTGGCTTCGTCTAGGGCTCCAGCAAGCGTCAAATCAGGCTTGGCGAGCAGGCGCCGTTGCAGCCTAATGTCCCGAACACCACAGATAAGTTGCTCAAGCAACGCATCGTCCAAGTCTCTGTAGTCGCAATGGGTTGCGGCTTTTCTCAGGCTAGCCATGTACGCGCTGACCGGTTCTCCCTCACGTTGAACGCGCTGTCTGAGTTGGTATCGTTGCACGAACTTGGAGGGGACGGGAGCGTAGTGAGCCCGGAGAGTTGCCATCAGGGTGTCCCAGGAGACGGTTTGAACCGGCGTTGGCTCACACAGTGACTCGGCCATCTCGAACACGTCCGGCCCGCAGTGGCTTAGGAAGAGGGCTCTCTTTCGATTAGCCGAGAGGCCCTGCATGTCGCTGGCTTCAAGCGAGCATTCAAACCTCGTTAGGTACGAGACCCATTTTTCGCGGGTCAGATCAAAAGGCTTGGGCGGAACGTAGGCAGACATGTTTGGTATGCCTCCTGTGGTTCGCCTCGTCGCCTAGCTGAAGCTCGTGGTCTCACTGGTTGGCTTCTTGTAGCCTCTATCCCACCTTCGTCGCCAATGAAGTGGTTCGGGAATAACGCGAGGCACAAGCAAGCAAGTGACAACAGCTCTTTAATATACAGTGAGACTTCAGCAAAAACTCAGAGGCTGCAGCCCTCCTTATATACAATCCAGGAGGGACTGTCAGCCAATCAGAAACGTAGGCAGGTTTGAAACTCCCGCTTAAAAAGTATCAATACATAACACTTTGTTTTTTAATTTTAATTTATATTAAGTTTCTCTTTTCCTTTGATTAACTAATTGATTAATTAATGGAGCATGCCCCCTAACGTAACAAAAACATCATTTCTGGGAGGCTTCAAGAAAGTTTATGCCTGAAATTTGGATCTTTTTAAAAAGAAATCTGGAAAGCCTTGAAATAGATATTCAATTGATCCAAAAACTTTCATTGTGTATCCGTAAACTTTTTTTTTCAATTGCTTTTGTCCTTTTTAACCAGTGTCACAGTAAATAGGATAATGTATAGAACCCCAAGAGCTCAAAATAACTCTTTGGATTAAATCTGAGCATTATTAGTCTTACTGTTCTGAATAAAAAGTATTGATTTACACAGTCACTCCAAAATGCTTAGCCATAGTTTGAAAAGGACTCTATTGCCTCCTTTCTTAAAAGACCCAGTCAAAGCCTGCACAAAATGTTTAAGGTATCTTTTGCCTGGACAGTGGTGTGAGGAAAGCACCTCTTTGAAACTGCTCTTGAAAGCAACATAGGCCTCACTGCTAATGTGTAATGGAAAGCTGCCATATTATTTCTTTTTATGCTATTTC
Organism: Arizona elegans; assembly: GCA_022577455.1. Lineage (NCBI taxonomy): Eukaryota > Metazoa > Chordata > Lepidosauria > Squamata > Colubridae > Arizona > Arizona elegans. Next base: position 225,919,257 of record JAKOOJ010000001.1, read on the forward strand.
TGGGCCTTTCCCGGCACTTCCAGTCACTGGATATATAAAAGAAGATCCCTGTAGCCAGCCAAGTCCTCTCAACACTGTGCCTCAACAAGGCCAACAGCACTACTTTCATCATACAAAGCAGTAAGTCGAAGTTATCAGGCCTGTGTGATGGGAAACCAAGACCACACAGGGGTGGGCTTCAAAAATTTTAGCAAGGGGTTCTCTGCCCAGTGGCTGGGTGGGCATGGCCATGGTGGGCGTGGCCTAGTTGGCGTCCTGCACCATGATGGGGGGGCACGTTTTTTCCCTCCCTGGGCTCCGGAGGCTTTTCTTGAGCCTCCAGGAGGGTGAAAATGGCCTCCCCAGGCTCCATTTCCGGCCTTCCCAAACTTCTGGTACTTTTTCACCCTCCACGAGCGCGCCCTGCACTTACCTGCATCCAAAATGGGCCACGTGGGGACTCCTGGGAGGGATGGAGTGGGTGGGGCCACCCAGGAGTGGGATATGGGGGTTCTCCAAACTGCACAGAATGTTAGCTAGAGGTTCTCCCGAACCCCTGCATGGGTGCCAATATTACCTTTATTGTATGTTTATAGTAACAGAATCTTGTAAGTCTGAAAATACTTTCCCCATCCCAGATTTTATGTTCCAGAGAGCTAGGGAGGGCTAATTCTGAGACATTGTCTCTACTCCTGCTTTGTACTCAGATTTCTTTTATCAAACCTTTGACTAGGCTGGGGCTCTCTCTTCTGTCATTCAAGGTTATTCTCACAGCATATTTACAGGAGTTCAGGGCCTCACGTAGCCCTGCTTCCTAGTCCATTTCATAGTGCTCTACCATCCCTGGCAGGAGAGGTTGATTTTAAAATATTACAGGTAGTCCTTGACTTATAACTTTTTTTTTAATTTTATTTTTTTAAAAATCTTTATTGTCAGTGCACAACATATGTACAATGAGATTGGTTGAGCTCCCTCAGTGCACCCCCCCAACTCAATACAATTCACAGTGAAGACAGAAAATCCCTAATCCAATAAATCTTATTAACAAAACACCCCCATCAAACTATTAAACTATTTGTTTAATGACCATTTGAAGTTACAACAGCACTGACAAAGTGACTTATGACTGTTTTTCCCAGTTACAACCATTGTACTATACCCATGGTCATGTGATCAAAATTCAGATGCTTGGAAACTGGTTTATATTTATGACCGTTGCAATGTCCCAAGGTCAAGTGATCATCTTTTGCGACCTTCTGACAAACGAAGTCAATGGGGAAGCCAGATTCACTTAAGAACCATTTTACTAATTTAGCAACTACAGTGACTCACTTAACAACTGTGGCAAGAAAGGTCATAAAATGGGGCAAAATTCAATAACGGCTGTCTTACTTAGCAACATAAATTTTGGGCTCAATTGTGGTTGTAAATCGAGGACTACCTGTACTTCAGCAGGGGTGAAATCCAGCAGATTCTGACAGGTTCTGGAGAACTGGTAACGGAAATTTTGAGCAGTTTGGAGAACCGGTAGCGGAAATTTTGAGTAGTTTGGAGAACTGGCAAATGCCACCTCTGGCTGGCCCCAGAGTGGGGTGGGAATGGAGATTTTGCATTATCCTTCCCGCTGGGGTGGGGAGGGAATGGAGATTTTGCAGTATCCTTCCCCCTGGGTGGGGAGGGAATGGAGATCTTGCAGTATCTTCACCTGCCACGCCCACCAAGCCACGCCCACAGAACCAGTAGTAAAAAAAAATTGGATTTCACCACTGGTTTACAGCAAACAATGTCTTATTCTTGGCAAAGATGAAATTGCAGTAATTGAAACACACAAACACTCCGAAAGCACATATAAAGAATAACTTTTTCTATGTCCTCTGCAGGCTTTTTATACAAATGCACTTCTGGTTGCTGTTCTCTCTTGAACATTCTGAATATCTTGGGAAATCAAATTCTAAGAGCTGGGCTATCACAACTCTAAAGAGACGAATTCCAAACAAAAATAAAGGAAGGAAGCGTATCTACTTGAATGCAATTGTGAGTCTTGCCATCTGTCTAGGGCAGCATTTTTTAAGGAAGCCACACTTTTGCTGAAATGGCAGAAGAAAGAAAGTTCTTGTTAGCACTTCCTTAACCTGTGCGCTTCTCCTCTTGCTAATTTGTGGAAGGTAGAAGAAAAGGGAAATGGGTGGAGTGATGTTAGGAAAGAGGGAGAAGAACATACTGTTAGCCCAGATGTAAGGAGAAATCACAGGGCTGAAAGAGTTTAGTTTAGTTTAGTTTATTCATACTTATATGCCGCCCTTGTCCCGAAGGACTTGGGGCAGCTCACAAAGATAAAACAATGGAACAATAAAATTAATACTAAAATAATCCAATTAAAATCCCCAAGAAGTTAAAACTAAGACCCAAGAAGTTAAAACTAAGACTCAGGTCCTGAGCAAAATAAAAAAGCAGGCATGAAGATTGTATTTTCCTACCAGAGCTTAAAACCTGGGCCACCACAGGAAACTATCAATTTTGGTATAAGCAGTAGAGGTCCAAAATCTTCTCCAGCAATACAGCATATGATAATTGTTAGCCTTTAAAAATGTTGGAGGTGCATGATGGCTCAGTGGTTAAGGATGCTGAATCTGTCAGCTGGAAAGCTGATAGCTCATGTTCGAGACCTGAACACACCACATGACAGGGTGAGCTCCTGTTATTTGCTCCAGCTCTACCCCACTTAACAGTTTGGAAGCATGCAAATGCAAGTAGATAAATAGGTACCACTTTGGTGGGAAGATAACAGCATTCCGTATGCCTCTGGTATATAGCCATATTGGCAATATAACCACAGAAATTGTCTTCTGACAATGCTGGCTCCCTCAACTAAGAAACAGACATGAGCACTGCCCCCTAGAGTCAGACACAGCTGGACAGAGAAACTTCTACCTTTACCTAAATGTTAGGACACACATGCACACACAGAGGTGTTGTTGCTTTAGTTTGGTTTTTGTTTTTCCTTCAACATATTTACATTTATAGCCTGCAATGTTCTAAAAACTTTAGTTTTGAAGAATAATGGGTTCAAAATGAATGCTCAGATACTTACGACAACAGTCCCAGCATTTTCCTGTTTTCATTCCACTCAAGAAAAGCAAGCAATTGTCTTAAGAACATGTTTACAATCTAAAGCAAAATAAAAATTTTTCCATTTGTCTATCCATTAAAGTTTTTCGAGAGGATTTAACTACTGAAATAAACTCAACTTTTTTCTTTTTTGAAATTAGCATTATGTCATCACATTATAAGACATATTACTACTGAGCTTTAGTAATTATTTCACAGCTGTTCGCTAGTTCCATTACTGATATTTAAAATGCTATTTAAAATATCTAGGACACCAAAGCACTAAAATAAATAGCCACAGGAATAAACCATTCTTTACCAATTTCTGATCTGCTTGCTGTTTCTAGTGACATTCAAATGATTCTTTCACCTTTCTGATCATAGAATGCTATCTAAATCAGAATCCTGTAAATATTCTTTCTTCTAAGCATACTGGCACGCAATGCTTGGCTAAAAAACAAAACAAAAAAACAGCCCAGTTTTTCATTAAAGAAAGCATAGATGGATGAGTAAACATTTTTAGCATCAAATTCATAGATTATTTAAGATGTTTCTCTCGGTAAGTTAAATGTGACATTTCCATATAATCTGCATTTTTATGTGCAAGCATACACACCTTGCAAAAAGCATTAAAAATTATCATTTACATTTTCAGTTTTTTCAGGGTTGTTCCCTATGGCTGGAGTATTTCCAAAGGAATGGTTTATGTATATTTACTATGAATTATATAAATAAATGTGCCATGTAGTTTATTTCATGGGCAGTTTTTTTAAAATAAACATGAGTCTAGAAGATGAGCATTCACTGCAACTCAACCATCCTGGGGCCATTAATCTGAAATCCACAGCATGTGATTTCCTGGTTAGTACTCATAATCATTACAGTCAGGTAATTGGGAGCCTAGGGTGCTGCAGAGGATTGAAAAATTGGTTAGAGTTAGGTGTTTGCCTTTAATTTCCATCAGTTTCAGCCAGCCTAGACATGACACATCTTACTCTTCAGAAATATATGGAAATCCAGTTTTTTCACTCCTGCATTAATGGATCACAAATCACTTTTACCCAAAACTAAAAAGAAGAGTGTTTTCTGACCTAGGATTCCTTATAAAGTATACAACACAATCTTAGTCCTAGCAAACCTCTTTAATTCATACGGCTGTGAATTATTGTCATTCCTAGTCTGAAAGGCTTCTCAAACAGTCTTTCAGGAGAGTGTTTACAAACACTCACCTTATCTCCCTTAGAATGCTGCCAGATAACTAACTGCCACATGCAGGGCAAGGCCAAACTTAGCACAGAGTCAAACAGAACTTTTCCACAGCTTTTACCGACCAGATGAACTAATTGCTTCCTGCAAAAGCTCACATCCCATTTGCTTCTCTTTTATGTCTTATGGGAAGGGCCAACCATCTCCAAGCCATACTCCCAAGTTGGCCCTGTTTTCTTAATTGTTCCTGTCTCCTGGCAGGTCTGTGCATGAGCACACTGGGAACAGGCTGATGTTTTTCTTCTGCCTCGCTGATGTCAGATTCTGGAGACTCCGGAGGCAGCAAAGAACTATCAAATGGCCTTGGCCCCCTCTCTGCCTCCAACTCAGAGCCCTCACTTGAGCCTTCCCCAAACTCCAGGACTGGCCCACATTCCTCCCCAACCTCCTCACTGTCCAAATCTGCTGCCAGCTCTGCTGGCTGCTTGTGGGCCACACAGAGTGGAGAATTTTAGGAAAGCTACTTCATCCTTGCCAAACAACGTAGAGAAGGCTGAATAGCTACTATGATTCTGAAAGAAAATGTTTCCCTTCCCTAAGTGGGCTAACATGTCCTTCATGAGTGGGAGGGGGTAAACATTTTTCACGCGAATGGCGTTGATATTTCTATAATTGACCACCAAGTGGAAGGAGCCATCTTTCTTTTCGCGGAACTTCACTGGCGCCGCCACCTTAGGCTTGGCTCGTTCGATGAATCCCCGTTCTAGATTTTTGTCAATAAAATTTCGCAATTCCCCTAACTCTCGAGGTGTCATGGGGTAGATTTTTGGTTTGGGAAGCTTCACCCCGGGGAGTATTTCAATGGTGCAGTCGGTAGCCCGGTGGGGAGGCAGCGCGTCTGAGGCCTTTTCGCTAAAAACTTCACGGAGATCCCAATACTCCTTTGGAATTTTCTCCTGCCCCTCAATATGGTCTATTGCTACTTCCGCTCTTTCCAGTTTTATATCGTCCTTCAGGGATGAGCTTTCCTTCTCTGGATTCGGTTTTGCAGTGCGGATGCGCAGGACCCCCGTCTTTCAATTTACCCATGGGTTCCATTTACGAAGCCAGGGCAGTCCAAGTATGAGGGGTCTCTCCATGCCAGGGGCCACAATAAATCTGAGATTCTCTACATGATCTCCCAACTGCAATTCAAGGGGTTCGGTCATAAAACTGGCTGGGCTTCCTCCTGCAATTGATCCATCTAACTGACAGAATGCAATGGGTCTTTTTAATGTTTTTAGTCTCAGTCCCATTTCCTCCACCGCCTTGGAGCTAATTATGCACCTGGTACACCCTGAGTCTAACAGGGCTAACATTTGGGCATGGGTCCCTGTGGATGGCACCCTTATTTCTACGGGGATGAGCAGGGGGTGTTCCGTGTGACTCACCCGATCGTCGGTGTCGGATCGGAGTCCGTCTCACTGTCGTCACCATTGGTCGGAGTTCCCAGCTCACCCTGGTTTCAGGGAGTGAACTCAACGACTTCTCCTTTCAGGGCAGTGCCGCGGGTCTTGGCGGGTATTTTGTTGCCCTTCTTGGGCTCGGAGCCAGCAGCTTTGGGCACTGGTTTGGAGAAGCATTTGGCATCCCAGTGTCCTTCCTTCCCACATTTGAAACCGGTGAAGGGCTTTGATTTGGGTTTGAATTCTGCTCTCCCCCCAGCCATCTTTGGTGCTCCCTTACGGTGGAAGGAAGATGACTGGTCCCCTGTATGCCCTCCTCAGAGTCGGCTTTGGGCCAATTCGATCTCCACATCCTCAGCTACTATGTACCAACTCTGCAAGTCTTTGGGGACCCCCATACTTCTACAGTCTTGGTATATCTCTTCATTCAGCCCATCTTTGAAGCTCTCCAACAGAGCCATTTCTGACCACCCTGTCATATAGGGTGCCAGCTCACGAAACTCTTGGATATACTCTGCCACAGGTCTCTGGCCCTGCTGGAAGCCCTTCATCCTGAGTCTCGCCTTTCATTCATCTAAGTGGTCTTCAAACCACCTCCTAAGGGCCTCCATGAACTGGTTGTAATTTCTCAGTAAGGGGGAGTTATTATTGTGGAGGATCACCATCCATTCAGCTGCTAATCCCTCTAAGGAGTTCATGACACATCTCACTCGGGCGGCATCTGATATGTAGTCTTCCCCCCAGTCCTGCATGTGGTTCCACACTTGGGTCAGGAAAAACCCCAAGGTCTTCGGATTTCCATCATATTTCCCAGGTTGGGGGGGGGGACTTTTTTGGCTTTTTATGTCTGCGGGGGGGGGGGGGGGCTGCAAGGCTGGGAGTCCCCGGCTGCATCCCTCCCTTGAGCTGCAGAAGCCTGGGATGTTCCTTCCTCAGCTTCTTCCTCTCCCCCACAGGCTGTCTCTTCTGGCTCCCCCCTGGGGCCTTCTCCTCCCTTCTCCACAGGGGACCCAAAAGACTCAGGGCTCTCCTGGCTTTTCCTGCTCTCTTCCACATCACAGAGAAGTTGCAAGGCTTGTGCCAGCATGAAGCTTTCCTTTTGTTCCTGCAGCCAGACTGCCTCTTTCTTACGAGGTTGGGAGCTGGTTACTCCCCAGGGGGTCCCCCCCCCAGTCCGGCAATCTCCCTACTCCTTTCGACCATCTGGCTTCTTCAGAATCCAGCCAGAGTTTTTCCAACCATTCCACATTCTCTTTCTCCGCTTGGAGGGTGGTTGCCATGGAACTTGCTGCCCCTATCTGGTCTTCTTCACTCTCTTGGTATGACATAATTTGGATTTCAGTCCCCTTGGTTTTTGTCCAGGATGACTGGAGTGAGTTCCAGCTTATTGTCAGGTATGCTTCCTTCAAAATCCAGGAAAGAATGACCCAAACTCCATTTTTTATAGAGATTAGTACTTTTACTGAAAATGAAGTGATCGCAACCCAGGTAAAGCTGGAACTAAGAAAAACGTGTGAAATTGCATCTAGAAAGCATCTCCCCCTCTTTGTCCATCGTCCATCATCCAATCCAAAGGTCTCCCAAAGGTCAGGTGGAATCACGTCTGGCAACGTCATCCATCAGGAATGTAATGATGGTTGGTCTGACGGCTCCTTTGGAGAATCGATTTCGTTTCTTGGAAAAACTTCTCCTGCGCCCTTCCCTCCCTTCGCCCCCCTACCTGTTTCCCACCCGTTTCTTATGGCAGCTGAAGCAGTAAAAGCAGAGGCTGACAGCTGTAAACAGTGGTGGGTTGCCCCCAATTTGGACTGGTTCGCAAGAACTGGTAGTAAAACTGGTGGGAGGCTCCGCCCACTGACCCGGATGTTATCAAAGTTGATCTGTGCATGCACAGAAGAGCGTGCATGTGCATGAGCAGGTACGATGCGAACCAGTAGTAAAGATAACCCACCCCTGGCTGTAAAGCATTGTGAAGTGGTCTATAAGTCTAAGTGCTATTGCTATAAGCATCCTCTAATCTTAAATACCAAACTGAGCTGCTACTTTCCATTTCTCATTCGAATAGATATATCCCAAAGATAGATTAATATAATTTTGCAAATTTAATTGTATGTTCATTGCCAATACCTGCTTGAAGCAATGTAAGTGTAGTCTCTAATGTACCTTGACATCACTGGATAGCAATAAAATTGAATCAACGATAGAAAAAGATGAAGGAGTGCAATCTAGTCACAGAATTAATCTGAAGTATCTCAAAAGGTTTTACAGTGCAGCATCCAAAGTATTAATGCAACAGAGTCCAATCTATCTTGAGTTATGTCCAAAATATCTATTTATAAACATAAATTATCCAGTGCTTATTTATTTTGGCTAAATTTTGACTGAAATGAGTGAATTATGTATGAAAACACTCTCTATAATAGCCTAGGCAATAAAGCAGTTAATATAGTAGTTTATATATTAATTGAGGCGGGGGGAAGGATCTATAACTTGCACAAAATTCAGAATTGTACCCAGTTTTAAAAGCCAGGTAGTCCTCAACCTACAACCACAAATACAAATTGGGAGCAGAATTTCAATTACTAAGCAAAACAGTTGTTAAGTGATTGCACCTGATTTTAATGACTCTGGATAAAATCAGGATCACATCTGATTTTATGGATTTTATGAGTATCACTGCAGGAGTTCAGTAAATCGCATGACGATTAAGCAAAACTGACTTCTCTCACTGACTTTGCTTGTTGGAAGCCAGCTGGTAATCGTATGATCCCACTACATTGCAACAGTTATAAATATAAACTGGATGTCAAGTTCCTGAATTCTGATAATGTGACCATGGAGATGCTACAGTTGTTATAATTGTGAGAACTGGTGGTAAGTCACTCTTTTCAGTGCCATTGTAACTTGAAATAGTTGCTAAATGAGTGATTGTAAATCAAGGACTACCAAGCACACTCTATAATTTACCAAATTTAAATCATTTATTATAAGCTTCAAACAATATAGGAACCAACAGATCTATGAAAAAGTTATACCATTCAATAGAAAAGCCATTTGGGCCAAGGGTAGATTGTGGAACATACCAAATATATTAGTCTTATATTATTAGTCTTATATTAGTCTTATATTCTCAAATTAAACTTAATTTAAAAAGAATAAGTATGCCATCAAGATTTCACTTGGAGGACATAGAGTCAGAATCAGTCCAAGGTACCATACATATTTAGTCACAAATTATATGAAAGAGAATCTGAGAAATTGAGAAAATATAGGGGACATTTTATAAACTGAACCAAAAATAGCATTTCCAAAAGTTTTGAAAGAAACCTTCCTATGGCTTTCAATATAAATTATCATGACAGCTAGGGAAGAATGGAGAATGAAAGCAGACAAAGAATGCACAGTGGTTGCACACCGTTTTAATAACAAGCAAGAAAGAACAAGGAAAGATATCTCAATCAAGATCAACAAATAGAGAGAAAAACACAAGTAGATGCTTTACAGAGGTGAAAGAATAAACAGGAAAATGGATAGCCAGATGAACACTAGTGAAGAGTAATCACGGAAATGAGGTAAAGGGAGGTAGAAAGACAATACTGAAACCCTTTACAAATGAGATGACAGAAACATTAGTAGAGAAAAAAAATACTCAGGAACTAACTGTTAGAAAGGAAGGTATAAGCAATAAACTATAAAACAGAAAAGCAGCAAACCCAGATTAAATACCCAGCATGAAATACTAACAGGGTGAATTTAAAACCCTAATATCCAATGATAAATAGCATGTCACTGAGAATAAGCACATTCCAATTAAAAAAAAAAAAACTCCTTTCTTCAAAAGAATAGACCTATCAGGAGGGAAGGAAAAGTGGCAGTGGCATGTAGGAGGTGGGGTACCCATCACCAACATATACAACATACAAGCCTCCTAGATATTGGGTTCTCCACCTGCCTACCCATCCATTCACCCTCTTGAGTTTTGGAGTATTTGGGAATAGCTGAGTTTTACCCAGATAAATAGTTATACTGCCATCCTCTCTAGTGGAGGAATTCCTCTTCACCTCGAATTTAGATGAATTTAGAGCAGGAATTCCCCGTTCTCTCTCTCTCTCTATATATAAATGATTCTAGTTTCTCCTTTTTTTCAGAATTACAAAGCCTCAACAATTTCAGAGTACATGGTGCTAGTAGACACCTAAGCCCTGAAGAAAGAGTACACAGGGTTTTTATTTTAGTAAATGCAACATCCGAAGGATTTGAGAAAATGGTTTAGCTGTACCAAATTACATGACTCTGAGACCGGCATACTAAAGCTAGTAGTCACTAACCTGCAAACAAGCTGAACAAAGAGAGGCAGAGAGGAAAAGTAGATAGAAAGCCACATAAGCTGAGCAAAACAGAAATGAATGACTGTTGTACATCTACCTGTATTTTCCCAGCCAACAGTTTCTTACTTGTTCCAATTCTTCCTGCGTTGTTTGGATATTTGGCCTATTTGACCTTAATCCCAGACCTATTCAGAGAAACTGTGCTTCTTGTTGTGTTCCTGATTATTTTCTCTCACTCTGGACATTCTGAAACTTCTAATTTCTCCTACCCCAAAATCTCATCTCCCCACCTTTCATTGGAAGAGAACAGCAATGTTAAAGGATATTTTGAGTTGTTAGCTAGCCAGCAGGCCACCAACATAAAACTCACCAGGTAGTTTACAGACACTTAGATCTAGATACTTACAGATACTTAGATATGTGTGCTTGTTCAGAAGTTTTAAGAACAGAAGACCTGTTAAAAGCATCCAGATAAATATAGGAAGAGGCCATTTGAGTAAAATGGCTAGAAATATAAACATATAAAATATAACAAAATTAATTAAGTAAAAGAGTAGGATGAGAGAGCATGATACTGAAATAGAGAAGACACAATCACGAACTGTTTGTATAAGAAGGGTATTAGGAATAAGAAACTGGTATTAGGCTGGTATCCATTGGCCTGGGTCAGAGGTGGGTTTCAGCAGGTTCTGACCAGTTCTGGAGAACCAGTAGTGGACATTTTGAGTAATTCAGAGAACTGGTAGTAAAAATTCTGAATGGCCCCACCCCCATCTATTCTCTGCCTCCCAAGTCCCAGCTGATCGGGAGGAAATGGGGATTTTGCAGTAACCTTCCCCTGGATTAGGGAGGGAATGGAGATTTTACAGTATCCTTCCCTAGCCATGCCCACCAAGCCACACCCACCAAGCCATGCCTCGCCCACCAAGCCACGCCCAAAGAACCGGTAGTAAAAAAAATTGAAACCCACCAGTGGCTTGGGTTCTTATACTGGGAACTCTTAGTCTAACACAGGAGTGACACAATATGGGGCCTACTGTCCTGGCCTTGATTAGACTTTGGGTTTTTTCTTTTTCCTGAATAATTCTTCAACTAAAAAAGAGTTCTATGTTTATGTTGTACAGTGATGAGCCCCTTCAATACACGAATACATAATCAATTTTGAAAGATGTAAGAAGTCTGCAGTAGGAAATAAGCAGACAAGTTTGAGCAATCCTTTCTTAGCCTAGATTTAATTTGCACACTTTATACAATACACAGATTATATGTTTTGTATCTGGAGAACTAGACTATGACTATTCTGGCTTCAAAGCCTCAGGTGACTTAGAAATTGGGTATCTAAAGGCCAGCTATTCCTTTATGAAGCTACTGATATCTACATTCATCATCTGTGTTCTTTCTCTGAAAGCTCTTGCCACAGGAAATGAAATTGGGGGAGGGGGCAGCTTTTATTACAAAGAGAAGGGAAAAAACTGCATTTAATCTGCATTTTTTCCTCAAAAATAAAAACAAAAAAGTACATCTTTCTAACAGTTGATATGCTGTGTTTGTGGTAGTTTTAAGTTTTGTTTAATGTCGCTATTTCTAAAATCAAATTGTAAACAAGAAACTAATGCATTGAAAAATGGTATAGAGGTTTTTTAGATAAATAAATCAAGGGTTGCTGAATTGATTGAGGTAAAATGCACACACTGAGTTTCCGCTGATATTTATTCTAATCTCAAACTTGAAGGAAAAATGGTTAACAACATTTAATGACTCCTTCCGAAGGAAAAGTCAGTGGCTGAATTATTCTCAGAATTAGTTTGCAACTGTCTTTGAAGTTTTCCTTTTTTCTAGCTATATTGCAGTATCATATAAAGCTTTTTATCTCTCCCACTTTCCTTTGCTAAATTATTGGAGTTTACTCTCCTTAGCTTTCAACTTTGGCCTGATCTTTAGATGGAACAAAACTTCTTAATGTTTTCTGTTAGAAACCCAATAACTTTCCCTCTTTGCTTGCCACTTACATAAATGAGAGGCTCCCGAGAAGAACAAAATGCTAGAATTGTCTCCTTTGCTAAGTTTTCCATGTAGTATATTTTAGAGTTCGTGCAACCCAGCCACTTAACTTGTTCTTAACTTCAGGTTCTGAGCACCATCTCTTTCCAGTGACATTCCAAATACTGTTTTCTCATCTGGCAACTCGTTGTTTTATTGTTCCTATAATTTAAACAACAGCAGGAGCTGATTCACTGAATTTAAACTAAGTCTGTTCTGCAATGGAATTTAAGAATTCTGGGTGCTTTATAAACAATGAAAGGCTATGCAAAAAAATAAATAAATTGTGATGCACAATCTGTCATTACATCTGGAATTTTTTGAGAAAAGTGCTATTCAATTGGAATGTCTATATTCTAATATCCTGTTTTATTCACTTCCAAATGTGGGAAACATCAAAGGGATTAAACTGGCATTTATCCAGAAACATTGGCTTAGTTGATTTGTTGTTAATGTTTCTGTAAGTGGTTTCAACAGCCTAATAACTGCATAGCTAATATTGCATGGCTATCAGGCAATTAAAGATCTCTCATTTTTCAACTCTTTCCTTAACTCATGATTCCAGCTATATCTGATCAATTAGAATGGGAAGAATGATAGGGAATATGGGGAAACAGTGTGAGGTATGGGGAAAAAATGACAATGGCTATCCTCATTATTGTCACAACAGAGCAAAAAAGATAGCACAATGCATAATGGGTCAGCAATGATCTTAGCATCTACAATAGACAATGAAATCTATGGCAGCATATCATACCGTATGGATACCTTACTCTAATTTCTCTATTCTACCATGACATCAGAGTAGGGTGCAATTAACAGCAGTTGCATTTATGTATTAATTCAATTTCCAAAGTACCCATTTGCTAAGCATCTCTGCAAAGTTTACAGAGGACTAAAGACAACAAGTAGTGAAAAATAGATATAAATATCATAACAATAAAAACCCGCCGGGGAAAAAAGACAAAGTGTACAATATTTAGCAGCTTAACATTTAGTTCTGACCTAGTAACTATGAGAAGAGCCAAGCTTGTAAAGCTTTCCTGATCAGCAGGATTGAAGCCAAATGGACTCAGAGGGTATGATATTATATTAGGCATAAGTAATTCAGAGCTGTAAATATGACAAGCTACATGTTTTTCACCCATTCAATAAAATATATCTTCTCTAATTATGCTATCAAGTGCCAGCTGACATTACTAAGAGTAAAAATATTTTTCTGCCCATTTTCCATGTTTATTGTAACAATGTTTATCCAAGCTAAAGAGCCTCAAATAATTATGTTTTCTCATTGGGGAGAGGGTGACATAACTCAACCCATTTATATTTCTTTTTGTTAGGTTTTTTAAACATAAAACAATCATTCTGAGATGGAACAATTGTATTCATTTCTTTAATTAATTTATTTAAAGTTATTATAGGCATCCAACTTCAAAGGAGGTATAACCTCCAATCCATGAAACTTATTTTTGTGTGTGTGTGTATAAAATGAGAACAATTTAAATTTTTCCCAAAATACTTCCTCAATTAATACCGGTATAAAGAAAAATAAGATGTTATCACTTTTAAATTGAAACTCTTCATTCCAAAGAACTTGGTTTCTCTTCACACGAAGTTGGCCAGCATTGCCCCAAAATCTCCTCCCAGTTACGATTGAGTTTCAATCTGCATATTCAGAAGGCTGTGTGGGACAGTATATGTTGACTCTTATTTGCCATTTTATTTCCTGTTCACTCTTCCTGGAAAGATTGTTGTGGAAATTTTATACTAATGTAAAAATAATGTTTTCTGAGTTGGCCTTACTAAAGCAGAACCAGAGATCATACCCTGTTTTCCCCAAAATAAGACATCCCCTGATAATAAGCCCTCCCCAAAAATATTTAAACACAGCACTGAAAATCAGGTAAGACGGCAAGAGGAGCGCAGTCTTGCTCCACTCACCCCAAAATAATAAGACCTCCCCGAAAATAAGGCCAAGGGCTTATTTCGGGGTTCAAAAAATATAAGACAGGGTCTTATTTTTGAGGAAACATGGTAGATATAGGTTTATTGGGACGTTTGCCATAAAAACTATAGGAATATATCAGTGAAGTCACCAGAAATCAGGTTCAACTCAAGGGAATTATGACATGTTATGCTTTTTTGCACAAAAGTGCTTTCTTCTTTACAAGTGCAAATTTGCAAGTGCCACATTTCATGAAGTCCCAATAAATATGTTAATATCACTGCCGGTGAATGACCCTAGACTGTAAAGAGAATATACTTTGAACTCAGCATTCAAGTTACTGACTTTTTTCCATGGAAGAAGGATTAATATTCACATGTCTGGAGAAGCTTACAAAGATTCAGATACCCATAAATCTACTAAACTACCCATTTAATCCAAATGCACTTGCATATTTATTTTAAAAACTTCTTCCCTTTGAATACACTTTGAATATAAGTCGCAAAGGTTTGCCCAAAACAGAGATGTCTTTGAAATGAAATTGTGACACTGGAATTAGTGTTGGGTTTGTGGCGTGCTTAATGATAATCCTGGCCATGCTTGTCATTGACAGGCAGCATGTATAGCCTTTGGAGTCAATAATCCTCCAAAGAAAAGATGGGAGCATCGTGGCTCTTTTCATCTTTGCATACAGATGATTTGGATACACAGTGCACTGGACAGTGACAGATGGCTTAATGACAGATGGCATTTCTCCACTGTGGAGAGAGATTGCCTGCAGATTGCCTTAGTCGCAGTCTCCGTCCAGGAAATAAACAGCACGGGCTAAAGTGAAATATGGCAACTGATAGAATTTTCTGTAGCGATGTCAAAGGATTTCATAGGGTAGTGAGATCCAAAGGAAAGCAGTTGGTGTTTTGCCATGTGTGAGACTGAGCCAAAAATGAAATAAAATCCTGAAAAATTGTGCCATCGAATTCTCCATTCTGTCTCGATCGATGGGTATCGTAGGGTCGAGGGTGAGTGATTGCTGCTCATGAAACCTAACATCCGTAGGGTTCATAAAGGAGGACTATTAAATATAGCCAACTGTTTAAAAAAGTCTGCAATTTTAAATTGCCGTAGAAAGGAGAAAAACAAGAGCTTTGGGTTCTGATAAATTCCCCACTCCCTCTAAAGTTCGATTTACAAACACTACGGTGAACTTTTTTACAAGGATTGATTCTACTTGAATGGATTGTTTCATTTTCTTGTTACATTGAGAATTGGCCTGAATTAGCACTATCTAAACAAATACACAATCTCTCATATGGCTTTGCAATGTATTGAGCAGTGCAACAACATTTATCACAATGATGTCTGCACTAGCAGACCATGTAAACTCCATATCATATCCAAGTAATACTCCACCTCAGTTAATTTAGTTGAAAGTAGTCATTCATAAATCTGATATTAGGAAAACCTGCTGTTTAACACAATGGATTTTCTTCATCTCTGTAGTATACCATCTTGCTTCTTTATCAGGGCTTTTTCTCTTTGTCTTATCTACTGTATAGAAATGTATCCACTTATATTCTATTCTTTAGTTTTGTACAACTGCTGCTTAATGTATAAGCCACCTATTAAATCACAAATATGTAATTCAAGCTACAGTTTGAAATCTATAGTTAATTAGAAATAGAGAATTAGAGAATATTGAGGGCTTGTTAAATCCAACATATTTGGAGGGCATGGCATCAAAGAAGACTGCCATAAATATGTAAATAAGATTATTCTGCAAACAGAACTAATTTAAATGAATGAATATTGTCTCTAAATAGAAATGATATTTGAATTTTCCATCTCCTCCAAAAGAATCCCATGTCTTATGGCAAGATGAAGCCCTAGTCTTCATACTTTGTATGTAGCTTGTCATACTTTCAGAAGACATTACAACTTTAGTAAATCAGATGTGTCAGAGATGTGAATTTATGGAAGACAAAAATATCTGTTCCACAAGATGTTGAATGATAGGCCTATAGTATATCAGCCTTACTGGTAGACCAGACAGGAAAAACAACCAGATAAACCAATTGTATTTTATTGTAAACCTATATTAATAGAATCTTGTAAATCTGAAAGTGCAATGCTCTCGCTATCACTTTTACATTCCAAGAATTTAGGGAGGGTCTTATCTGAGCCTCTTGCTCCACTCACTTTGCAGCTTCAATCTATATGGTCTCTTATTTGTTCCTTAGGCAGCATCAGTTCACCCCTGTCTCCCCAAGTCTTCCCCACATACCATTATAGTCTATTATATCTGGACTGCAAAATCCAGATGACAACAAATATATGTTAGATATTTCTCTGCTTCCCTCTGGTGCTACTTTGGATCCCTGTAACCTAGTTCTCCTGAAGAGATGTGGTGGCTCAGTGGCTAAGACACTGAGTTTGTCGATCGAAAGGTTAGTAGTTCAGCGGTTCAAATCCCTAGTGCCATGTAATGGGGGGAGCTCCTGTTACTTGTCCCAGCTTCTGCTAACCTAGCAGTTTGAAAGCACGTAAAAAATGCATGTCGAAAAATAGGGACCATCTTTGATGGGAAGGTAACAGCGTTCTGTGTGCCTTTGGTGTTTAGTCATGCTGGCCACTTGACCATGGAGACATCTTTGCACAGCACCGGCTCTTCGGCTTTGAAACAGAGATTAGCACTGCCTCCTAGAGCCTCCTAGAGTCGGGAACAACTAGCACATAGGTGCGAGGGGAACCTTTACTTTTACCTTAACCTAGTTCTGATGGCAGTAAAATTCAGAAATGTTTCCTGTTCCAATATTCTTAGTTAAAGCCACCCTGGTAGGACTGAGAAGTATTCCATCAAAACCAACTAAAGAGTAGTTAATCAGCTTTCAAGTTTTGGAATCACTTCTCCTGAGACTCCATCAGGCTTGGAGAGTTTTTAATTCACCTTCTTTCCCTCTTTCCCAAAAGTAGGTTTAAAACCTATTTATCATTGTCTGTAAAGTGTGTCACACTTAGCTTTTCTTTAATGTATTTGTTTAATTGATTTCTTTCGAGGTAAATGGAAATTTGTCACTCAACAACTGCAGTGTTTGCCTTCCTAATATCTTCAAAACATCAACCTTCTAAATACGGGAAAGAGTCTCATGAGATAGAAAGTAGAGAGTAAATGTACATTCACAATTCTGTTACTCCCCACTTTTTGCAGTAATGTATGCTTGCTTCAGAGTTTAAAAGAAATGTACTGTCGATCTTGCCTTGCTCAGAATGTGAATACTTTCTCTGCCACCTTAGTTTCATTAAAATGATACTGTTCCAGCTGCACCTCGAAGGGGACCAAATGCATAGCCTTTATCAACCAATTGTTTTGAAGAGGGGCTTTTTCAAATGTCATTGATTAAATAATAAATAATGCCAACCTTTTGCTGTTGTTGTTTTTTTTGTCTACAGTTTTCCAAAGTTTTGTCCCCCAAGCCCTACTTTAAACCAGTTTAATTTAAAGAACAATGAAGAATAATATTTTATAGCTGTCAGAGCTGGAAAAAAAATGATACCAGTGCTTATATATTTGAATGTGTGTATATTTTTATCTAACTTTCTATCTATCTTATCATGCTTCATTTTGCAATTATTGATAGAGTGTACATATGATTTATGAACTTTCAAAAAGTGGCTTTGTTTATGTCTGCATTTTTTGAAGAACCCTCTGTTTTATAAAGATTTTATTGAAAGGAAGAGATAAACAATTTTACTCATTTCCCCTTCCCCTCTGTAGCCCTTATAGTGTTCCTCATGCCGTTTCATTGGCCCTTCTATCAACCAGAATAAAACAAAATCCATTAATGAAAATGTCTGCTACATCACCATCTTCCTTAAGCCAAATAATATATTTGTTCTCTCATTCTTAGTACTAATAAGTAACTCCTGATAAGAAAGAGAAGTTTTCAACATAGTCAATTATTATTTAATCATATTTGTATGTATCAGGGGTAAAATGCTCCCAGTTCGGATTGGCTCAGGCGAGTAGGTAGCGATGGCGGCGGGCAGTTCGGAGAACCGGCAGCAAAAATCCCTGCCCCCACCCCCCATGCCCAGCTGAGCCCCGCGATCATCAGAGCCTTTTTTTCCTTTTAAATGGTTCTGACCAGCCAAGCTCTGACATCCCAGCTGAGTTGCCTGCTAATCAGGCAACTCAGCTTGGATCGCCAGAGCCATGTAAAAGAAAAAAAAGTTTTTTTCTCCCCCACACCAGCCTCCAGCTTGCTTACCTTAGCTGCTGATCGCATGACAATCACAATCCATGCATCAGCAAGCAACTGAATCTCCCTGCCTGCAATCAAGCTCATCGGTGAGCAGCTTTTTCTGCCTTCCTGCCTAGACTTGTGGACTTCAACTCTCAGCAAAGCTGGCTGAGGAGTTCTGGGAGTTGAAGTCCACAAGTCTTAAAGTTGCTAAGGTTGGGTAAGACTTTTTTCCCCTTTGGGAGCTTTAAAAAAAAAATGTTAATTGGGATTTTTTTTTAGTTGTTATTTTTTTAGACCTAGCCATTTAAAGTTTAGGAAGTTTTAAATTTAGCTGCTTTTATATAAAAATAAATTAAAATAAAATAATATTTGTGCAGCTTTCTGAGATTTAGTGTGTTTCTGTAGTGTTTCACTCTAACTACACAAACACACAAAATCTCACAAAGTTGTATGTGGAATTTTGTGTGTGTAAAGTGTGAAAGTTGGTTTTTTGGGCTTTTTGTGGCTGTGTGAGGTTCCTGCTTGTTGCAGGGGCCATTTTGGGTCTAGCACAGCAGCTTTTACATTGTGGGTGAGCCAGTTGTGTTGTGTTGTGTTTTGTAGGTTAAAAAAGGGCAAAGAAGTGACACACCCACCCAGTCATGTTACCGCCAAGCCCCGCCCACTAATTAAGCCACACCCACAGAACCAGTAGAAAAAAAAATTAGATTTCACCCCTGGTATGTATCCATATTTTTCGGACTGTAAGATGCACCAGAGTATAAGATGCATCAAGATTTTGAAGTGGAAAACAAGGGAAAAAAATAGTTTTTGGCCTCCAGTTTTTGCCCTGACTGGCCCCCAGGATCACTCTGCAGGCCTCCCAAACCCTCTGTGTGTCCTGTTTTTTTTTGCAAAAACAGGCCCGTTTTTGGCAAAAATGGGATGCTCAGAGTGGGGTTTCAGGAGGCCAAAAATGGCCAAATTTGGTCTATAAGACACACCAACATTTCCACCCTCGGGTTTTTTTTGGGGGGAAGTGCATTTTATACTCCGAAAACTACGGTATTTCATTTTCAATGGAGAACAAATATTCAATATTATAAATATTAATTTCAGCTCTAGGTTCTTCATCTCTTTAGATTACCCAAAGTAAAATATATACTTCAAAGTCTAATCAATAAAATGGGTGGATTGTATCATTTAATCCCCAGTATTAGCAAAGAAGTATTTTTGTGTCAGGCCTGTTCCAGCTTGGATATTCAGGAAAGAAAGACACTCGCCTTCATTTGTGGTGAAAGGCAGTGGTGAAATCCAATTTTTTTACTACCGTTTCTGTAGGCGTGGCTTGGTGGACATAGTGTGGCTTGGTGGGCGTGGCAGGGGAATGATACTGCAAAATCTCCATTCCCACCCCACTCCAAGAGAAGGATATTGCAAAA
This sequence comes from Arizona elegans, assembly GCA_022577455.1. Classification (NCBI taxonomy): domain Eukaryota; kingdom Metazoa; phylum Chordata; class Lepidosauria; order Squamata; family Colubridae; genus Arizona; species Arizona elegans. The sequence goes on from JAKOOJ010000001.1 coordinate 225,938,970, forward strand.
TCTTCATTCCCACTCCATTCTGGGGCCAGCCAGAGATGGCATTTGTCGGTTCTATGAACTGCTCAAAATTTCCGCTACCAGTTCTCCAGAACCTGTCAGAACCTGCTAGATTTCACCCCTGGTGAAAGGTATATTTTTACTGAAGCCAAGTGGTTACAGCATAGCAAAGCTGGATCAGAGAATTTCCCATGTAACCCCAGTAATTTTCCCTTGTCCCTGGCCTTCTCCCCTTGGTCATCTTGTTTGGTAACAGTTCCACATTTTGGTGCCTCTTTGAATGGGTGTTTCACAGTCCATTCCCAGACTTGTATCTTTGGATCTTTCAACCATTATCTCTGGATGGCACCTCTGGTTCCTCTCATGCCTCCCATTCCCCCTCCCTACATTCTACGTCAGGCTGCCATAAAAGTGAAGCAAAGCAGTGCTGAAATGTTTGATGGCAAATCTGATACTATGTCTTGAAAAGAATCAAGTGTCACTTGCCAGCTTGATGCTAGCAAGAAACAATGAACCTTAATGTTTTGAACTGTGAACTAAGAATTTCAACATAACTTATTTTACTTTTAAAAAAAAGCCCATTGTCCATTTCTTAAAGCTTTATCTCAATTAGGATCAGAATTAATGGATACTAACAATACATTAAAATAAGATTATGAAGGCTACAAGTAATTTATTCTGTGACCTTTTAAAATTGCATGTGTTTTCTGGATTGAAGCACATTTTTACATTGCTGAAGAGGGCTGTATTTAAATGAATTATGGTTTCCTTTATCCTAAACAGAAAAGAAGATTCATTTAAGTCACCATGATGCCTTTGGGGAATAGTTTCTTGATATAGATTGCAGTTGCTGCCAGTGTCAAATAGGAGACTTGTCCCTGCACTTGATACTCAATTGAGACAATGCCTCGTAACTAAGACTATCACATCTGGACTGCAAAAAAAAAAAAAAAAAAAAAGATGAATGGCTACCAGATAGCAAAAGACAAATACAAAAAACTTCTGGCTGTTATTGGAAATTATCTGGATTTCTGCAGTCTTGATCTGGTATTCCTAATACATATGTTCCAAAGAGTCAGCTTCATACTGAGAGAAACAAATCCTGTTAAAGTGTTAAGGGAGGACTGTAAAAATAAGAAAACTTGAATTTAACTTGATATGATATGGGCATTCAGTTAAATTTGAAGAATGCTAAGATGATGTGACTGTGAGACAATAAACAAATAAATAAATGCCTTCATGTCTAAGGCAGGTAGGTAGACAACAGTATCCATGAGAGGGAAACCAATCAAAACTGAAAAATGGAGATGGCAATGTCACAACTGAGCAATGGCCATCTTGTCTGTTTTGACTCATTTGCCTAGCTAGTTGCATAGCTCTGCTGGTAGACCTATTCTCCCTTTAGTTTGGCATAGGACAAGTCAAAAGTGTCTTTCTATGAAATATAGGAATATTTAAAGTAAGAGTACCACTAAATCATTTCTTACTAAGCTGTTGAAACCAAAGCTTTCATGATGGGAATTGAGACTTTATTTATTGATTTGCTGTGTGCTTAGGCTGGCACAGTTCCTAAAGACATGAACCACTGACCTGTGTAGCTTCCAGAAATATAGGGAGGTCACAGATCAATTTCCAGCCCAAATGGTGTCATCCATCCAAATATAATGCTTTTGTCATTGCGTAAACCAGACAAGAAACACGACCAGATGAGCTACTTTATTGTAAGGTTACATTAATAGAATCTTGCAAGTCTGAAGGTACAAATCTCCCAGTGACACTTTTAATAGTCTGATCCATTTGGTGGGTCTTTTCTTTTTTCTCTGACTATTAGGCAACTGCGAACTCCCCCCCCCCCACTCTTGTCTCATCATTTTCTAGGTAGCATCTCTTCACCACCTCTCTCAAGGTCATCCTCACATACCAATACAGATTTGTGGTTGCACAAATGAGCATGTAATTCACAGAATCTATTTGTATTTGTCTCAAAATATGTCTGAGTACAAACATTTTGTAGAAAAATGTCAATATCAGGAAAAGTTACACACACATATATATATATAGCAATATATATATATATATATATATTGTTATTTATTTTATTTATTTGTCAAACATGTACAAGATAACAAGTGTAGCAGGGATGGGTTCTTCTTACCTTTACTACCGGTTCGCATTGTGCCTGCGTGCTTGCACAAATCACCTATGATGACGTCCAGGTCAGTGAGCGGAGCCTCCTGCCGGTTTTACTACCAGTTCTTGCGAACCGGTCCGAACCGGGGCGACCCACCACTGAAGTGTAGTATGAACATAAACATAAACAAAGGAAATAAATACAAATAAATGGGGAGAGTAAGACAGAGACAGTAGGCACGCTGGTGCACTTATGCACACCCCCTTTACGGACCTCTTAAGAATGGAGTGCAATGTTTCACCAGTGTTGAAATTAAAACACTTAATATTAAGTACTAAAATATAGCATTAAATGTTGGGGGAAAAGAATGGGAAGGATGTATTAGTAAAATTCTTTGTCATCATGTTTTTACTTCTATTCTATTTTTATTTGGTCTTTCGCATCTTAAGTCTTTTGTAACATTTAAGTTTATGCAACATAATATAAAATAAACAAAGTTAAAATTCGGCCACCCATTCTTCTCTACATAGACTGGACAGTAACCTTCTACACATAGCCTGCCTTTCATCTGAGATAGCAAGTTTCTTTGGATCGATGCTAATATCTTTTCCATGTTTTTGTTTAACGGAGAAAGGAAGAAAGAATAAATCTGGTGTGCCTGCTGTTCTGATATGAACCTGGCTCATTATGGGAAGGAAGGAATAAAACTTTGTTATAGCTCTAATGCAATTCCTAGTTTAAAGCATGGCAAAAAAAGAAATGCAAAATATGCATACCAATGATCTAATGCAATGTATATTTTATGAATGTTAACACCATACCATATGATTGGTAAACTTAAAATAGTTCTGGAAAGGAGTATTTTACAAAGCTGAAAACATTAGAGCTTATATAAGTGGGTTCAGTGGTTGAGACTAACATCAGATTGTATTTGCTGGATCATGTAATATTGATCTGCAATGTGGTTTAGAACCATAATATAAATTTGCCAGTTTGTGTGTAATTATAGCCTATGTATAAAAGGACGGGTAAAATAAGATACGGGTAAAAGATGAAATGGTCAGGTTTCTGTAGTTTACAATTCTCTTAATCACAGTTTAGAGAATCATGTATAGATAGTGGCCCATTTGTATATTCATACTTGGTCATAAAATGATCAAATTGCAAATTTGCTGATCTAAAGCCCCATATAGAGTTGTTAGCGCCTTCAGCAAGCAGCCAAAACAGCACAGCTTCTTGCCATGATTTATAAATCAATCTGGTTCTATTCTAGTTAATTAACCATAAATGAATGTATCAGGAAACTTTGGCATATTTTGTGGTTTGCAGATGTTTGAAGTGTGGTATGTCCTGCAATCAGAAGCCTCACTAAAACATTTGAAATTATTTACAAATGATAGATGGGAGGTTTTGTTGTTACTCCTCTTTGAAAGGAGGTGCCAGCAAGAATATGCTTTTTTTAACAGACCATTTAGATTTCTTAGCTATTTTATGCTTAGGTATGATGGCTATGCACACTTAGTAAGTGATCTGGATAAAGTTCTCTTACCACAAATAAATGCAGTTCACCTGAATGCAGCAATTCAATGGCTCACTTCAGTTTTGGGGATATTTTTCATAAAAAGGGAAGGGCAAAAATTAAAACAAAGAATTTTAATTTATTTCTCCCGTTTATTTCTGTATTTTTCTTTTTTTTAGGGAAGCAAACTAGATGTGCTTCATTTTAATTTAGCTTTAGAAATGAATGTGCTGCTCCTTGGATTGGATGTTGAAGATTATAGTGGAGCTGGCAAATATCCAGTCACCTGCTTCTGTTTGCATTGGGAGATATTTAAACAGCTTTGGAATGTCCATCTTTTTTTTACATTTTACATTGCTCTGTTCCATGTATTCAAAGCTTATCAATGAAAAATCAGAATAGCATAATCTTGGTCCCCCAAAATAAAAATGTTCAAACCTCCCACCTTGTTTGTAGTGTGCAAATTACATTGGCCTCTTTCTTTGCTCTGATATGTTAGAAAGATTTACTAAGGGATGTAAGCCTTGGTATTGCATTACAGTAGGGAGAGAGAGAGAGTGTGGTGATCTTAATGATTGCTTGGTTCCCACAGAAATGTGGCCAGCTGCTGAAGCTGGCAGCCTTCTGATCCATGCCTGCAATTCAGAAATAATTTTGTGGCTGTAAATCATCTGCTATATGACAGTTTGTCTACAAACATGTCACTGTCTGTTTACTTTGCTGTGCATCAAACAGTCTAAAGGCACATGCACCTATCCGCACGCACTCAGACTTCCCTACTTATTCAGAGGAAAGGCATGAGCGAATCTAACTTGACTGGTTCCCTGCTGCCCTATCTAGCATTGCCTCTGGCTAAGAAAATGAGAGCAAGTAAAAGGCCACTCAGTGTACAATAATGTAGATTTAGCCAGAACAGAGGAGCAGGCGCTAACAAGCTGAAAGAGGCAGCTTTTATTCAGGAGTATTCTCAGCTGGTTGCACAAAGTTTGGTCTTTTGTATTAACTATTGAAGCTTAGGTAGAATTTTAATAAACCTCCAATTACAATAAACCTTTCGAGATGAGGAAAGGTTGGGTGACTTCACATACCCCTCTTTAATAGACGCACAACTTCCTTTTTTTAAAAAAAAACAGCTGAGGTGCGCACAAAACCTGGATCAAATAGAAAACTTACTCAGCAACTGAAAAATACCCAAGAGCAAAAGAACAAAGTGTCAAAATGTTGCATCTTCCCCCCTCCAACTTCCCTTTCTATGAACCCCCTTCTCTTATCTTTACAATGCTTCTTCCTTCCCTAGATATTTAGAATTATAATAAGGAAGGATTATTAAAGGCATGGGCGACTCTTTCATATGCAAATCATTTTGCATGGAACCACACCTGAACTCTTGACCTCCATCAGCATAAAATAAGCTGCTTAAACAGTGCCTAGATTATTGGATCTTAAAATTGCTTTTGTGTACAATATGTATGCACTAGAGTGAAATCGGAGAAATGATACTTTTGTTTTCTTTTTTTTTAGCCACAGAACTAGTGTAATCCTGGGAGGTAAACTTGAAATGTTACTTTTAAAAGCAAATAGTAATGAATGTATTTATTTTTGTTAAATTTGTTTTGTTATATATAATTATAGACAGACAGACAGATGGACAGATAGAGGGAGGGAGCTGCCAAACCAGTTCAAGACTCAAACACTGCATGATGCGGCGAGCTTCCATTAATTGCTCCACCTCCTGCCCACCTATCCATTTGAAAGCATGCAGATGCGAATAGATAAATAGGTACCATTTCAATGGGAAGGTAATGGCGTTCCATGCACCTCAGCATATAGTCATGCTGGCCACATGACCATGGAAATTTTCATCAGACAACTCTGGCTCCCACAGCAAAGACTTTCTTGGTTTATTTCCAATTTTTTTCCTTGCTTTAGATCTCTTTTTAAATCCATATTCAGTTAATGACAAGCAAAGAACGATTTGGACATGGTGAGTGGACCTTATAAAACTGATTACTTCAGCATTCTGCTCCTGTTCCTTTTCGGACAAATGGAAAAACTATTACTGGCTTAATGAGATTAGAATTGGTTCCTACAACATCTTCCTGAGACGGAGAACAAATTGATATGCCAAATCACGAATATAATGGGATGGTTGGCAGATCTGAAACTACAGATCCATTCGCACAGGGATAGATTACTATATCTTGCAAGAAACTGATGGGCAAGCAATTGCTTTCAAGCTCTTGGAGCCTAAATATCAGTTAAAAAACCCTTTTAAAAGTTGCTTTATGAATGTATCAAAGTAGTGGCAAGAAGATAAATGTTCTTGATTTTTTTCCCCTTCTACTTCTCATTCAATTTAGAAAGAATTGGCTTAGAAAATTACTCTCCTAAAGAAGACAATTCCTCCTTTTTAAAGAAGTGGCATTACTTACTAAGTGGTCAAGGGCTCAGTATGAATCTCCTGAATCTCTCCAGTCACCTCTAGCCTTCCTGAATTTTTTCACTTAAGTCAAATCCCAAAGAAATATTTCTCATGGGCCTTTTAGGGCTGTTGCTAAAATTGTCTTGTCCTTGAGAAATTATCAGGGAATTTCCCTTTCCCCTGGAGAAATTCAGCATAATTATCCATCCAATTTCCCTGTCCACAGCTTTGGGAGAAAGTTTTGAAAGTGGTCACTACAAAACAGCCTAGCTGGCATTCAAACCGGATTAAACCATATTTCTGAAAGATGAATCTGAATGTCTTGTGAAAGCAGAATGGAACATCACTAACTCTTGAGTGCCAACAGCACCTGGCCAATATGTCCCACTTAAGAGCTTCACAGAGGCAGTTTTGTGATGAAACTGAAATTATAATAGACTTAAGCTTGTCCTGATCCAGGCGGGCTCTTTCAATACCCTTATATATTTATCCAAACACAAGTTTGGTATCACGTCTTTTAGAACATAATCTCCCTCCAATCTGTGATGTCTCACAGATGTCTTGAATTACATGCTGACATATTTCACCTATTGTCCTAGCTAGATATTGCAAGAGCTGAAATCCAGCACATCTGGAGGGCATCAGGTTTAGAATAGTAGTTCTGAGAGTTTAATCCTCAGGGCAACAAGATAACTGACAAGCTTTGTACAGGTCTTAGGGGAATGAAACAAATGGAAAAGGTTTTTGAATCCTATATACCAGTTTTTCCAAACCTCATAACCTTAATATATTTTGGGACTGCTATTATCTGTAATTCCAAGACAGTTATATATATGCTAGCTGAGAATTCTGGAAATTGCAGTCTCAGCCCATCTGGAAGGCACCAAATTTTGTTAAACAAATTTTGTTATCACAAAGTTTCTTCTATTATGGTTTGTTGCACAATTAGGCAGATTTTCAGACTGGATTTGTCCCTCTATTGAGTCCTTCCCAAGGACCTGGGATAAGTAATGTGGAGATTTGATGGTGTTAAAAGTTATTGTGGCAGGATGTAAGATGTTCCATGTAAAGCTGCCTTTTGCAATTGACTGATACTGATTTTGTCAATGCCGATAATGTTCAAGTGTTGCTTCACTTGAGAGGCAATGTTTAAAGAGCACTTCAAATGGTGCCAGATAGATTAGACATTTGTGTGGACTTCTGACATTGCTGGGGCAGTTCTACAACAATACTATACTTCTCATTGCCAATTGACTTAAGTTTTCTTAAAACTTCCACTGTGATTTTCTAGTAAATATGCATATTCCTCTGGGATAGTCATACAGCAAATACTGGTATTTTCAGAATGAGCCATCATAATGGATAGAAAAGGAACAGTGCCTTATCTCCATGAATCCCTTCTTTCTTCTAAATAGGAAGGATACATATAGCTTTGCAGAGTTAATATTCCATCAGAATGTATTTCTTGTCAAAATTACAGGTTCAATCAAACTGTATAAAAGTAGATATTCATTTCTGTAATAGGATTTCTTTTCACTATTTCCTTTATGACCCCCTTCTGTCCCAGAGGGACTACCCAGCCCTCAAAAATCTTTCATGGTAGAGAAGAATTTTGTTTTATCACAATATCTAGAGGGCAGACAAAGTTGACCTGTGGATAGAACTGAATGTTTTTATCCCTATGCAAATGCAATCAATTAATTACTTGATTAATTGGTTAGCTCTCTGTGATTAATCAAGAAAAAAAGTTCTTCAATTAAATGGTATCTACAATATTATCCCCTGACAATCACTTTATCATTGGAAATAATTTCTTCAAAAATTTTAACTGAACAGATGAACATAGCTCATTGTTTTCTCACTTTTATATAAAAAAAAAAAGATTAAGATTTATAAAATTGAAAAATAAAACAGAGTAGGTTAAAAACAAGTTGAAGAAATGTCCAAATCCTTCTGCTATATTGCTAAATATTGTTCTAGAATAGCACAGCATCTTCTGCTCGGTCTCTTTAGGAATCATCATTCAAACGCAGAGTTAAAAAGATACTATGTTGTATTAAAATTAACAGAATAACAGGATAATAGAATTGGAAGGTACCTTGGAAGTCTTCTAATCCAACTCCCTTCAAAGCAGAAAACCCTATACCATTTCAGACAAATGGTTGTTCAATCTCTTCTTTAAAAACTCCAGTGTTGGAGCACCCACAATTTCTGGAGACAATCCATTTCACTGATTAATTGTTCTGTCAAGAAATTTCTCCTTAGTTTTAGATTGCTTCTCTCCTTGATTAGTTTCCATCCATTGCTTCTTGTCTTGCCTTTGAGTGCTTTGGAGAATAGATTGAACTCCTCTTCTTTGTGGCAGCACCTTAGATATTGGAATACTGCTATCATGTCACCCCTAGTCCATCTTTTCACTAAAGTAGTCATACCCAATTCATGGGTATGTCTTTATTATGGGTGGCCACATTATTTCTACTGGCATAGTATATATTCAGATTGTTATGTAACTGGAACATAGAGGCAGAGTAGATATGAGACAAGGAAAATGACCCCACATATTTTGTGGGGATGGAAAGAAGTAGAGAAGAATAGAAACAAAGCACTCATACTACATGGCCTGTTCCTCTTAAATTTCCCTTCTTGGGAAGGTGTGTGTGTGGGGTAAATGTCTCTTTATCAGTCCAGATGGTAACCAAACCAGTTTGTTCCTGCTTACTCTCTAGTCCAGGTGTCAAAATATATGTAGCCCAAGAGGGTATGAAAATTCAGACAGCAGGGGAAAAACATGTAGGGTAGAAGATCTACAATAAGGAAGACTCGGAATATTATTTAACTTGGGATAATTGGTATCAATGGATAGAAATTAAAAATAAGGAATGTATAGAACAAAATAAGATATAAAATGTGATTAAATATGTCGATTAAGTAGGAACATGTGGGAATAGATAAAGAAAGTTAAGAATTAAGTACCATCAGAAAAACGTTGAAGTGTATAATTATTACAAATGTATTTTTGTTATAGAGGTATTTTAACTTGTATTTTTGGATTTTAAGTGTTAATAAATAACTCAAAAAAAAAAAGAGAAGAAGATCTGATAGAAAAAAATAAAAATAAAAGCAAGTAGAAAGAGGGGAGAACATGTGGGCCAGAGACATTTAGGTAGAGAAAACTTTTGTTTATGTAATAAATCTTAATAGAAAAAAGGAGGTTATCTCATTGGCTGTTTTATGAATTAATCCAATCTATGCAAATTTATGCAACTTCCTTATATTCATAGTTTACCCAAAAGCTTCACTGTTGGTTTAGAGCAGTGGTTCTCAACCTTCTTAATGCCGCGACCCTTTAATACAGTTCCTCATGTTGTGGTGACCCCCAACCAGGGGTGGGTTCTAATTTTTTTTACTACTGGTTCTGTGGGCGTGGCTTATTTTGTAGGCGTGGCTTGGAGGTCATGTGATTGGGTGGGCGTGTCTAGCTGGTCATGTGACCGGGTGGCCATGGCTATGTGTATAGGGACTACTCAGAGGGCTGAAAAAAGTCATTTCTGACAGGTCCTCGCACTTTTGACTGGTCCTCACACTTATGACCATCCTCATATTTATGCCCGTGCAGCATTCTTAACAACCATGTCACTCATTTCACAACTGCTTCTCTTCACCATGGTGATAAGATAGGGCAAAAAATGTAAAATGTGAGGACAGTCGTAAATTTGAGGAATGGTCAAAAGTGCGAGGACCAGTCAAAAATAACTTTTTCAGCCCTCTGAGTAGTCCATGTGCACAAAAGGACTACCCAGAGGGCTGAAAAAAGTGATTTCTGACAGGTCCTCGCACTTTTGACTGGTCTTACACTTATGACTGGTCATCATTTATGCCCATTGTAGCATTCTTAACAACCATGTCACTCATTTCACAACTGCTTCTCTTCACTATGGTGACAAGATAGGGCAAAAACGTAAAATGTGAGGACAGTTGTAAGTTCGAGGACTGGTCAAAAGTGCGAGGACCAGTCAGAAATAACTTTTTCAGCCCTCTGAGTAGTCCATATACATAAAAGAATACAGCAATAGAGAGGGATGAAGGAAGGGAAGGGAAATTAGAGTAGGAGTGAGGGTAGGAGAGGGAGGAAGAGAGGAGGAGAAGGAGAAAGGAAGAGGAAGTAGGGAGGAGAAGAAGAGGGGGAGGAAGAGAAAGTAAGAAGGAAAGAAAAGAGAGAGGTGGTAGGTTTGAGGAGAAAGACTGCTGTACAATAAAAAAGATGAAAGGGAAGAAAGCCAACCCCAAACAAATATAAAGATATTAAGATAAAGAATGAATTGTTAAAATTTAAAGAATAAAAGAGAACAAATATGAATAAATAGCAATAATTAGAAACACACATACAAACATACAATGTATTTTCTTTGAACAGAGTTTTTGGCCAGTTCACAAATTTAAACAGTGTTTAGTCATTTCAATTAAATTTACAATTTCTGTATTTCCATTTGCCATATTTATTCCTGATCTATTTTTGTAAAAAAACCAATATTACCCTTCATCCTCATCTCTAATCTTAATCAAATTCAATTTTTCCCTTCTATTCTATATTATACCCCTTCCCATTGTCATCTATTTTTATATCCATCATTAGTTGATTATGTAATATTACAGTTGTTTAATATAAATTCAACATTTTAATATAAATCAATTAGTTATATAACTACCTTTTTGTATATTGGAACATGAATATTCCAATTATTTCCATGCAATCCAATTTCTTACAAATCAATTAATTATATTTACCAATAATAATAAACCAAATAATTTCCCCCATATATTCCTCCAAACCACAACTTAACCATTTCTGCTTTCAACACAATATACAATTAATAGTATCTCAATTATTACAATTCCCTAGTTAAATAGAGCTTTTTTTCTTTTGTGTTTTAAAATCTTGAACTCTCCTCTTTTGCCCTAAATTTCCCATTGTTTGCAGTTTTGCACCTACCTTTTTTGGTGAGGAAAAAGAAAAAGAAAAAGAAATCTCTCTCTGCCTCATTTTGCCACCTTGTAGCAACAGCAAAACCAACAGCCTGCTTTACTTTCATTTTCATTTTTCAGCATAGCTAGGGGGAAAAAAATCTGCTCCAGCAAGCAGCAAAGCCCTGAGCAAAACAGCTGAGAGCAAATCAGCTGAGAGTTGGGAGCTGAGCTAATCAAGGGCTAATTAGCCTATGCTGAAGCTCTGCCGGCCAATAAAATTACAAAAAAACACTGAACTATTTGTTAAATTGCTGGCTTGCCCGCCCCTCGCCCACCACTATTTATTGGCAATAAATAGTGGTGCGGAGGGGCGGGGCAAGGGGCGGGGCGGAACTGGCAGAATCCCACCACTGGCTATAGGGCGGCCCTTTGAAGCCCCGCGGCAAGAATTTAAACAGTTTTTTTTCTCCTCTAGCCATCAGCTGGGACTGAGGAGGCAGCAATAGATTGGGAGTGGGCGGGGTAAACGAACGGCCGGCGATCCAACAGATCAGAGAGTGAGGGTGAGTGAAAACATGGGGGGGGCGAGAGAGGGCTTTGGCGACCCCTGTGAAATAGCCGTTCGACCCCCAAAGGGGTTGCGACCCCCAGGCTGAGAACCGCTGGTTTAGAGAGAAATTTCAAATTTGCCTTGCAATGAAAATAAGGGAAATATGAATTTTAAAAATCAATTACTTTTTTAAAAATTCATTTTAATTGGAAGAGTAAATATTGGTTGCCATATATTGTTGGTTGGTCTTTCTTTTTTTAGCAGCAAAAATCATCACATCCTTCTCACCATTATCTGCTGTGTCGGGAACACTCATTAGAGCTGACTGTCATTTTTAGTGATTTACTGAACCTTTGCTGTTTTCTTAGACATGTTTGTCACAAGCAAAGGGGAAAGCAAAATCAACCACGCAGTTGCTTGTAAAGTGTAAAGCATCACAGTGGGTTGTAAATAAAATAAACCATATACCACTGTGAGCGTAAGATATGCAGTCAGTTGCCGGGGGGCGGGGGGGAATACAAGTTCAGCTTATTAATTTATTTTTGTTCCTCTAAAGATCTCTAATTCATTTGTAGTTATATCTTCTTATTTTATCAATATGTAATTCTAATAGGAACATTTACATCAGTGTTAAGGCCACAGTAATAAAATGCTGCTTCACAGATTGGAACCAAAGAAAGAATGTTCCTTGTACTTTTATCCATAGGGGCTTACAAACCCTCTGCTGATTCGCCATCCATATTGTATACAAAAAATATGTGAAATGTGAGATGCTGGCAATCAAGCTTTATCACTGGGAGACTCTATATGACCAGTTACTGTGACTATTCTCAGTAACAACTGGCCATGATCCCAATTTGGCATAACAGCATGGAACCCAAACTGCTGCAGAAAATCTTATGATACAAAAATAATCATATATTTCTAAAGCCTGGAGGAGAAATCATCACTGGCCTTAGGTGTTGCACTGATCTCATGTTTCACAATGGGGAAAATGCCCACGAGAAGCAAAATAAGTTGATACAGTGCCCAAATCCTATGAATCAGTTTTTTATTCCTCAAATGAGATTTCTGCTTTTCTCAATCATCCTCAGGGTGCTTTAGAAATAACTTTGGAATTGACTGTGGTTTTATTTCTAGGCTCACTTTACTGCTGCAAGTTGACAGAAGTGTGCTGTTTAGATAGTTTATCTTTACTCTGAAACCTCTCTTTATGTCCCTTCTTTATGTGGAATTAATTCTCCTGCGAAATCTTATTTTGAGATCTAACTGTAATGCAAGAACCTTGTTAAGCAAACTTAATTTTTGTAATGGGTAGGATTAAAATAGGTAAACTGATGGGTCTAGGTCTGTGATGGTGAACCTATCCCACAGGTGCCACAGGTGGCACACGGAGCCATATTGGTGGGCACGTGAGTGTTGCCCTAACTCAGCTCCAGCACGCATGTGTGCACCGGCCAACTGATTTTCAGGACTTCCGGTCCCCCTGGAAGTCAGGAAACTGGCTGTTTCCGGCCTCCGGAAGGCATCCGGGGGGATAGGGAAGGCTGTTTTTGCCTTCCCCAGGTTCCTAGAAAGCCTCTGGAGCCTGGGGAGGGAGAAAAATGGGCCTACCAGGCCCAACGTGCCATTGCATGCCAAAAGCAGGGAGAAGTGTGAGGGGGGTCACATGCGCATGAGCGGGAGGGCGGGGCACATTGAATTATGGATGTGGGCACCCGCACCCGCGACCACCCGCTTTTGGCACACAGCGGCAAAAAGGTTAGCCATCACTGGTCTAGGTGATCTGAAGTAAATTAGTATTAATACACACAAAATATACATATACATATAGAAATACATTCATTTACACATCCCAAAACAACATAACTCCCTCACATTAAATGAAGGTCACCAAAAGTCAGTTTTGGTGAAATCCAAGTGGTGGTGATTGTCCCCCCACCCCCAAAAAAATTTCCAGATACTGAGTTTGAAAACATTCTGTTTTCCTTCCTTGAATGCACACTCCATGTATATTGATTGGAGAATTTCACAATCATCCTAAAAACTGTTAGCATGCTTGTGGTTTATGATGTGTATTAACATCATGCTAAACCTTAATTCTATGTACAGTAATGTAGGACCGAGCACATGAAACCTGAAAATGCACAGTGGACTGTGAAGCTGATAGGAAAAAAAAAAAGTTACTGATTGGCATAGGTTTTGTAATTGTTCCCTAATTTTCAAACAAGGTAGGTTGAACATGTTATAGAAAATGTCTCCGCTTTCGTTTTGTTTCCAAGAATTGCCACTTAAACCCAATCCAATTTTCATTAGTAACATCACTTTGACTTCCATTCTCCTGAATGCCTCTAAAATAATACGTTAACGGTAATTACTTTTCTATTTTCCATTTACTTTAGCCACTGGCCTCTGATTTATTAACTGTATTTCTGCTAAGAACTGTTGTTTTCAGAAAAAAAAGAAATGAAAGAAAAGAAAGAAAAGAAAAAAAGAAAAGAAAAAAAGAAAAGAAAAGAAAAGAAAAGAAAAGAAAAGAAAAGAAAAAAAGAAAATTCAATTGCTTTAACAACAACACAACCCATCCACCCAATTGCTTTGGGTATTATTATTTTTTTGGGGGGGTGGGATGTCATGTAAGAGCCCAAGCACTTAATTAGTATGTACTTACCTTCCCGCTAGCAGAATATCAGCTAGTGAGCAAATGGATTAAGCTACTTCTGTTGCCAGATAGGAGACATATTGACAGTTCTGTTTTCATTCTCAGGTGTCTAGTTAAGAGAAACACATGGGTCCAATTCAATCTTGAAAAACGTTATCTTTACCTAGAATGATTACAGTTTTGAAACGCAATTTTTACACAGTAAACCTACATTGGGACTGAGTTTTATTCTCCCTCCCTTCTCCATTCCTTTCTAACAGTTTGAAAAGAATGAGTGTAAAATATAAATAGAGCCCGCACTGTTGTTAGCAGATGCATCGTCTGTTAGCTACATTTCATAAATGTGGCCCAAAGAGTAGAAATGGATTAGCATCTTATTTTTTTTCTCCCAGCAATTCTAAGGCAGGCAAGAAAATATTTTAAAAGATGCCAATGTCTTAATTTATTTGTTCAAGAGTGTGTTTTAATTAGCTATTTGGTCGAGTTTCCTGATCTGATCGAGTTTGGAAAACAAAGAAGTGTTTGCATGTGAAGCAGATAACCTAAGTTTGTTCCAATGGCTGGAAGAAAGAAAGAAAAAAAGAAAAAAAAATCTGTGACAAGTTAATCTGTCTCTGCGGCATAATAAAGAAAGAAACAGATGGTGATATCTCCCTCTAGAGTTTCCTAGTAGGGGAAAACAAATCCCTCCTTCAACTTTCTGAGGCTGTTATTATTAGTTTCTTGTCATCTTTATCTGTGCCAAAGAGATAGTTTCAGATATTTTTTTCCCCGCTATGTAGCGGGTTTCTACAGTCAATTCTCAATGGAAATCCATTGTAGGAGATGAAACAAGATGGATCTGTAGCTTTCAGCTGGCTTCTGAGTTCTCTTCCACTGTAACAAAAAATAATCTGTATTCTAAACCATGAAATGAGTTCTCCAACTTTGTTCTATGTTAATTGACAGAATCAGCTAGTAACAGAAAACAGGTAAACGCAGCATCAAATTTCTTTCTTTCTTTCTTTCTTTCTTTCTTTCTTTCTTTCTTTCTTTCTTTCTTTCTTTCCTACCTTCCTTCCTTCCTTCCTTCCTTCCTTCCTTCCTTCCTTCCTTCCTTCCTTCCTTCCACTAAGAAATCACCTCTTATGGAAAACACTCCAAAGGTGGCATGGAACAGCATTCATTTATGATAATGCAGTAGAACAATACTAGCCTGACTGAGTTGACTGGCTAAGACACTGAGCTTGTTGATCAGAAAGGTTGGCAGTTCAGCAGTTCGAATCCCTAGTGCAGGTCTCCTGCATGAGCAGGGTGTTGGACTAGATGACCTCCAAGGTCCCTACCAACTCTGTTACTGTTAAATACTGTATGTATAAATCCAGTTAGCAGTTTAAAGCAGAAAGCAGTCTACATTCAATAGTACTAAACTCAGTTAAAGACAAGTATAAACATAGCTTCAGGGCTCATCTGAAAACTTAAGGCAACATTTTAGATCTGATGGGTATGACTGGAAAAAGGATTTCATAATGGGAAGAAGAAAGAGATACTGATTTTCCTTGTACGATAAAGAAAAATAAAGATCTCTGGAAGGATAGAGCCTGCACTTAAAAATAAGAGGCAGTAAAAAGCCAGAAAATTTTATAAAAAGATAGGAGCCATCATCTAGAAGTGAGCACATTATTTGTTTTAGAAAGAAGGGGGAATAAAAGCAGACTCCCTAGGAATGAAGAAGACGGCCAAAGAGATAAACCAATCAGTGGCAATTAATCAGTTAGCATTGTGCAGGGAAAGATTTTGCTCAGCAGTCCAAACTATAAAAGCTTCAAAAAAGAGAAAGTACAAACGGAATGCTTCTTATCTGGATAAGAACTTCCTGTCCTTTTGTATTAGCCTGGGCCAGCTCTAATAGTAGAGAAAGGTGAGTGGCAGCCAGTGTAGTGTGTGTATGTGTGAATGTGCAGTTGCCTATCTTGTTAAATCAATAAAGCTTTGTTTTCCTTATAATTCAGCATTTCCATGACTCTCTAAAGATCCTGGCGGCTTCTCTAATTGGTGCCTAGGAATTCTAAAAATAGGGAAAGGGATTCTACTTAGAGCTGTGTGTGTGATTTTCTAAAACTTCTGTGCAAAATAGCTTCCTTCAGGACAGCTGATTATAGCTGCTTGCAAGTGGTTGATCAAAGCAAGTGGGAGGAGCTTGAGCATGTGATCAAAGGGAAGAAAGAAAGAAAGAAAGAAAGAAAGAAAGAAAGAAAGAAAGAAAGAAAGAAAAAAGAAAGAAAGAAGGAAGGAAGGAAAGAAAGAGAAAGAAAGAAAGAAAGAAAGAAAGAAAGAAAGAAAGAAAAAGAAAGAAAGAAAGAAAGAAAGAAAGAAAGAAAGAAAGAAAGAAAGAAAGAAAGAAAGAAAAAGACTGCACGTAAGTGGAACTTATAAATAATAGGGTCAATTACATTTTAGGATTAAAAAATGTAACACTGGTAGCCTCTTGTTTCTATGGATATTCTCTTAACTGTCCACTGACTAAACTAGCTATATAAAAGACTAATATATCAATAAAGGAGAATGGTTTGCGTTGTTGATCACCCAATATCACATGCTCATTTTGGTTTTTATTCTTTGAATTCCTTGTTTTTGGTTAATATCTGAAAGGACACGTGACAATTTCACCCTATGATTATATAGAACAGGCTGCACTGTTGTGTTCTTTCAGAACTGTGGGGAAGATAGAGCAACATAATGTTGGCATTCAGCCAGAAATCTAAGACTTATGCCCAATAATTTTGTTCTCTGCCTTGGGAGGAGAGACAGAAGAAGTTAATAAAGGAAAGCAGCAAGGCTAGGAGATAAGAAAATAAAGCACGAACCCAATCTGGGGAGGTGGGGGTTAAACCTATATTTTCTTGAATCATTCCTCTGAAGGTACAGATTACTTGCTGGTAGGTGGATTGAGAATTAGAAATACAAACAAATGTTTTTGTAGCAGAAACCTAAATCGTATGGTAGCTTGCCTATTTGTTGCTAAAATTGTGGATGCCTTGGGCCAACAGCTAGAGAGTACTAAGCAGCAGGCAGAAATTGTAGGTCCACGTTGGCACCAATAACATTAGAAAATCAAATCCATTGTGAAAACTAAATTTAAATTAGATAACAAACTGCAGTTGTTAGATAACTGCAGTTAGCTAACAAACTACAGTTGCTGCAAAAGTAATGTTCTCAGACTTGTGATATGCTCCAAGTTCAAGATCAGCTAAATGCCAGAACTCAAGAGTTCTATATATGTGGATGACTTGGGGGTGTTAAGCAAAGGAGCAGAATTGTTAGGTCCTGGAACAATCCAAATCTCCACAAGAGAGTTATGGTCTACCTGAAACCAATTGTACTGGACTGCTAGTGAATAGGATCACAAAGATGGCAAAGCATTATATAAACTGATACCTAAGAGAAAATCAGAGGTGCTAGCCTCTGCTTAGAAAAATTAGATATTTCAGAAAAGATGGTAAGGATCACGATGAGTTTGGAAGTGTTTTAATGGATAGTCCTATCAATGACAAATATAAAAATATTAGATTAGAAAAAAACAGTCAGTTGAAGAAGGTTTTTGGATGAGAAGCAAATTGTCTTCAAAGAGAAGCCAGAAAGTCCAGTTGCCTCTTGAAAAAGCACCTTTGGGACAACCATGACCTGGATATCAGGGAAATATGTCAGGAAAAGGAGAAGTTGTTGTAATAATGCAGGAGAGCCAACTTCACATAGATTGAGTGTTCAGACCATATACTGAAATCAAATGTCCAGACACCCCAAATCTTTGCACCTTAGAAACTAGTCAATGGAAAGGCAATACCAGACTTCATTTTAAGTAGCAACTATGATCAGTTGCAAAATATAACTTGTGGATTCAGCATAAACAACAATAATAATTATGATAACGCTACTAAGTTTTGCATAGAGGCAAATAGAAAACTACCAACACAATCCAAAAACAGTTAAATTGGATGACAGAAGGGAAACTTGTGAAAATAGTCTGAAAGGAAAAGTTAAAAGGGCCAAGTCTCTTACTAGTGCACAGAGATTTCAGGAAAAAAAGCAATAAGGAATGTTCAGCTAGAAAATATTCTACAAAATACTTACGACCACAATTAAGCCCAAAATTTCTGTTGCTAAATGAGACAGTTGTTAAGTGAGTTTGGCCCCATTTTATGATCTTTCTTGCCACAGTTGTTAAGTGAATCACTGCAGTTGTTAAGTTAGTGTTGTGACCCAGGCCTAAGTAGGTAGTAATCAACGCAAACAGTTCCAAAACAAACAGACTTTATTAGAACAGCCGAGAATTAACTCATTTTCAGCGTAGTCCAAACTAAATTAAAACAAACTATAACACAAATTCTTCAGTTTAATCACCAACCTTGGTATAATTAGACAAACTGCCAAAGGCTTCTCTTGGCAAAAGTTCAAAAGCAGAAGACGCCGACAAGACATAAGTGCAGCAAGACTATCAACGTTTTCTGACAAAGAGCCCAAGAACCATTGCTGGTCTTTTAAGCCTTATGGAAGGGGCTAATCATCTCTTGGCCCTACTCCTGAGTCATCCTCTTTGCTTTAGCTGCTCTTGCCTTCTGGCAGCCTTCTCATACGAGCATTAGGAACAGGTTCCTCCTGTTCCTCTGCCTCTCTACTGTCAGCCTCTGGAGGCTCTGGAGTCCACACCCCACTCTCCGGTGGCCCTGGCCCCATCTCTGCCTCTGATGCAGAGTCCTCATCTGGGCCTTCCCCAGCCTCCAGGACTGGCCCATGTTCTGTTGCCATAATTCGAGGATCGGACTCAATAAAGAATTCAGAATTATAGTATTCAAACAAAGTATTGTTTATTTACAGAAGGCATTCTATATTCACTGAGTGATTGTAGATAGAAGCAAAGAGGAGGAGTGTACATCCCCTTTTATATCAGTGAGGCGGGATTAGGCAGTAGGAGTGGTTACAGAGGAATACATTAGGAAAGGAAGAATAAATTAACTCTTGGTACTCTATGAGCATATATCTCTTTCATTTAAGAATAAGGCATTTATCCATGACATGTTCTTCCTCAGCCTCATCGCTGTCCAACTCCACTGCCAGCTCCATAGGCTGCTGGCGGACCACAACAGTTAGTAACATGGTTGATAAGGGAATTTTGGCTTACCCACTGGCTTTGCTTATCAGAAGGTCACAAAAGAGGATCACATGACCGTGGAACACTGAAACATCATAAATATGAGTTTTGAATTTTGATCATGTGACCATGGGGATGTTGCAACAGTCGTAAGTGTGAAAAACGGTCACTAAATGATTATTTCAACATTGTTGTAACTGAAAAGTAATTCAGTGTCACTTATTTCAGTGTTATTGTAATTTTGAACGGTCACTAAATGAACTTCTGTAAGTCGAGGACTACCTATAATTAAAATAAAAAAAGATCAGCCAAATTCTGGAAAAACCCGATATGGCTTTCTAGTAGTCCAGGAAGTTGTGAAGGTTCAGAGGAAAGAAAAATCTGTCTTAGCAAGGGAAGTAAAATAAAATAAAGCACAAACCAGCAAGGGAAAAAGAAGAGTTGTGTGCATGTGTGTGATAAATACAGAATGGAAAATGTTTGGGCTATTAAACAACAAAAGAATGAATGGGATCCTCAAAGAGATTGCAGTGAAACTGAATGAATTATTTGCATCCCTTCATACAAAAGATATAGGACAGATATCTGAACTGTATTGACTTTCTCATGGAGAGAACAACTAAAGCAAATTACTGTACAAGAACAGATATTCCAGCAGAGCTTGAGAAACTACAGGTAACAAATTACTAGGTCCTAATCACATCCACTATCTAGTTCTTTTAAGACTTTGGATGTGAAATTGCTTACTTCCCAAAAAAATAATATGTATATTATCATTCAAATCAAGCGCGGTGCCAAATAATTAGAAGCAATGCAACATCCAACTCTTAAAAAGGAATTGAGGAAGCCAGTCAGCTTAATATCTGCTTCAGACAAATCCCCCCGCCCCCCGGGGGGGAGGAAGTAACAATCAGTGAAAACAATTTGGCATATAAATAAAGTTTTGCTGAAGGAAAATCAGCACGGATCTTTCAAAGGTAAAATCTTGCTTCATCAACTGTTTTAGAGCGTCTACAAGAAAGTTGATGGAGGTGACCCTATTAACTTTGTATATTTGTATTTCCAAAAAGTCTTTGAAAAGGTTCATCATCAAAGGAACAAATTAGGAAGGGATCTCCTTTTATGGATTACTCACTAGTTAAAAATAGAAAGCAAAGGCAATTCATTAAGGAACTGTGATTGGACCAGTCAGTGCTTTATAACTTGCTCACAAATGTTCTAGACTTGGGAATCAGCAATGAAGATGCTAGATTTGTGGATGATACTAAACTATTCAGCTAGGAAAACCCAAAGGCAGTTGTCAAAAGCTCCCAAAGGATCTTATTCAACAGAGTGAATGGTCAACCAGATGGCAAATGCAATTAGGTATAAAATCTTGTATGCTGGGAGAAAAAAAAAACTGTAGTTTCAAATATACATCGATTAGGTCTGAGTTGTCTGTAACTTGCTGGAAACAGATCTGGAGGTCATTGTCAATATAGCTCAATGAAGATGTCAACTCAGTAGTGTTAATTATGAAAAAGAGAAAATGTATGGTAGGAATCATATAAGGAAAGGACTGAAAATTAAACATTATTCTTTGTATCAGTCTATGGTATTTATGCATCTGCATAATATTGCATAATACTATGCCCAGTTCTGGTCATCACACTTTGAAATGAATAGAATAGAAGTGGAAAATGTTCAGAAGAGACCAACCAAAGGAGGATCAGAGGCTTTCCACACAAGAAAGGGCTAATAGAATATTTGAGATTCTTTTAGCTTGGAGAAAAGCAACGGAACAGTGATAGGATGGAGATGTATGAATTCATATTATTGGCATGTAGGAAACAGACAGGGAAAAGTTTTTCTTCATCATTCAAAACACTTGGGCCAGGAGTCATCCATTTGAAACTGATTGGGAGGACATGAAGAAGCATTTCTTCACAGAGCCAATAATTAGCCTGCAGAATTCATTGCCACGAGACCACAAGATGACTTTAAAAGGGGACTTGACAAATTCATGGACGGCAAATCTATGTAGGCTGTTGGTACAGGTAGTTCTCGACTTACAACCACAATTGAGCCCAAAAATTCTGTTGCTAAGCGAAGCATTTTTGAAGTAAATTTTGCCCCATTTTACAATCTTTC
The DNA here is from genome assembly GCA_022577455.1 of Arizona elegans. NCBI lineage: Eukaryota > Metazoa > Chordata > Lepidosauria > Squamata > Colubridae > Arizona > Arizona elegans. The sequence goes on from JAKOOJ010000001.1 coordinate 225,960,474, forward strand.
TTGCCACAGTTAAGGCTTGTAGACAGGGAGGAGCAGGGGAGACAGAACTCAGGTGATGAGCAAGGACCATTCCCTCCTGATCCTAGAGTATGGAGAGAAGAGAGAAGGCAATAACAACGCAGACTGAGCCAGGTACAAGAGAGGCGAGTGCCTCTCCCCCATTCACAAGGCACACCTGGGGACTAAGATGTAAGGAGGTAGCGGTGGGAGGGGCATTTGTTGGGAACAAGCATTGAATCTGTGGAGGCTCGTGTGCACTTGCCAATGCCTGGAGATTACTGTGTTCTGTCTTGTGGGGCTTGCCCGGTTTGCCTCCTTCACTGTACTTCTTGCTCTGGTTATTGTTTGGCTAACCTAGTTTACTGATCTGCTGGCCCTGGTTACTGTTTGACTAACCTGCCTTACTGGACTATTCGCAGCCAGAGGCTGCTGAAGGTGCATTCGAGAGCTTTGCTCCAGGACTTGTAGTAAATGTGGGGACATTTGGGGGCAAAGTTGGAGCAATAAAAGAGAGTTAGATCTGTTCTCGGGGTGTGTTACTTTTATGCCATACCCCGGGTCATCACACAATACTTGAAGTAGGACATGTCTCTTTCTCTCTCCCTCTGTTGTGGCCCGCCAGCGGCCTGCATGGATCGTGGCTGATCCCGATGATGAGGAGGCTGGTGTGGGGTTGTGCTAGTAGCCGGCGCAGTCGGCGCTCGCGTCAGACAGTGAGGAGGCTGAAGAGGATGTGGTGCCAGACGCAGAGACTCAGCCAGGGCCTTCAGAACCTCCAGAGGCTCTTTCAAGTGGAGAGAGCGAAGTGAGAGGAGCCTCTCCTCAATGCTCGAGCATGGAGGGCTGCCAAAAGGCAGGAGTGGCTACTCAGGAGGAGTAAGACTTGAGGATAATTGGCCATTCCCTTAGCCTATTTAAGTTGCACACAGTTAGTAATTTCTTGCTAGAAACAACTTGTAATTATCATCAGAGCATTTTTGGAAAAGTTTTATCATATCTTGTTTTCTGGGCTGGTTGCCAACCTTTGCCCGACTTTGGTTTATTCTTGCTACTTAATAAATTTGATAAGGACCGTTTGTGTGTGTCAATATCCTCGGGAATCGGGAGCTGGGGCAGAACACCCTCTCCTATTCACACCTGCTTCAGAAGCATACTGTTGAAGCAACAAAATTCTGGACTGCGATAGACCTCAGTCCACATATTCTTAAGGAGGTTTTAGATAAAATTACTGTACTTGCTGTTACAATAGGTAATCTCCCAGATATGGGACTTCAACTAGCTACGAGCTTAATAGTCACTTAAGTTTTCTGAAAGCTAACCTAGATTTAGAAACAACACAAAAGAGTTAATGGTAAAGAAAATCTTTTCTGCATTCAGGCACAGCTTCATTTGTCCTTCATTGCTCTGATTTCTCTCTTGCAATTAACAAATGGGATGAGCATTTAGACCTCTGGACCACACATTCCTTTCTGAGATTTCATCAAAGATTCTTTGTGCTTCTATTGCTTCTTTTCCCTTGGGTTGTTCTTGTCTCTTTTTATCACTATGATCGCTAGTCAGATGTATTGGAATGACAGGTAGAGCTCATAGTTAGATTTAAAGAAGTATTGAGATATATAATAAAAGATTAATTCTCATCTCAGCCGTTTATAATCTACATTTTCCTCATCTTTTTTTTTGTTCTCATCACAATGAAATAAGTGAGAACATTGTTTCTTCTCTCGCTCACTCACTCTCTTTTCAGTCTTCAGAAAAGATTTTTTTTTTCAATCTCCTGCACTCCTGTCTGTATGGAGAAAGTCACAAATGTGTGCTGTGAGACTAGCTAGTACGTTGCTTCCCCCTCTTTTGCTAGTGGGCATAATAAATCAAAGTTAGGATTTATAAATAGTGCTGTACTGAATTTCCATGGTGTTCAGTTTTCTATGAGGAGAAAAAGGAAAAAAAAAAACCTCCTGCAATTTTGAAGGGTACTAAAAGGTCTGCAATTTCGCCCTATTTTCCCATGCTTCATAAATGTTGTGTTCATAAACATTGTTATCTGACCCACTGCTGCTTTGAAATCAGTTTTGAAAATGCTCATAAGGATTTGTGCTTTTTTTCCCCCCAGCTATATCTGTGAGCCTTAATGGAGATTAAAATTGGAGTTGCAGTATACCTTTAGACATCTTGTGCATAGAGATGTACAAACATCTACCCCATAAAACAACTATTATGACATAATGTATTTAAACAATCATTGTTATTTTCATTCATTACACAGTGTCACCCTGCAGATGTTCACCGTCAGTAAAGCTCAAGGAATTCTGTAAGACAGCATCCACACAGCTTCTTTCCCTGACTCCTTTTTAAGCCTTCTGTCTGAAAAAAAATGATGCAACTCCAATTGGTTGGGTGATCTATGGTGGGACTTTCTCCCTCTATCTGGTCTCTGGGCCTATAGAGGTTTGGCTATGAGGGAGGCTAGAACTTTAGCTTCTGCACTAAAGATGCTTTTCCAAAAGGCAATTGGACTTTCTTGTTGTTTTTTTCCTTGAAAATATTTCGTTTCTCATCCAAAAAGCTTCTCCTCTTTCCTTCTCCTTGAGGAAGTTTCTTGGATGAGAAGCAAAACATTTATGTATGTATTTATGATGACTATGATCATGATTTATCACTTATATCTTTTAGTACACTGAGAGCTTATGCACCGAAGACAAATATCTTGTGCGTCCAATTACACTTGGCCATCTAGTCTAGTCTAATCTAGTCTAGTCTAATCTAGTCTAGTCTAATCTAGTCTAGTCTAGTCTAGTTTAGTCTAGTCTAGCTTAGCCTATTTTCAAAGAAAAAAAAACAAAAACATCCAGTTACCTTTTGGAAAAGCACCTTTGCAACAACCATGACCTGGATGATTGAGACTCTCCATAGATATTTAGCTTCTGCAGCCTCTTATTTCCTTTTTTTAAAATAAATGGATCTGTCAGCCCCTTGATCTAAATCACTGTTTCTCTACCTCAGAATCTTTAAGATGTGTGGACTTCAACTCCCAGAATCCCAAAGCCAAACTGTGCTCCGCAGAACCCCAGCATTCCATGACAGCTTGATAGGGTATTGCGAGAAACTAAGGGACAAAACAAAGAAACAAAACAAACAAAACAGAGTTTTCATTGCTAAAACTTTGCATCTTAATGAGGGGTTTGAGGGTTTTGCTTTTTATTTTTAATGAATAGGTTCTATGGCCTGAAAACACTCTGAAAGTTTGATCTACAGATTGCAGAGCCTAAAACTGAGTAGCCCTTCAGTTGGGAAGCAGAAAAACCATTTCCCAGTGACAGTTGCTCCCAAAGAACTTCCAACTCCACACATTTTCTCCTTCTGTGCTATCTTTACGATAGTTTACATCTCCTACATTCCTCCTGCTGCTAACACCAGTTCTCAAACTCTTCAATAACACCCCAGATGTACAAATCCAAACAACTACCAGCTGGTAGGAAACCCACAGAAAAATACCCTCCAAATGTTTGCTGCCGCCTCAGTAGGTGCCATATTTATTAGTTTGTTTATATCCTCCCATTACTCATAAGGACTAATTAAACAGATAGTTTAAGGAATAATAAAAATAAACTTAGTAAGTTTATTTAGTAACTTAAATTAAGTAAGTTGAAAGTATGACAGAAGAGGACAAAAAATTAAGGGGGAGAGACTAACCACAACCTTGTACATGGCAACTAGAGGAAATCTTTCCAGTCATGTACCATAGAAAGTTGTGTTTTAAAGTCGCACCACAGTGCAGCATGGACATATGAAGGACATATTGTGTGAAGGCAGTGAGATTTTACAAAGTTGATTTTCTGCCAGCTCCAGCATGAGAGGAAAGAACAGCAAAATAACTGGGTGACTATGAATTTTATTTTATTCTTCAGATTTTTATCCCACCTTTATTACTTTATAATTAACTCAAGGCAGGGAACATACATAGGACTCCCTGAGTGCCTGGCCCAAAGTCACCCTGCTGGCTTTCATGCCTAAAGTAGGACAAGGACTCACAATTTCTTGGTTTCTAGGCCAGTACCTTATCCTATTCAATGTTTACTTAAACCTGTCGAATTACAAGGTCATTGACATTCAGTTAGTGATGTTTTGGTGTCTGCTAATAAAATCAGATTTTTTAAAAAATTAAGGTATCGTTGTTAAGTTCAAAACTGACATAGATCAACAGCTAACTATAGCCTAAAAGGATTGTCAAATAATCCCAAAATAGTGAAAAAATAGTAGGAGTCTCAATTAAAGGATAATAGAGACCTTGGTAGTTAAGAACTGGTTACAGTATTCACACCTTTCATGGACATGTATGCTATTTTAATTCCAAGAAAAATAATGAGACATAAACCTACCTATGGCAGATTGGTAGTATACGATGACTTAAAATGTGAATTTATAGTATTGTGTTCATTATATTGTTATAAGTCTGCACTGCACACCAGAACAACTAGATGCAAGAGCAGCTTTTTCCCGAATGCTATCACTCTGCTAAACAAATAATTCCCTCAACACTGTCAAACTATTCACTAAGGCTGCATTACTATTAATCTTCTCATTGTTCCTATCACCCATCTCCTCCCACTTATGACTATATGACTGTAACCTTGTTGCTGGTATCCTTAAGATTTATATTGACTGTTTCCCTATGACTATCATTAAGTGTTGTACCTTATGATTCTTGGCGAATGTATCTTTCCTTTTATGTACACCAAGAGCGTACGCACAGAGACAAATTCCTTTGGTGTCCAATCACACTTGGCCAATAAAGAATTCTATTCTATTCTATTCTAAAAGTCCATTGGAACAGTTCCATGCTAAAGATGTGAACTGTTCTCTTTATTTCTGTCTTCCAACAAGACTCTGTAAGAGAAGGAGTAACTTCTTCTTCAAGTAAGATTACAAGTAACCATTAATAAAGCACAGTTCCTAAATTCTTGCAAGAAAAGCTTGAAAGTCAAAATGATCTTTAGAAAAGCTACACGTTTGCCAGGCAAATCTGTCCTTTAAATTCCCTCAAGTCAATGCATGAAAAATGTGTTTGGTAATAGAAGAGCTAAATACATTTAAATATTTTTCTTTAAGACCTTTATTAAACTCTGGAAGGAAGACAATAAAACAAATGATTGCTGAAATTGGAAAGGTTGAGTTAATAAAATGCTAACTCGGTCGAATTAAAAACTCAAAATACTAAATTACATGCAAAAATGCCTTGTTCCTGAAGCATCCTTGCATATTTTATTCCATTTTTTTCTTGTAGAGGATCAGAAGATGCATTATTTTATTCATGGGCTTAGTCATGTTAGGAAAGCCAACACCAAAACACCTCAGATTTTTATTTAAAGAACATCATATATCAATACAATCTGGTTCATTAGTTTTATATTATTGGATGGCAAAGAAAACAGTAACACAGGGACTATTTATCAGTGGTGTTTGCATGAGGACCAAAGAATCCAGGCTGACAGATTTTATGTATCCTGAAGAGTCCATGACAACATACTTACCAAACTGAAATAATTTTTCTTCCCTCTTTCCTTTGGCTTTCATCATTTACAGTAAGTATGACACCGATAATAATTTTAGATGATTATCTAAAGGTCACCCATAGTATAATGGCAACTGCATCAGCCACACAAGTTTTCTTCTCATTTCATTATATATTTTAGTTAGAAAAATGACACATTTTATGGCTAGGTTATAAAACAATAAATTATGATTGCCTTGTTTCTTAATAGTTTGACCCTGTCTTTCCTCTGTTATGTATCACAATATTAAAACAGGGTTTGTTCCCCCCTTTTAAGAAAGGTCCAAGTGCTGTAGTGGTGATTCAGACTTAGTTCTGTAAATATATTTGTTTGTTTGTTTGTTTTTGTTTTTTGTTTTTTGTTTTGTCTTAGCTTTTATGTTCTCTTGGCCCTTCAAGTTCTATGACTTACAGTATGTATGATAGCCAAATATAAATTTGGGGAATGGCTTCTAAGTGCTTTTACAACAACAACAACAATTTCTGCTGATCAGGCAACTCAGCTGGTACCGTCAGAGCCTTTTGAAAGCATTTTTTTTACATTTTTTTTAGAAAAAATGGTTTTAAAAGTTAAAAAAAATGGCCACCCCCACCCAGTCACATTACCCCCCACCACCAAGCCATGCCCATAGAACCAGTAATAACAAATTTTAGATTTCACCACTGGTTGATACCTAGCAGGTATCACTTATTACTTTCCTTGCTAGGTATGTTCAATCATTGTTCTGTCAAAGCAAAGCTTGATAGCCTGCTCAACCTTGTTACTTAAGCCCAAATCCTATGCCTTTCTAAAACTTTAAGACATTAAATAAGTCAGCCAAACATTAATTAAAATAGAACAAAACATTAATAAATGCTTGGATTAATTTCAGCAATGACTATTTTTTTCCTAATTAGTTAGAGGCACGGGATACAATAGAAAACCAAGAATGACTCAGTCAGTTAGGTAATAATAAGTAAAGTCAGAATGGATTTAGGAGATTAGATAGCAATAACTTGTCTCACCAAGAATCCTATTGATCTTTAGTATGCATGAATAAGCAAACTTGGTGCAAAAAGCATAAAATTATATGTCTCTTGTTATCCCCATACACATTTTATTTCCATATCTCCTCAATAAATGTTACTGTGTTTCATGGAAAGTTCTTCACCATTATTTATTTATCTATCCACATTTGTAGACTTCTCAACTCCTTCTTGCCAAGTTACAAATAAAAAAGAACAATATATAAAAATGCAAGTTTATAAAAAGAAATCCTGGATGATTGGGAAAACAATATATCCAGCCACCCATCAAACATAATTAACATCACTTAGCTGTGATCCTCTTACTGAGTTTCAGCCTAGCCTCCATTTACTTATCCACCAAAATTGCTCCTCACTTTCTCAACCACACTTTGTCTTCAGGTTATGAACTCTGATCTCTGGCTTCATCTATCATTGATAAGCATACTTCAAAGTTGGAGATAAGGGTTGGTGTGTTGAAAAAAGATTCAGCTGTCTGACATCTGTGATGAAATGGACTGAGAGCTGATAAAGAAATAATACGGTTAAATTTCCGATTAATTATTTATTTTAACCAACTATAGTTTCCAAGCCATTTTTAAGTAACCCTACAAAAACATGCCAGCTGGATCTTTTACTACTGTTGTATTTATGAATGTTGATGTATTTTATGTGGATAGGCTGGTCTAGGCTCATAAAAAAAGCTCATTAAAAAAAGACCAGAGATCAAGTTTTGCAGCAGCCTTTTACTACCAGACTGCAAATTAACAATTTCCTTAAAGAAATTCCAATTAGAATTCTGTGTACTTTTTTGGATGGACAAACATAAATAGGAAAAGATACCATTTCAATGGGATAAATTGGAAGGAATGAACATCACTTTTAAACAAGAGTTTCAAAGTGAACCCAGTCCAAAAAGCAAGTGAATATTTAAAGGGAAACTGGAAGAAATGTCAATTGGAAAAGACAAAGGGTCCTATAAATATGGATTATCAATGCCTAATGTGGAATATAAATGGAACAAGTGTTCCTCAAAAAAGAAGATTGTTTCCCGGTTTAAAAAGTTTGAAACAAGATGTAATTTGCTTGCAGGAAACAGCCAGTTTGATCTAGTGGTGACAGTGAGACTAGTTCTGCCTTAGCCATGAAAGCTAGTTGGCTAATCTTGGGCCACTCCTCACATACTCTTAGCCCTACATGCCTCACTGGGTTGTTGTTGTGGAGAAAATAAGAGGAAGAAGGTTTGTTGGATATATTTTCTGCCTTGAGTTATTTGTCAAAATAATAAAGGCAGGATAAAAAAAACCAAATAAATCTCAATCCCTCTCTCTCTCTCTCTCTCTCTCTCTCTCTCTCTCTCTCTCTCTCTCATATATGTGTGTGTGTGTGTGTGTAGGTCTTTGGTTATTCGGGTTTTCTCCTGCGTAAAATTGGAAGTGTCTTGGCGACATTTCGACAAAGTCTCATTCATCATCTTCAGGCTGGTGTTTTCGGCTTCATGCTTCTAGGAGCAATGTGAGATCACAGGTGTTTTTTCCTTTTAACTGCTAGTGAGGGTGTGAACTGATTGGGTGGGAGCTTGGCTGTGTTCTGATTGGGTGGAGGTGTGTTCTGATTGGGTGGAGGTGTGTTCTGATTGGTTGGGGGTTTGGCTGTGCTCTGATTGGATGGGGGGTTGGCTGTGCTCTGATTGGATGGGGGTGTGTTCTGTTTAGGTGGGGGCTTGGTTGTGCTTGTGTTAGTCTGAGTTGCAGGGGGATTTGAGCTGGTGAGGTAACCCCCCCAAGCACATCCTAGATCTGACCATCCACTGCCTATCCAACACATACTTCATCTATAACAGACAAAAATACAAACAAATAGAAGGAGCACCCATGGGATCACCCCTCTCACCTGTCATTGCAAACCTCTACATGGAACATTTTGAAACCCAAGCTCTAGAAAAATCGGATCAAAAACCCAAACTCTGGCTCAGATACGTAGATGACACATTCATAATCTGGCCACACAGGAAAGAAAAACTGGACAACTTCCTCACACACCTCAACAGCCTACACCCCAAAATACAGTTCACCATGGAAACAGAAGCTAACAACCAACTTCCCTTCCTGGATGTCTTAGTCTACAAAAAATCCAATGGCTCCCTAGGACACACCATTTACCAGAAGAAAACACACACAAACCGCTATCTGCATGCACTCTCACACCACCACCCAGCACAGATCAACTACGTAGCCAAGACACTCAACTCCAGAACAAAATGCTTAGCTGACAAACAACACCTAAAAACCGAACTACACACTCTCACTAACGTACTAACATCCAACGGATTCCAAAGAAATAAGATTACCAACCTAATCCAAAAAGAAACCCCCACTAAAACCCAAGACAGAGAAAAAGAAAACGGCAAAGCCCTCCTCCCATACATAAAAGGCACCACAGACAGAATCAGCAAGATCCTCCACAAACACAAAATCAAGACAGCATTCTGCACAAACCAAAAAATATCCACTATCCTAAGAAACCCCAAAGACAAAATTGAGTTAGAAAATCAAGGAGTATATGAAATCCCATGCACCGCCTGCCTCACCACATACATCGGACAAACCAACAGAAGAATAAGTGCATGCATTGAAGAACACAAGAACTCAGTCAGAAAAGAGGAACCAACTTCTTCCCTGGTCCAACACCTTAAAGCCACAGGACATGATATTGACTTTTAAAAGACCAGAACTATCGCCAAAACTGAACACTTTAACAACAGAATAATCAGAGAAGCCATCGAGATAGAAAAACGTCCACACAGCATGAATAAACGAGATGATACCTCCCGCCTACCAGCCATTTGGAAACCTGCCCTCATTGACAAATGAGTCCCTAACACAAAGAATGACACCAGACCCACACTCACGAAAACCACACAGGATGTCACCACCACACATCCACGCAAAAAGCAAACCCATACCAATGAAGCACGGCCACAAACCAGAAGCCAGACCACAGCTGCATCATTAGCCACTTTAAATCCCTCCAATCCATATATGAAGCAAACTGACACCCACCATGAAGAGGTGGCATGGCCACGAACATGAAGCCAAACAACAGCAACACAGCTCACCAGCTCCAATCCCCCTGCTACTCAGACTAACCCGAGCACAACCAAGCCCCCACCTAAACAGAACACACACCCATCCAATCAGAGCACAGCCAACCCCCCATCCAATCAGAGCACAGCCAAACCCCCAACCAATCAGAACATATCTCCACCCAATCAGAACACAGCCAAGCTACCACCCAATCAGTTCACACCCCCACTGGCAGTTAAAAGGAAGAAACAGCTGTGATCATACACATTGGTCCTAGAAGCACGAAGCCGAAAGCACCAACCTGAAGATGACGAATGAGACTTCGTCTAAACGTTGCCAAGACACCTCCAATTTTATGTGGGAGAAAACCCAAATAACCAAAGACCTACATACAAACACCCGTGAAAACCTCAGAAAACAAATTATATATATATATGTATATATATATCAATTTTCTTACTTCTTCGTAGGGTTTATGTGTGTTTTTCTTCTAGCCAGATTTTCCCTACGTAGCCAAGGTTTTTTTGTAGCTCCAGCTCAGTAGAATCACATCTACTCAGTTCTGGGCTAGGTGTTAGAAAAGAAAAAAGCCCAGAACCGAGTGTGAGAACAGTTAATATTTTGGGTTTCTTCCCGTGTAATTGTGAACATATCCCTAAAAGGGTAGAAGTGACGTTTCGACAGAATCTCATCTGCCATCATCAGGCTTATGTGAGGGGTCTTTTGCAGTAACAGTTTTGCAGTTTTGCAGTTTTGCAGTAACACTTTTGCAGTTACTGCAAAAGACCCCTCACATAAGCCTGATGATGGCAGATGAGATTCTGTCGAAATGTCGCTTCTACCCTTTTGGGGATATGTTCACAATTACACGGGAAGAAACCCGAAATATTAACTGTACACACATATATACCCATGAAAACTTACATATCTATCTATCTATCTATCTATCTATCTATCTATCTATCTATCTATCTATCTATCATCTATCTATCTATATTACAGACAGTGTTAATGCTTGGTGTTGGCATAAAATTTAATGAAAAGCTTACATATCTCTTATAACTGAATTCAAGAATTTTAAAAAATAAAAATGTGACCCTATGAACAAGAATTAGAAGAATCAAGACAAGGATTTTGGAAAGCAAATCTTTTTTTTTTTAATTGGCTTTCAAATTTAAATGGTCACAGATGTACATGTGTTATTGGATTTTTTTTGTCCTGAATTTGCTAAGGAAGAAAATGTATCACCATAGGAAACTTTCTCAGAAAGCCTGCCCCATTTTATTGATCAGTTTCATTTTTCAAGAAGCCTTTCTTTGACCCTTAAAATTTAAGAAACCAGCCCAGATAACAGATTAAATTTCTGTAGTATTTGTTTTTTTTGAGCAGTAATCAGAATTTAAGGTACTTTGGAATATTTCTGGGCATGTTTTGTTCTGTTCCATCAGCTCCAGTCAAGAGGACCAATCTCAAATGATTGAAGTCAACAGCATCCCCTGATAGCACCATTTATGTGCTTGTGTTCCACCATCAGAGGCAATTCCACAATTCCATGCATAGGTTGATATTTGCCTCACCATGCCATCTCCTCATGGATACTTGTAAATATGGAAGCTATTCAAAGCATAGGGAGAGCAGTCTATCTCTATCACAACCCACTTCTTTGGAAAATAATTAAAAAAATGCATGAAATTAAGAAGGAAATTAAATAGTTTGTATAAATTGATTCAGCAAGGTAAACCACCTCCTCTTCCCATGTTCCCCTTACCTCTCTATCCTCTTTCTTAAGATCTGGATCATTGATTTTGTATCCCTGTGTGCTCAAGATGTTGTACAAGCAGAACTAGAGAACCTTGATGACACAGATAAACCTCCAGATGACCTTAACGACCCACTAAAAGACTGCAAATGACCAGCTGTCTGCAAGGAGTATAAATCCTTCCATTCTCCACCATCCAGTCAGAGCTGAAGAAGCTTCTTGGATAAGAAGTGAAACATCTTCAAAGAAAAACCAGAAAGTCCAATTGCTTCTTGAAAAAGCACCTTTGGGACAACTATGACCTGGATGCCTGAGAATCTCCACAGACAAGCAGAACTACATTAAACAGGAACCTCAGCATGATTTCCCCAAGTGATCATTAGATGAAAAGAGGACAGGAGGGAAGTAATGCAATGCTATGTATTTGTTCTGCCCCAGCTACGGACCCCAAAGAACACAGCACACACAAAGTTTGTACAAAACTTAAATTTACTAAAATAACTAAGTTTTTTCCAAACAAAGACTGTTAATAAACTTCCTTAACAGCCTACAAGAAAACAAAGATAAAATAATCACAATCTTACTAAGGTTGGCAGAAAGCCCAGAAGCAATTCACGGAGATCCAGACGTGAGGAAGAATGAACTTAAATTGTTCCCTACAACTTTCTTCAGTCGGCTTTCCTCCTTAAATAGGTTAAGGGAGTGGCCAATTAGCCCCAAGCCTTGCTCTTGAGGAGATCTCCTCCTGAGGAGCCACTCCTGCCTTTTGGCAGCTCTGCACGCCCATGCATTGAGAAGAGGCTCCTCCTCTTCCTCCTCTTCACTTAAAGGAGCTTCTGGAGGTTCTGAAGGCCCTGGCTGAATCCCTGCCTCTGGCGCCACATCTTCTCCAGCCTCCTCATTGTCTGACTTGGGTGCCAGCTGCACAGACTACTGGTGCAACACCACACCAGCCTCTTCGCTGTCAGAATCAGCTACAATCCGCACAGGCCGCTGACGGGCCACTACAGTATTATTGTTATTAATTTATTTCTATACTGCTTGTTGTCCCAAAAGACTCTAGAACAGTGGTATCCTGCCTCTGCTTCTAATAGCTGGGTTTATTATTTGCTTTGTTTTTCAGGCAAAATTGAGGCTTTTATTATTGGAAGCCTTGTGCAGGGTCTTTACATGAGAAGGCTGATTCTACACATCAGAATGATTACAAAATAGAAATACGGGAGGGATTAAATGGAAGGTGCTCACTACGAAGAGCTGACATTGTAGGAATGTGCAAACAAGCTATTTGTGCGTTGTTTTCTTTTTGTTCTTTTATGCAAATTTATTTATGTTTTCCAATTTAGCATGCATATACTGTACGTCTATATACCCACAGACAGGTACTCTTCCAAGTTTTAAAGCCTGCTGTAAAACAAATAAACATAGTTTCAAAAACTTTTGTGTCCGAGAAAGAAATGCAAAAAAATAATAATGCTGAGTGGGATAAGAATAATGAAAGGTTGCTAGGTAGCTGGAATAATAGTGAATCCTAAGTCACCTTGAAGAAAGGCTGTAGCAGAGTGAATGTTTTGCATGCAAAAATGCTAGTAGAATAGTTGGGTTACCAGTTAGTTCTGGCGGGGGGAGGAAAGCTCCTGTTTGAGACTTCAGGAACCCCCCATTCAAGTGCCAGTATCATGTCAAGCTAATTTCTCCTATGATTATTTTAATTTCTCAAGAATCGTGGCAGTAATTTTACCGAGATTTTACTGTCAGCAGAGCAGACTCTTGACAATAAGGTTTCTGACTACCACCTTCTTCTGATTTCTCAGCTTTCAGGAGGGAGATATCTTGACTTTTATCAGTTTATATCAAGTAATGACGACTGCTTACAAAAGTCTGTTCTTCACCGGGAGATTACAGTCTAAAGCGCTGCACTTTTAACTCCATGTGCATGTTGACCAAGCAGCCAGAAGCATCAGCCAATTTTGCACTCCTTCAAGTGGCATAGTTGGATGAGCCTTTCAATGTAATCATTTCAGTTCAAAGAGACCACCTGCTACTATCTTCTAGATGAAAAAAGGAGACTCTCAAACTGCAATGCCATGCCTTATATGTGTGGAGTAAATGTGCAATGCGATTAACTTCCATGTAGATAAAGGCTTAGAGGTTAATACATCTACCTAATATGCAAGCAGCCTGGGTTCAAATCCCAGCAAGGGTATGGCTAGCTGATGAGAGCAAAATAGCTTGAAATAGATCTATACTAGCCTCCCTTTATTTCTTTGTCGGTAAAACATAAATTTAACACAAAAATAGTTTGTCACAAAAACAACCGCCTGTGAAGGCTCCTGGATTGGGGCTGAAAGGTGAAAACAGAAGCAGTATGCTCTGTCCCATAATTAGGTAGACCAGGTTGCCCTGACAAAAAAAATCCAACAATATTTTCCCTGGTATAGCCAACAAAGGGAGGAGAGGCAGTGGCTTAGAAGTTAATACATCTACCTCAACCCTTGTGAGGAATTTTGGTGTGTGTGTGTGTGTGTGTGTGTGTGTGTGTGTGTGTATTGTCATGTGTGTTGGGCTTGGTGTCTGGGTGTTATGTGAATTTTGTTGTATGGGTATACTGTGTATATACATAGAATGACAATAAACTTTATATATATAGTATGCAAGTAGCCTGGATTCAAATCCCAGAAGGGTATGGTTAACTGATGAGAACTAAATAGCTTGAAATAGATCTATATTGGTCTCCCTTTATTTCTTTGTCAGTAAAACATAAATTTTCCATGTAGACACTTATTTTACTGATTTGTTAGATTTATATCCTACTTTTCTTCCGGGAGCTGACAATAGTATACACAATACACTCTACACCAATTATTCCCACAACAATTCTGTGATGTAGGTTGGACTGATTATTGAATGATTGACCCAAAGTCATCCAGTGACTTTCCATGGCAGAGGGCAGACTTAATCCTGGGTCCCCTGGTCCTAAGCCAACATGTTCACCACTATACCACGTTCTCCATGCCACACAAGTATCTATATGGCCAACATTTTAAACATCTTAATGACCAATTTGCTTAGATAGTTTGCTTAATCTCAATTTTCACTTAGTGATGGAGTTATTGGCAATATAATTACAGTTGATAAGTCAGGACTACTTGCAAGTAGAATCAGGACAAACATTGTGTTATAAAGTTAAATTAAACTAATTCAATACATATGACTATTACTTTTTAATACTTTACCTGATTCTGCCACATTAACAGTTTGGCAACAACTTTGCAGGGTATTTGGGGACCACATGGTGAGCCTATACCTTCAATTGAGCATTCCTGATGATATTCTAGACAAGGAGCAACTAGAGTAATAGTAGAGACATTTGAGACCCTCTCCTCAATTATCATCAGAAGGTCAAAATATTCTTTGACTTAAAAACTATCAATTATACCTTGGAATAATATTTGGCAGGAGAGTACTAATGTTGCCTCTGTAATTTGTTTTCAACATTATCTTTATTCTCTTCCAGGCACTGATTTGCCATCTATAAGAGCCAATCTGGATCATTTTGTTATTTAGCTGTTGGTTACTTTTCATTTTGTTCATTATGTTCTTTTTTTAAATAGGTAGCTAGATTGGTAGATTGAGTAGATTGATAGACTGATAGACCCAGTCAACTCATACTCCCATCATTATTCAAATTGGCTTTTCTTATTTCATCTATATCAAATGTTCTTGACTCCCTCCACATTCAGAAGTTTAATATTCAGATCACTTGATGTACTTTGCATGCAAAATGTTAAAAGCAAAATCCAAATCATTTGAAACTTGGCTAATAGTAATTTCATTAGAAATTCAGTTCTTATCTCTAATTCCCTAAGGTTCACTTATCTTTCAAATTAATCCATCCCTAATTCCAAGCAAATCAACCAGAGGCAAACTTTAGCTCATATGTTTTATTGCAATATGGATGTGTGTGTGTGTGTGTGTGTGTGTGTGTGTGTGTGTGTGTGTGTATGAAGAATAGAATAGAATAGATTTTTTTTATTGGCCAAGTGTGATTGGACACACAAGGAATTTATCTTGGTGCATATGCATAAGGCATGAATGACTGGACCACTGCCTATTACAATCTACTGTTGTAGGTTGTAACTTCCAAAGTAAAAGTGAGACAAGTTAATACAAAATAAGAGAAATTAATAAATGTCTAACACTCTTCTCCACTTTCCTGTTTTTATTCAGAAACAGGTACTAAAAATAGTTTAGCCATAATTAGAACTTAATTAATTAATTAATTCTTATTTTCATTAGTCAAATGTGGAAAGTATTTTGAAGCATCCTTTTAGAAATAATACCAAAAGGACATATAGTAAAATGACATAGCCAATGAAATACAGGTAGCCTTCAATTTGCATCTGGTTGCTTAACAACCATGCAAAATTACAACAGTCCTAGAATAGATGCTTTATAGCCTGTAAAGCATTCAAATGTTGTGCCAAACAGATCCCCATGATCACATGACTACATTTTGGGTGTTTGACAACTAACTTTCCTTTATGATTGGTTTCAGCATCCTGAAATCACTCAATTGCACTGGTTAAGTCAAGGACTATAAGCCCTTCTTTTAATTTTACTCCCTATACATAAAACTTCATAGTTTAACCATATTGTTGTCAGCCTGATGGTAGCAGCAAACCAACTAAGGTTGCCATTTACGTTATACATTTTACTGAAAGTTAAGAGAATTTTAAAGAGGACAGAAATAAAAGAGGCAACAAAACACTTACTGGGTAGACAAATCTACTGGCACAGACACATGAAAGTTGACATGGAGTAAAGCTTTTTCCCAGACTGCAAACACAACTACTAGTAATGTATAAATGGCATGGAACATGCAAGAATTGCAAGGCTTATTGTTCTGGTGAATAAATAATGGCCAGGTTTTCTGAGATGCCTAGTCTATCTACTGTATAATCAGGCCCAGAGAATGCTTGCATTCTGCAAAGCAAGGTTCGCTGAATTCAGGGAGAGTTAGTTGCATGTACAGCAGACTTCGTAACTTGTGCTGTATGTGTAACTGTGCATTATCTTCTGAGAAACCACAAAGTTTCAGCTCCCAAGGTCAGTTTATTTATTTATTTATTTATTTTATTAAATTTCTATACCGCCCTTCTCCCGAAGGACTCAGGGCGGTGAACAGCCAGAAGATAAAACACAGAGATACAAAATTTAAAATAGATTAAAATGAATTAAATAATTTAGGCTGAATTTTAAAATACCCCATAATTAAACAGATTAAAATTTGTGTTTAAAATTTAAATTTGAAAAAGGAGAAGATTTAGGCCAGGCCAGCTTGATGAAATAAAAATGTTTTAAGCGCGCGACGGAAGGTGCGAAGATCCGGGATCCTCCGTTTAAACCAAAAATAGGGCATTCACATAATGAATCTATGCTACATGAATAGATAGATAAGCAGAAGTGATTTATTAATAGATGGGATATAATGGTTTTCTGAACATAAATTTGTGTGCTTCCCACTCTTTTCCTAAAATCAAGCCTGGATAAATGTAGTTGACTGAACTATGGCATCTAATCTCTCCCATGCAAAATTAACGTAAGGATCAGTCATCAGGGCTCCAGCTGTGTTTTCATGCGGAGCCCAGTAATTAGTAACTACAGTTAATTAGACTTTTTTCTCCTTCTCCCTTCCAATTACTCAGTTCATCACCCATCTCATTAGGAAAAAAAAATCTACTTTGTAAAACTTTAAGATTCCAAAGTCTTTTTTTTTTTTTTTATTCCCATACCTGTCATTCAATACTTTTCAGGACTTTTAAGAAGCAGGAATTAACACCAGACAAACAAACGCTAAACAACAGCCTAATCAAGGAACTACCCAGGAGAAAACTATTCTCACCAACACTGACAGGACAATCAACTGCATATATGGAAAAAGCAAACCTCACTTCTTTCTAGCACTGATGATGTTACCTAGTCAGATAATGAAATGTCTGTAAACAACTAATCCAGCTCAGAAAGCATCAAAAATTCCACAGTAGCATTTTTTTTCTCCTAATAAAGGCTGTCTGAGTGAATGATCATTGCCATTGAACGTGGTAGATACATGGTAACAGTCTTCATTCACATTATGGCCCATTAAAATCCCACAAATTTAGCTGGATAAAATCCATATTTAGTCATGGTTAAAATAGGCTTGACTGAATGGTCAGTATATCAAAGATATAGTGCTACTAATTTATATTCAATCAAACTAGCATCTAATTTCTTTAGTCATTCAATAGCTGAGTAATGAAGAAGAAGGAAAAATGACAGTCCTAAGGTTTCGGTGAATGACTGTAATTTCACAAAATCACTGTGTAGAAGTTAATTAATTTTTGAATCCACTTTTTATTAATTTTGCTTGATTTCCCAATTATTCCTGAATTTATATTTGCACTCAACAATGAACTAAAGGGCCACCATCGGTGAGCTATTGGACAGCATTACTTGGTCTGTTGTGTGGATGTTTAGGTGGTTTACGGGTGGGGAATTGTGGTGGGTAGGAGTGTGTTTGGGGATTGTTATGTGTGTTAGACCTGGTCTTTGGGTGTTAAGTGAATTTTGTTGTATTGGTATACTGTGTATACTGTGTATACATGTACAATGACAAAGTTGTTGTTATTATTATTATTATTATTATTATTATTATTAATAATAATAATAATAATAATAATAATAATTTAGAATGTTGGGTGTGAAAGATAAGAAAAGGTAAAAGCATATTAAATATAGTTTTGAAGTAAATTATTTAAAACCAGTCCAAACCCACACAATGTAAAATATCATGCAGAAATACCACCTACTTATTTAATTTCAAATTGCCATCTAGTTAATAGTTAAGAAGCAGTCAGTGCCAGCACCTATATGATTACAAACTCTTGCAGTTTGTTGCTAAAATCTAAGCCTGGGAGGGAGGGAGGGAGGGAGAGAGAGAGAGAGAGAGAGAGGGAGGGAGAGGGAGAGAGAGAGATGAATTAAATGTCTTTGAGGTAGAATTTGTTTCACCATATCTTCAGGTTAGACCCAAAAACTAAACCTATACTTATTTCCAATGTATAAAAATGCCCATATGTTCAAATATTGTTGTGGATTTTTCCCCTTCCTTATATTTTTATCTGGATTGCAATAAACTTGATAGATTCAGTAATCTCATTACAAGAATAATGACTATGGTTTGGATGAATTATTTGACAAGGATAAGGAAAGAAAAATCAATTTTGTCATTTTGTAATCCTTCATTGTGGCCTCAGTTAAAACAAAGTGACAAAAGGGCTTATTCAAAGTAACCAATTTTTGTTTTCACCAAGATGAGAAAACACACCCACAGATGCATATTCTACATTCTGCAATATATTTCCTGAAGTTTTTCTCTAATTTGGTCCATTGCTTTTTTGTGAGGGAAATAAATTAACACTATGTTCATTAAATCATGCAGCAAAGTTTCTACTCTGCAAATAATAAAGATTAATGATGGCTAAAATATTTGCTCTGGGAAAGCAGAACCATTTTTTTAAAAAAAAGAAATTTCATAGTAATAGGCACATCTAACTCATCTTCTAAACAGAGCTGAACCTTGCTGAAGGAAAGCTCATCTATATAAACCATGGCTTACTTAAACCTGATGATTTGGAGTGGGGGGGAGGGAAATCCTTAAATAACGTTCAGCTTTGGCCTTCTGCTAATGCGGTGTATCTATGGCTTTCTTTCTTACAATTCCATTGCTTGCTTAAAATATGCACAAATATGCACCCAGGTGTGTTGGCAATGCTACTCTCAAAGTGCCCCAGTCAACTACTAAATAATTCTTGCTTAGATATAATCTCGAGAGCAGCAGGTTTGAGAACAGCCTGTTGATTTGACAAAAAACAAAAAAACAAACAAACCCCACAGTCTCTCCATCTCTGACTGGGCTTTTAAATCGCAAAGCAAACATTTTCAACCTAAGTTGATTTAGTGTGTCAGAGATAAGTAAAATCCATATTCCATACCTATGGAAAAATCAAATTGATTTATAATAATTATAGATTTGGTGATTTCCTTTACAGATTGCACTTTGATTTGGGGCTTTTCACTACAAGGCTGATACCAATAGGGAGGAAGGACATATTTTATTACCTTCAATTTAGATACATTTAGGCTAAATTAAACATAAATCAGTCTAGTTTGAGAAATCTCACACAACTTTCCAAACACAAAGTCACAGCAGATAATGGATGATAGTTAAACACACCAGCCCACTTCTGCACAATGTACTGTTCAAAACATCCTACTTTTTTGGCCATTGGTTGTTTGTGTGACTTAATGCTTATAACTGAAGATGCCCGGATTTTTTGTTTCTGTTATTTTTTTGAGAACTAGTTTTATACTGTAACAAAGACCATGAGTTCCAGTTTTCCCTACCCATGAAAATCAACTGAGGACTTAGGGCCAATCTATCTCAGCCCAACCTACCTCACAGGGTTGGTTTTGTGGGGAAAATAGAGAGAGGGAGCATTAGGTATGCTGCATGAAGTTGTACAGAGTAAACTGGGGTATAAATCAAGGCTTCAGAGCCACTTTTATCACTATGCTAGGACAAAATCTGTAGACATCCTATGTGACTTGTTTATCAGATAAGTCCATCTTAATATGCTATACCTGATATGTGATGTTTTGTATACATGCAGAGAAAGAAGCATACTTGTATTCTTTGACTTTTAGCCTTGCTGTCAAACATCAGCCATAATACTAATGACTGTTTTGAACAATATGCAGGTTATATTACACAAATGGCTATTTTATATGTGAAATTATGACTGAAATATTTCTGCACCTATATTGGTTCACACTGTCAGGAAGTTTCTCCTTAGTTTTAGGCTGCTTCTCTCTTTGTTCAGTTTCCATCCGTTACTTCTTGTTTTGTCTTCTGGTGCTTTGGAAAATACATTGCCCCCCCCCTTCTTTCTGGCAGCCCCTTAAAAGCCTGTTGCCTATCACACTCTTGGGCAAAGCATATGAGCCATTTCCTCCTTTCAGTGGTCCATGAACGTGCATCTATAGTAAGTAGATAATAAAGTTGAAAAAAGGTGAACAACATTTTTACAGAACTATAGATACATTGAGGCTAGGTTTGACAAGGAATGGCTGGGAGGGGAGGGGCCAGGCGAGGCACCCTTGACATGAGTGACATTGAGTTGGCCATGCCTACCAGTCACTTGACCATCAAACCATGCCCACAAAATAAGCCACGCCCACAGAACCAGTAGTAAGAAATTTTAGAACCCATCCCTGAAATAGGTATATAGAATTGAAGGGCTTGGAAAGTATCTTAGAAGTCTTCTAGTCCAACCATCTACCTAAAGCAGAAGACTTTATACCAATTTGAACATGTATCAGCTTAGATCACTCTGATATATGCTTGAGCATAGTAATTTTCAGTAAAATATCTGCATCTCTCTGCCCTTGCATTATTTACTTACTTTGCATTAAGAACTTCACTGCAAAATCCAGGAGCATATCTAGCTAATACTAAAACTCTTAGATCTAAGTTGATTTAGTGTGCTTTTGCATTATTTTCAGAGAAGTATCTGAAATCATTCAAATGAACTGTTGTGAGACTACCAGCCAGGCAAAGAGTAGGGATCAAGAAGGGAGTTTGCCTTGAGCCATTTCAGACATTGCATTAAGAGATTTAGGAATGACATCCCCCACGTCCCATGGAATCTTATCTGTTTGTTCCCCAGAGAAGGCAGGAAATCTGGGGTGATTCTTGTATTACAGGTAGAATGCAATAAAGTAGCCAACTTCAGCCCTTGATGTGTGTGATCTCGTTGCTTGCGCCTGACCTGACCTGAAATAATCCCTATTAAATTATCTTTTTGGAACTCTCGAACCCATTAGTATTTGCAAGGTTGGATGGATTTGTGTTCCAGGTAAATAATGATAGCAATAATACAATCAGAACAAGAATGAAGTCTGAAATATTTTTGTGGCCTTGAATTCGCTTTCAAACTGCATCACACTTCTGCCTGCTTTGGCTGGGAAGCGTTTTCCCGATAATGTGCATTAAGACAGTTATATGAAAATAAATTACATTACGCTGTATTGCAATGTTTTCAAATCTGACATTAGGTTAGGCTAACACTGTAATTTTCTCCAATACTCTAATGACATTTTGCTACAGTTTGCTCTGTGGCTATTTTGTTCTTTCTGCTTCCACGTACCATTTGTTCCTGGAAGAAATGCACAAGGTTTCCCAACACACATAAATAAGATCTGACTGTTCTTCGCTATGGTCATCCAGGCTAGGATTTTCTTTTTTTAAGATGACTAAATCTAATCAGCATCTTTTGGGATAGCGACTTTTAAGCCTTAATTTCAGTATTAAACATGGCAGGGCACTCAGCAGGAAGAAAGGCAGCTACAGGAAGAAAATACAGATACAGACTGCCATCTTCCAGTGAAACCTCTCTTAAGCAATCAAGTTGAATATCTTGACTTCAGTTAATAACAACGTCCTGCAAATAAGCATTTATACAGAAACTGATATCTTCCAAGCAATTAGAACTCCTGTAGGATATTCTCACCTGCAAATGTGTAATTATTTTGCCTGAGAGTTATGATATATTTTAGCATATATTTGGACAAACGCTGTCCTCCTTCATTTTTCCTCCTGATTAGTTGTATATTTTGTTGATGGACGTCTAAATGAATTTTCAGCATGAATTAATACCTAGCGTTCATTTCTATTTTAATTAAATGTTTGATTTTGACTGACTGTTCCTTTCCTCTAAAAACATGGTTTATGATTCATATAAGAACACTTATATAAATTGCACGCATTATTGTTTCCCTCAATAGTATCCATTCGCTTAATGTCAAAAAACAATTATAAATGTCAAAAACATCTGTGAATCAGATAAATGTTACATAAAACTTGAAATATTCCCTTAGGTGGGAAAAAAGACTGCAGATTTTTGCTTTGCTGTCTTGCGTTTTAGATATAAAGTGAAATGGTTTTGTGATTAAGAAATGGCAGAAAGAGTTTGATAATTAAAATAAAGACAAGATTAAGTAATGCTGATATCTAATGCATTCATCCTTCAATAATATATGATCACAACCTGACATTTAAGAAAATTATGCATATACAGAATATGCTTACCCAAGGGAAAAATGTGTATAAAATTGTATATATGCAAGAAGAGCACTAAAGAAAACACATTATTTTAGAGAAAATAACTTCTAAACATTTACATGTTATGAAAATAGCATTCCCAAAGGTGTTGAGTAGAAGGAATGTGCACAAACAGATATGTTATTTTTTTTTAATGACTTTAAAAACAAAATAAAATTGATGTGGAAAAATAGACTGAAGTCTGATTAAAGCTGGCAGATTTGTCCCATTGCTTTGGGGCCCATGATCTTTTTCTGCCCACAGTGATAACCTATTTCAACGGATGTAACAGAAAAAGAGCAATACACCATTAAGTGTCCTCTCTGGGTGAGCATGCAATAACATTCCTTGTTTTCATTGTGATCAGTATTCAGACTGAGTTTGCATGTGCACTACCCTGAGTGCATATCATGTAAAAAAAAAAAAAAAAAGAATAAATAAAACCATTCTTGGTTGTTGTTAGTTGTTGTTAGTAAATTTAGAAGAGTTGGTTTTTCTCTAGTCCTTATTTTTTTCCCATTCTTGAGCTCTGTATTTTTGCTTGCAGTTGATAAGAATTTAGTAATATTTGTTCATTTCTGGAGTGCAAACTAGTTTTTCCCAGTTATATGACTATATGTTGTTAAGGGTATGAAACTGCAATCTTCCACTGGAGTCATAAACCTTCTCCAAAACATTTGCTGCTGGTAGAATACTGTGCGGCTCCAAAGAAAGGTTTTAAATTTAATTCCACTGTAGAAGGAACTATCTACAGATCCTGGAATAAGTGCTTTCCGTGATTTGTCTTATTAGTGTTCAATACTGCTGCATTTTAAAAGTAACACTCTACAAAGGTCCTGTTTCTATATTGCCAGAATACATTCATTCCATCTTAAATATTGTTTGAAGGTGTCTACTTCTGGTAGGTTCAAGTTTTGCGTTTTAATTTATTACAGCAAGTTCTATGAAAAAACAGCTAAATTTTTTAGAGTTCACTTCCTGGAACGATTGTTAATTTTTCAATAGAATAGTGCAAAGTGGCAGTCTTAAATAAAACTTCTGGTAAGCAGTACATCATCTGACACAATTACAATCATCAGTAACTGTATGATTACCCTTGGGGAAAGATATATAGGCAATATAGTTTAAAATGGCTGTAAATTAACTTAAGGGTTGATATTGCCAATAAAATGCCATTTGTGGTTAAGTCCGTAGTGGTATTTTCCAGTATGACAGCTGCATCTGCTGATGTTGCTTAATTTTAACGTTGTCATCCTCTCCTTAAATTCATACTTAAAGTATATTGTTGATGCATGCAAAAATGATGGGCAAATTACATGCAGATATATGTAGAAAGGATAGCAAAGTTACATGGTTTTTACAATCATTGTGGATAATGTTCCTAAATAATAAGATCCATTGATCTTTTTTTAATGAAAGAGTCTTACATAAAAACATTGAACTTTGAAAATTAGCATGTTAGGAAGAGAGGCTAACCTTTCGTCTTGACATTTAGCTTTCAACATACAAACACATTCCTGTGCATTTTTTAATGTTGGAGAGCACTCAGTCATAGCACTCTTTTAGCAAGCTTGCATGAAGATAGCCACACCTGCCAGAATCTTTCTTTAATATTATGGCAACATAGGCAGTCAAAATCTTGTGCATCATTTGTGATAGATGGTAATGTAATTGGTGTGTGTCATGCACTGTACAATTGCCTCTGTGTAGAATACTAATACCCATGATAATATTTCCCTATACTGTGTGGTTTTTCCAAGCTCTCAGTTACCCACCCCAATCAAAAACTTCAAGAACTGATTAGATTAAAATCTGTGCCATTTCAACAATTATCAACAATAATTCTTTAGTAAAAAGACCTGCCACTAAAGTTTTATGATTTATTTTGCTATCTAAGCAGTTCTGTTTTGGAATCTGAAGGATACATATAAAGAGCTATGCTTCTGCTTTTTTTAAAAGAAATAATTCTGTTGCTACTTATCAACTTTTGTGTTTTGTGTTTACTGTATTGATTTTCAAACAAGAGTGGGTAAATCACTGTTCAGGGACTATGTGTATCCCCAAAATCCCATACAGAACTTTCCAGACCCCTCTGAAAATGTCCCGGAGGGAACTATACTCTCTTCCCAAAGAGAAATATACAACACTTTAATGATTTAAAGCCATTAGATAGCAACCAGTCCAGACTCCATAAAGCAATATTCTGAGAAACTTGCGCTATTCTGAATATAGCACTACATTTACAAATTGAGATGATCTCACTGGAATCCAGGGCTCATAGATGATAGCTCTATTTCTGGATCAAGTTTGACTTTTCCAGAAATTCCACTGCCATCCTGATTCTACATAATTGTCCTTCTTTCTAGAAAGGCAGAATTCAGAGTGATTTATTCCAGGGTAGAAATACGATGGCTCAGTGGCTAAGACACTGAGCTTGTCGATCAAAAGGTTGGCAGTTCAGCAGTTTGAATCCCTAGTGCCTCGTAACAGGGTGAGCTTCCGTTAGTTGTCCTAGCTTTTCCAATCTAGCAGTTTGAAAGCACGTAAAAAATGCAAGTAGAAAAATAGGGACCACCCTTGGTGGGAAGGTAACAGCGTTCCATGTGCCTTTGGTGTTTAGTCATGCCAGCCACATGACCACGGAGACATCTTCGGACAGCGCTGGTTCTTTGGCTTTGAAATGGAGATGAGCACCGCTCCCTAGAGTCGGGAACGACTAGCATATATGTGCAAGGGGAACCTTTATCTTTAGAATCTTATAAATAAACAAGGGATTGAATTCAATACTATTTTATGATTATTATTTCTGTATCTTCTAACAAATTATTCTGATTTTGGTTTTTGTAAAACTCAATGGCTGAAGCACCCCAAGAAATCAGGCAGTATTTTATCCATGACACTTAATCAACTAAATATTAGGACTGTCCATGGGATGGAGGAGCTTGGGTTGATGTCAAAATCTGCAGGATAATAGGCGTACTGTGACAATTCAAGTCCTGTCAACACACTTGCAAAATGGCATGTGACTCATGATGCCATGACTGCCATTTGGCAAACTTTGACTTCCCTGTGTGGATTTCACTACTGAGTATATACTGAGTTGTATATGCTTCAGAAAATGCTCAAAAAAATGTTTTAGATTTGGAATAAGCACAGATTTCTCTACTATTCATTAAAGAGGTACTCATGCCTGTGCAAAGTTGAAGCACTTCAGTATTATCTCAGAACATACACAAATGCAATTGTTTATAGTTTTTCTTTAGCCATTGAAATTTCTTTTTGAACTGTACATTGCATGCAACAATGAAAGTCAAAACTCTGTTTTTTGGTCCCTAACAAACAGTGCCCGTGACTTCAAACTTTCAGTGGAGAAACACGGAAGAGAAAACTATGTTGTTCATTTCTGAAAATAACTTTCTTCCAAAAGAAAAATTATGGGTGGGAGTAAGATGAGAACATTTTTCTTTAATTGTTTTTTTATTGAAAATAACATAAGATCAAAACTAAATCTAAAGAAACAGAATTTATAGCACAGCTTCCTACACCCAGGTCTAGCAGAAATTTTAACTTTATTTCACAAAATATTAAAACTCTAGCAACACCCTTGATAATTAACCTACCAATGTTGATGGCAATTATGGTTGATATATATAGGTATAAAGAGAGGGAAGTACTGGGTTTTTTTTATTGTTTTGTGAGTGATGACAGTTACAGTTGTTTATTCATTTGTTTGTTTATTTCTTTACCAAATGCTTTAAGTTTTTTTCCTGCCATCCAAAAACTTTTGATGAGATACAGTCTCATTGAAATGAATCAAATTGCATTAAAACTTCAATCATGTTTGCTTTTTCCATTCACCACCATCATCAGAAGCTTGTTAGATGCCTGCTTAGCAACTATATTCAGCATAAGCAGATAGGGATGTAAGGAAGAGATGTTTGTGAGAACATGGCTACAAATCCTGAGGGAAAAAAGTGCCCACAAAGTCATTCACAAAACCAGGTCTCAACACAGCATCCACAGGGCCTGCAGTGCTTCATAAAATCA
This sequence comes from Arizona elegans, assembly GCA_022577455.1. Classification (NCBI taxonomy): domain Eukaryota; kingdom Metazoa; phylum Chordata; class Lepidosauria; order Squamata; family Colubridae; genus Arizona; species Arizona elegans. The sequence goes on from JAKOOJ010000001.1 coordinate 225,987,119, forward strand.
GACATTATCAGCAGATTTTAATTGCCGGATGTGTCATGCATAGACCATGTCCACCCCAGCTCCACAGAGGCAAAAAACATTGTGATACATCATGTGACATGATTGAGTTTTACACCCATGATTTAGTCTATGAAATTACTCAGGACTTAAAACATACACCGGGGTGAAATCCAGCAGGTTCTGACAGGTTCTGGAGAACTGGTAGCGGATAATTTGAGTAGTTCGGAGAACTGGAAAATACCACTTCTGACTGGCCCCAGAGTGGGGTGGGAATGGAGATTTTGCAATATCCTTTCCCCCAGGAGTGGGGAGGGAATGGAGATTTTGCAGTATCCTTTCCCTGGAGTGGGATGGGAATGGAGATTTTTCAGTATCCTTCCCCTGGAATGGGATGGGAATGGAGATTTTGCAGTATCCTTCCCATGCCACGCCCACAAAGCCACACTCACCAAGCCACACCATGCCCATCAAGTCAAGCCCACAGAACCGGTAGTAAAAAACTTGAATTTCACCACTGATATACACCTTTTCAGAGTTGAACTACTACTGTTGGTAGGAGAAAAATGAGGACTATTGGATCAGCCTGTTTGAAGATGTAACCTATTGCTATCCATACCAAACATGTCACAATGCTGCCAGAAGCTAACTAACTATCATGCCACATAAAGGAAGAGCATGCTTAAATTCTACTAAGACATATTTGTCATTCTTAAAGCAAATACAGTTTCTCCTACCTGTTGTTGATTGTAATGACCATTACACTACTTTTATTTCTCCATTCTACTATTCCAGAGGTAAAACATAACTAGGTATGTAATTGCAAACAGAAAAAAAAAATGAAATATTGATAAGATATTTTTCATTTTCATTTTTATGTAGCTATACACACAGTGAAGCACAGTGAAATATATACAGTATAAATGTATCAACATGTGAAGCATTATTACTGTCAAAAAATCATTTCATTGAATATATTTCAGCAGTTCAGTTTTACAACTATTATAAACATGCCAGTCAGAGTTTTTTTGGGCAATGTCAGTTTTTTTTTTTTAAAGTATCTTATTGATGGCAGCTATGTGATGTCTGTAAACATTTTTATCATACAGTAGCTTTTATTCATTCATTGTATTTTTCTAATTAAATTGTACGGCATGCAAATACATGTTTTGAGTTTCAGAAGTTTTAAAGGCAACAACAAAAAAAAAAAAGCAAGGCACAGGGCTCACAATGAAGGAACCTGTTGCTAAAATTCACCTCTAGGAACAGCTGATTGGGGGTGTTCCGGAGGCCGATCCACCTGCCAATCAGCTTTTTTCTTATTTTCCTCCCCAAAAACTAAGGTGTGTCTTATACTATGGTGCCTTTTATACTCCGAAAAATACGGTAATCAGCCTCCATAGGAGTGGTTTTCTTATCAATAATTTCTGAAAATCTAATGAAGTGGGAGCTGATCAAATACCAGGGTTTTCCAAAAGGCAAGTGGGGCAATCAGAAAAAGCAAGGTTTACAGGCCTCTGTATCCCTTACAGAAAATTAGCAGATTCTCCCAGAACATATGTAATCTGGATGAGTGGTGATGAGTTATCAGGGCAAGATCATCATATTCTAGATTAGGACTGGGCATAGATGCATCTATGCAAAAAACCTCCTGGTCATGGTTTCCATCTTTGTTGACTACATCTCGAGAACATACTTTTTACTCAGTGGTGCCACAGAATTTTTTTAGACTTGGTTATTATTATTTTCTGTTAATTGTGGTTTCTTCAACATTATCTCAGGAAATTCAAGTGTACGCAATTGAGATCTCTTACACAATCTTAGACCGAGCATGAATTGGAATTATTGGAGTTATAAACAGCACAAATGTGCAATTCCAACAATTTACTAAGTCATCTGAAAACTTGCATTTTAATGACTCTGTTCGAACGACGGTGAATTTATTATCACATTTGTGCCATTGAAGAAAAAAAACCTGAAAAATTCTTATGAGACTAATTGGAAAGACAAATTGAAAACTCTTCAGACACAGATGAGCAAATGTCCTACTACTGCTTATACAGATAGGATGTATAAACCTGTCTGAAGCTAAACAAAAAGTCCCAAGATGGGAATGTAGATATTATCTCCCTAAAATACATACATTTTCAATTTTAAAAATTTTGTTCAGACACACAGAATAAATTAGAAATACTGTAAAGAAGATACTGCACAGAGGCTTTTTTAAATCTATTTTGATGCCGATAGTCCTCAACTTACAACCATAATTGGCACAAGAACCTGTTTGCTAAACAAAACAATTGTTAATTTTATGACCTTTTTGTTAACCATGCTTGTTAAGCAAATCACTGCAGTTGTTAAGTGAATCATGCAGTCATTGAGGACCTATATACTGCACAAGCCAAAAAGTGGGGTGTGAAAATATCTACAGACCCCTTGCATCCTGGACATAAACTGTTTCAACTTCTATCCTCAAAATGACGCTATAGGGCACTGCACATCAGAACAGCTAGACACAAGGGCAGTTTTTTCTCCCATGCCATCACTGTGCTAAACAACTAATTCCCACAACACTGTCAAACTATCTAGAAAGGCAGTATTACCATCATTATTCATATCTTCCCTATTACCTATCTCCTTATCTTCTTATGACTACAACTTTGTTGCTTGTATCTTACGATTTATATTGTTTACTTAGTATCCTAGTATGGTTTATGTTGATTGTTTATTTAATATCCATGACTATCACTAAGTGTTGTATCTAATTTTTTATGATGAATGTATTTTTACAAAGACTATGATAATGATCTATCAGTATTGTTGTATGTACAATGAGAGTTTATGCACCAGACACAAATTCCTTGTGTGTCTAGTCCCACCTGACCAATAAATAATTTTAATTATTTTAATTTTAACTTTAATTTTAATTTTAATTTAACTTTAACTTTAACTCTAACTCTAACTCTAACTCTAACTAACTCTAACTCTAACTCTAACTCTAACTCTAACTAACTCTAACTCTAACTAACTCTAACTCTAACTAACTCTAACTCTAATTCATCAAATCCAACTTCCCTCATTGACATTGCTAGTCATAAGTCAGATGAGAAGTTTGCAAATGGTGATCACATGACTTCAGAATGCTGCAACCATTGTAAATACATGCCAGTTGCTATGCATCTGAATTTTGATCATATGACTGTGGGGATGCTGTGGCAGTCGTAACTGTGAAGACCGGTTACAAGTCATTTTCTTTTTCACTGCTGTTGTAACTTCAGACACTAAAGAAATGGTTAAAAGTCAAGGATTATCTATCTTGCACAGCTGAATTTCTTGCAGCAAGAATTACTTCCTCCTTTGACCAAGGGTAATATCCAAAAAATAACGATAAAGCTCAAGGACTGGATGACTTTCCTATGGAATAATACAAAATCTGTATTGATGTCCTTAATCATAAACTTTATTAATATACGGTGAGATATCTTAAGAATATAATTATATATTTTTTCACTCAATGAAGCATATGTTACAATTATACTAAAACCTGGTGAAGCTCATATTTTGTGTGCCAATTATTGCCCTATTAATGTAGATGGTAAACTTTAACTACTGTTTTAGTGAATAAACTTCTACAAGTTATCTCTTTAGTAGTTAAGAATCATCAATGGGCTTGATCATACATGAAAAGATGTCACAGTGCAGAGGGTGTGAATTTATTTTTTTTCTAGCACCTTATGGTAAGATAAGAACCAATGAATGGACATTTTATGGAGAGAGATCCAAGATGGACCTTAAAACAAAATTACTGCTATGAGAGCTGTTACGCAATGAAAAAGTTTGTCTCCTGAGCTGGTGGGTGCCCCATCACTAGATGTTTTCAAGAAAAAATTGGGCAATCATTTGTTATAAGTTATAAGCACTAACTGGGGGGTTCGACTAGAAAACTTCCAAGATTCATTTCCAATCCTATTGTGAAGTTTCCGAAAGATGCCCTAATTATTCTATGAAATCAGAGTAACGCTACATTTAAATATTCATTTTATGTCATTATGTTCTAGGAAAAAGCAAATGCATGTGTTCAAAACATAGTTTAATAGTTTAATATTTTTGGAGGCATACATTCTTTTGAATCACATGTCTACTACATAGAAATTGCCACTGGACAATGGAAATGGATTTTCTGTTATCTTATTATTATTCTAACAAATTAGTTCTTCCACATTGGGAAAGATCCCCAGTTACATGATATAGAGAAGAACTGATATTACTTGCATCCCATGAATGAATTGTCTAGTCTATAAACATACATTATGCATGGACAAATATTGAAATATGATTTCTTACTGAAACAGTTATATATAATATTTCTTCCAGATATGTGTATGAGTGTGTTTGTTGTTTTAAAATTTTATTTGTCTTTTACATTTGTCTAAAAATGTTTATTTTTCTTTTATATTTTTCTTTCTGTAATATTTTATAAATAAAGCTAAAAAAGCTGAAGACACCTCCAAATAAGTGGTTATTTAGTTCATTTCTCCTTCTCAACTACCACATGCCCAGTATTTATCACTGAGGAAGAAGAAACACCACTGCAAAATAGTGCCTCCAGCTGCTTTAATATTTTAATACCATGAACCACCATAAGTAATATGACTCAGCAATATAGATATCCAATCATTAAATTAGATTCATTTTTAAAAAAGCTACGAATAAAAAAATGTAATTTTCATGATAAACACAAACATTTGAAACATTTCATATTTTGATTAGAATTTTAAAAAGGAAAAGAAGAGAGTAAAGAAGGAAGGGGTTATAATATATTTAAGCTGTACTGCATGCTTATTTGTTATATTTTAAAGAACTGGTTGGAGAAAAAGAAAACATTAAGTTTCATTTCATGCTTTTTACAGAGGTAATATATAAATACCTTGTTGCAATATTTTCAGGATCAGACTCAATAATTAAAGTAAGAATAGTATGTTTAAATAAAGCTCTGTTTAATCACAGATGGCATTCTATATTCACTGAATATTCACAAATAGAAGCACTGAAAAATGGCGTACAGTTCCTTATATATACAAGGGGAGGAGCTAGATATGGGAGTGGTTAGACATACATACATTAAGCAATGGAAATAAGTTAACTCTTGATATACTGTACAGATACTATTTACATGATGGAGAATAAAGCATTTACTTGTGACATACCTAACTAACCCAAAGGAGAAATGAAATTGTTTAAACATTCAACATTTCTATCCAGAATGGCATTTATGCAAGGTTTTTTAAAATGTTAATGTAGCTAAGAAATGGTGACCAATGATAAAATTTCAAAGGTCTTTGCTGATTTGTTTTTTTTTTCAATAAAGCAATTTTCCAAATTTTTAAATAAAACTATTCTAAAATTCTTTTTATTAGCTACTATCTATTATCTTATCACAAAACACTATGTTTTGTGTGTTAAGAGCTAATAACAGGAACTTTCATAGAAAGATAGAGAGATAGAGAGATAGATAGATAGAGAGATAGAGAGATAGATACGGTTGTGGGATTCAGCCAACTCACACCACTTCGGGAGAACCGGTTGTTAACTTTCTGAGCAGTTTTGTGAACTGGTTGTTGGAAGAAATCATTAGGGCAGTTAAATTATTTGAATCCCACCACTGGATAAATAGATATGGATATGGATATGGATATGGATATCTACCTTATATCAGGGGTATCAAACTCATGGCCCACAAGCTGAATGTGTCACGCGCTGGCCACACCCATCCCCGGTTTGGTGAAGGGGGAAAAAGTCACGATACGTCACATGACAACAATGTGATGCCGTGAGTCTGACACCCCTGCCTTATATTATACTTATATTATATTTGATTTATTCACCTAGGAAAGAGGGGATGATGCATGCAACATCATGATTCATTATTAGAGATTACTAGGTGATTTTTTCCTGATTGACCAAATAGATTAAGTGGGTACTGCCACCAAAGATATTAATCTGCATTGGTTGTCTTGCAATCTCTCTAACACAGCCTAGAAAGGCTGAGCAATTTTGAGAACAGAACATCTGGACATGTAGCTTCTACCTATGCAGATTATAAACTGAATGAAACTTTCAAAAAATTAAGTTACTTTTTTTCAGTTAGAACCACAATGTGCAAACAACATGCCCACACCAAATATAGAGAAGGAACTTTAGGTAACTATTTTATTTCCAAGAGGGATAAATAATTCTTTCATTCCCCCCTTTTATAGCCAGCCTGTTGAAATATACTTTGATTCCTCCAAATCCTTACTAAGAGCTGCGGTAGCACAGTGGTTAGAGTGCAGTACTGCAGGTTACTTCTGCTGATCACTGGCTGCCAGCAGTTTGGCAGATCGAATTTCACCAGGCTCAAGGTTGACTCAGCCTTCCATTCTTCCGAGGTGGATAAAATGAGGACCCAGATTGTTGGGGGCAATATCCTGATTCTGTAAACTGCTTAGAGAGGGCTGTAAAGCACTGTGAAGCAGAATATAAGTGCTATTGCTATTGCTATTGCTATTTCAATTCAGCAAGCAAATTACAGATAGTCCTCAGTTAATGACATGAATTGGGACAGGAATTTCCTGCCCTAATTGATGGAAACACAAAGCACAATGTCAAATGACTTAATGACACCAATGCCCATTGTCCCTGTTGCCATCATTAAACAATTATTGCTGGTCATTAAGCAAGAATTTTCTTGCAACTTCCTCCTGCCTACTTCCAACCAAAATCAGTGAGGAAGCCTGCAGGAGGATGTAATTCCCAGATGGTTAGCAAGCAAACCGGTAGGCAAGTAAGTAGCTGCTGTTGGGTGAATAATGGTGCCAGAGGGTGCACAGAAGGCCAGAAAGTCATGTCATGTGTACAGAGAGGCTACAGGAGGATGCATAAGGATATGCAGTTAGCCAACAAGGCTGCAGGAAAGTGCATGAGGATGTACAGGTAGCTGGCAAGGTGCAGTGGGGAGGCTGGTGATGGATGTGCACAATGGTGCAAAAAACTCCAGTGCCACAGTACAGCAAAAAGTTCCAGAGCTATGGTCCCTCCCTGCTAATGACTAGAATAGTAAACCAAGCAGAGAGGAAGTGGTTGAGGATGATGAAGGTTAGTTGCAGGAACAAGGGTGATAGGGAATCAGTCATAAATGTGGCACTGCTTGAATATCACCTGACAATGGCAGCACTGCAAGGACAGGTCAGATTTTTTTCATTGCTATCATAATTTTAAAAAGTCATTGAGAGAATGGAAGTTAACTGACAACTACCTGTATTTTTGAGTAGGAAAAGTTCATCTACAACAGAAAAAGTACCCAGTGATTGAGATGGGAAAGGGATTTGATCTTTCCCTATTGCACACTCCTTCTTGCAGGACTTTCCCTATACAGTAACACTCCTCTTCTGGCTAGCTTGTTATCTGATAAATTATTGCAGACATCTTACAGTGTGACCCACTCAGAAAAACATATATACAGCAGCTGGTTGAGCCAGTTAGCTGTTTCAGACCATCATGCCCTTTAGTGTAATGAAGTAGATTTGAGTGACAAATAGTAAGATAGCAGGGAGGACTTGACCCAATCTGCTGGCTATCCTAGTCTGCTACCTGACTAGGTACATTCTACCCAATGATAGGACCAGCCCTGATTCCAGCATAATGCAGTTATTGGCAAGTTATGAATGGGAGAATGAAAATCAAAGCTATAACATTGCTATAAAATCATTGCTATAAAAATGTGCATATTAGAAATGTTGGATGCACAATAATTGATTTTCCATCCCTTGCAATTAAGCTACATGCATATATCAACTCAATGTACCTTATACAAGATGATAAACACTCATAATAATTATAATTCATCTTTCCACCGCTCATAAGAGAAAAGTCACTGTTAGATGGTATTGATGTATTTTAAACATAATTATAGATATAAAATAATTGACTATAAGTTCTTTGCCCAATAAATAGTTTGTTGATATGCACTATATCTACGAAGGATACCATGTTGGCTTCAAGAGACTTCTTTGATATATTTCTTAATAAAGTAGTTCTACAAAACAATATGCTTAACCCTTGAATTTGTTTTTTTTTTTTTGAAGTGTTTTTTTTAAAAAAACATAGGAATAGGCTTTCCACTATATCAAGAGGTTATTCAGCCACTATATGGCATGGATTGTTTAAAATTATGCTGTATTTGTCTTCAGCAGGAGTGGACTGCTGGGGGTTCGCAGGGATTTGGGAGAACCTCTAGCTAAAATTCTGTGCAGTTTGAAGAACCCCACTCCTGGCTGGCCCTGCCCACGCCCCTCCCAGGAGTCCCCACACAGCCCATTTTGGATGCAGGTAAGTGCAGGACACGTGCGGAGACTCGGGAACGGTGAAAAACAGGCCTACCGGAAGTTCAGGAAGTTTCCAGCCTGCAGAGGACTTCTGGAGCCTGGAGAGGTCATTTTCACCCTCCTGGAGGCTCGAAGAAAGCCTCCAGAGCCTGGGGAGGGCAAACCCACCCCCTCTGTGGTGCAGGAGGCCGACTAGGCCACGCCCACCCAGCAACTGGGCAGAGAACCCTTTGCTAAGATTTTTGAAGCCCACCCCTGGTCTTCAGCCATAGTAAAGATAGTCCTCCTATTCCTACACTATATGGCATGATCTCTATGGGTCTTCATAGAGAAAAATGAAAATAGCAATAGTGAAAAAAAAAAAAGAAGAAAAGAAAATAGCAATAGTGAAGAGCTATTTGTCCTGGAGAGCCAATTCAGATTATTATTTCAATAGGCTTGATGGCCTTTTCTTCGTATTCTCTATTTGAGAGCAGAGCAGATGAGTGCCTATGATATTTCTTCCAGATCATCCTGTTAACTCTCCTTTTGTACATCAACAAACTATTTATAGGGTAAAGCATTCATGGATTTGTTTCCCTTCAAATGTCATTCAAAACTTATATTTTCTATTCCAGGTTTGCCATCATTTCCCCATCATTCTTGATTATGTAATGTTTATTTAGAGAAAATCCCACAACATTATTACTATTTAAACTGAAAGCATTTATATATACACTTATAATATATAATATATAAATAATATATAATACATAAATATAATATATAAATATTAATACTATTTAAACTGAAAGCATTTATATATACAATTACAGGTGGGTTTTTGTTTTTTTTTCATTCTATTTCTGAAAAAAAATTGCTCGTTCAGGTAAATTCTACAGAAAGAAAGGAAACAAGCAAATTTCTCAGCCTTCTATACTGACTAAATTCAAAATATACATCCACGGGGAAAAAAAGTCATGTGATATCTTGCTATTGTCTATTTGTTGAGGATGATTAATCTATTAGGAGAGAAAAAGTCTAAGTCTAAACTTTAAATCCAGACTGTTAAAAGCTAAGCATTCAAAATATCCTGGTTAGATGAATTGATATCCAATTTGTCACTTCTTCAGTATTTGCTTTTAAAAACTCTTCTGTTCTGTATAATCAAATTTATTTATTAAAATGGTTTGATGATTTTGCAAAATGGTTCCAGTCCTGCAGGTGACCAAACCAAAGAGGTTAATCAGTTAATCTCAATGAAACATTGTCAATGGTCTTGAACTGCCTCAGCCCAGTGCTGTGAGCAAAAGCTTTTCTCAGCCTTCTCCTCAGTACTGACTGAAATATTTCTACACTGGGCAACTTTAGAACTGCCAAAGCATTACTTGAAGTCACTCAGCATGAATAATTTTTGATGAATGTAGGAGAGTTCAGAGCAGCTGCCTCTAGCAATTGAAGGTAGGAGACGTCAGAGTAGCAGTAGCTGCATCTAGCAATTGTCTACATGTGAACCACACTGGAAGACTTAAATGAATACCACAGAGGATGTGCTGCTTGTTTCCTCCCAATCAAATTAATGAGTGGTTAAAAGAAGTAGGCACCATTTTCATTGCTTGCCAAAGCCTGAATGAGAAGTCTGAAGATTCCTGTGTGATTGTTCCCACCATTCATCAAAACTGTCCTATGTGTATGATCATTACTGCAAACCACAGATCCTCAGAATGGCTACCTTGAGCAAAAACTGTAGGCAAATCTCAGAACATTTGCAAAAGCTGTCCAGCCTGGGGGGAAAAACCCTTATCTTAGCACTCTAAGAAATAGCTCTTTTCTTCTCAACCTTTTCCCACAACATGAGCTATGTAGAAGAAGGCTGACAGAGAGTCTAGATATCACTTTGCTTTGCTCCTAGAAAGGAAATGACTGTTTACAATATAGCTTCAACAAGATGCTTTCTTCAAAGCCAAATTGGTGAAATAGTTTATGAAGACATTTTCAAACGTTAGTTAATTGCTGTATTTTTCGGAGTATAACATGCTCCCGACTATAAGACGCACCTACCTTTTTGGTCTGAGATGAATACCATCTCAGACCAAAAGGACTTCAATGTGTAGGACTGAGGACTATAAAGAATGGAGAAAATCTTGTTAAAATCTTTTATTGGATTCTCTCATCATGCTGATCCAAAATCAATTTAAGATTTAGTGTGATGTGGGAAATGAAATGCCCATGACCCATGGCCTTACACAATTTCTTTTTGGATAAAGAGACTCTGTTATAGAAACTTTTCTTTCTCTTCCTTGTTCCTGGTTTCTCCTTCTGAAATCAATCCTTTAAAGGTAAAGGTTCCCCTCGCACATATGTGCTAGTTGTTCCTGACTCTAGGGGGCAGTGCTCATCTCCATTTCAAAGACAGTGCTGTCTGAAGATGTTTCCGTGGTCATGTGGCTGGCATTACTAAATGCCAAAAGTGCACGGAATGCTGTTACCTTCACACCAAAGATGGTCCCTATTTTTCAACTTGCATTTTTTATGTGCTTTCAAACTGCTAGGTTGGCAGAAGCTGGGACAAGTAGCAGAAGCTCACCCCATTATGCGGCACTTGAACCGCTGAACTGCCGACCTTTCGATCGACAAGCTCAGCATCTTAGCCACAGAGCCACCATGTCCCTGAATCCTTTAGGCAATGCCTAGTTGGATGCATCCTTCTTAGCTTACATTGGAAAGCCTGATAAACATTTATTAGACTGACAAAAAAAAATCAGTGACAACTTGACAGTTACTTCTGAAACTGATCACATTTAAGAGATTGCTAGCCTCAATTGTTGCATATTTGAGATGTTTGGCTGTTGGGATGCAAACATTCAGCAAATCCTAAACATTGGATTGTATGTATCTATGCGTCCCCTGATTTTGGAAGACTCTGATCCATCACAAGCTCTTTCAGGGAAACAAGGAGGAAGATGATTTGGAATCTCTCCTTTCTTGGTGCAGCCACACATATTGTTCTGACCTAGGCTCCCTTAAAAAGCAGGAAGCAGAGTTGTGGTCCCAGCAAAACTTCTTTTATTTACACCACTGTGAATTACTTTCATTCACAGTCAGCAAGGCCTGTCCAAACAGTCTTTCAGAGGAATATTTATTAACACACCTTATCTCGCTTGGCAAACTGCCACGTAACTTGTTTCCAAAAGCAGTACAAGGCAAAACTTGGCACAGAGTCTCTCAGAGTCACAGAATGAATGAATTGTTTCCTGCAAAAGCCCACTCCCTGTTCACTCCTCTTTTGTTTCCTATGGGAGGAGCCAATCACCTCCAAGGTGTGGCTTTACTACCAAGTCGACCCTGCTTTCTGAGTTGTTCTTGTCTTCTGGCAGCTCTGTGCATGCGCATACTGCGAACAGGCTCCAGCTGTTCCTCTGCCTTGCTGCTGTCTAGCTTCCTCTCTGTCTCTGATGCAGAGCCCTTGTCCGAGCTTTCCCCAGCCCCCAGGATTGGCCCAAGTTCCTCCCCAGCGTCCTCACTGTCTGACTCTGCTGCCAGCTCCACTGGCCACCAGCGGGCCACAACACATTTCATGCCCAATGCTCCTCTGAAGAATCTCTCAACTCTTTCGAGCAGATTTGAAGGCTGGGCTGAATGATGAGGGAAATTGAATGACATTATTTTTTTCTCCATCTTGATGGATCAAACAGCCTTCTATGGAGAGAATAATGGGATACAACAGCTCATTCTTTAGAAGTACCCAGTAGGAAGAAATATGAGCATAGAGCAGAAATGCAATGTATCCTAAAAGAATAAACCCTTTTCATTGTTTAAAGACATATGTATAGACTGAGAGAGAAGACTTGGACATTTTATTTTATTAACTAATCTGGTAATTTTCATATTCTGACTATACAAAAGAAAAGAGATTTGATTTGTTTGGGCCACCTTTGTCAACTTTCCTGGTTTTCATTTAAAGCAAAATCACACACCTTTAAGTTAATAAATAAAAATGGAAAGAAGAAATATGATGTTGTTTCAGTGCTCAGTAATATGCAGGCCCAGTGTGTACCTAAGGTACATTAGGCAATGTCACTCGTTTTATTATCCCCTCTCTTCCACTGACAGCAAGGTTGGAAAAGAAAATTAATGGAATAATTTTGCTTTTAAAAGTCTTCTGACATTTATTGTTCTGTACTCTGTGGCAGCATAGTTAAGTATTAGAAAGTTGTAAAAGAAGCAGACATGGGAACTGCATTTTTCAAGCCATCTACTTCAATGCAGCCACACTTAAGTTAACAGGTCTGTTCTGAAACTCAATATTGTAAAACTGTACATTATGTAAATTAAGGTAAATTCTGTGTTTAAATTAAATATTTAAATTATGTAAATTGCTCTCTGATTAACAGTACATATGAATGTCTGTGGGAGGGGTGGACAAGGGAAATGATGACAAATGCATCTCACAAATCCGACAAGTTACTTTCTTGAACAAGATGCTGGGGTGCAAGCAAGTGGGAGTGGTAAGTGTGTAATCGTACCATTGTTTACATATCATATTTTGGAATCATTGTGGTGTGCTCCAGATGTTAATGAAGTAGTATTTCATTTGTTTGCTGTGTGTGTGTGTGTGTATGCATGCATGCGCATGTGTTTGTGTTTATGTTGAGGCCAGAGAGGGAGAGGGAGAGGGAGAGGAAAGATCCTCAAAAGTAATACTCATTAAATTCATCCATGAGTCTTACTGAATGGGTGTTATTTCTATGGCAGTCCATATGATTGCAGAATAGTATTCTAAATGAACATTTCCAGCAGATGTTACTTCCATATGAACATGATATAAATTAATAAAAATGCTAGTTTTAGTCATACTGCAGTGGGTTTTCCAACTAATGGAATGGATGCAATGGAAACTGAATAATACAAATATTACTATATTCCTCCTGGATTATACTAAGAAGCCAAGGCCAAAAAACACATGGTCATCAGAGTAATTCAGATTAATTAGTTTGATTAATGGCATTTTATATGAAAAAACTATGCCTAAAATATTTGTATTGCTTTAAAAATGTGTTCTTAATGACTCTTCATACTCTTAGTGTTTTTTTTTATTTATAGACCTAATATTTTAAAGTGCACACATAGTAAGATTAAATTTGTCAAGCTGATGTTTGAAAGCTCAGATGTATTCATTAGAGAGCTAAATTAAATTGAGGACAAAGCTCATATTGACTATTTTATTCAGTGTTCTGCTTTTTAAAATATTTTTGGAAATGCTTAATGTTTTAAGCAATTTTGTCTTCAGCCCAGAGAATTTGGATTATTGGGTGAATTAAAAGGATAATAAATAATAAAACTAAGTATAAAGTTTGCTGGTACACCATATAACCAGTATGATGAACATTTAAAGATGAAATTTTAGAAGTTAATATAACACTCAGCAACATAAATCAATGGTTTGCTCCAGGTGTCTTTATACAGTAGCTAACTTTATATACCAATTTATTGTTAAGGTCTTTCTATACTTTATGATTATTTCCAATGCAATTTTATCCTAACACTTAACACTAACTTTTCAGACAGTATTATTAAAAGATGGTGGCTTTAAACTTACTTAAATAGGATTGTATACAGACTTTTGGAATAAATGGAATCTCTTATTATGATTAATTGTCCCGTTGGTCTTAGATTAATTAAATTAAAATTTTGGTCTTAGAAATATCTATTATAAGTGAGTCTGATACTATGAAATTATAATAGCCAAAGATTTTTAAGCACCAGCATCATCTCTAGTACAAAATCCAGTCATGCTTTTATGAATATAATAGTTTCATACATGCAATATTGCTTAAGCATTACTAATTTAAACCTCAAGGAAACCAATGTGTCTATTCTAAATTGAGCCTTCTGAGTTGTAGGACAAAAGGAAGAAATACGTGTATGTTGGTAATGCAAACCAGACAATTTTTTAGTATTAACTGGAAGATATACAACACAATTTATTGCTATTGCTTTCAGTAATATCTAATTGCATTTATCTTGCACACTATGGATCTATGCTGTAATCTGATTTTAGCTTTTTAAACACATTAAGCTTTGTTGGTGGTTGCAATACTATTGAAGTAAGTTTAACTAGTGGAAGCTTGGATTAGAACTAAAAAAATTAGAATGCATCATTGCATCACAGAATAGTTAATGCATCATTAATTATGTGACATGCTTACCCAACCATGACTAACAAGTATACTTAAAACTGATAGAAGAAATACCTGTATCTCAGGGTTGAACTGTGGGGTTCTTAGTGGTCTCTGAGCTTGGTGGTTTTCTTGAAGAAGTTTTATTACCAAACTAAGCAACATGATCCTCAATTAAAACTTCACAGAAAATGTTAGAGTGCTCTGGTGTCTGAATTTCCTGAAAACTAACTGGTTAAATATGATTTGGCATTTTTTTTTAACAATAATAACTGCTTAGGGGGTCAATATTCCTTTCACTCAGATATGGACTTCACCATTGCTCATGTTTATAAACTCTCAAGCAGTTCTTTATGCAGTGAATGGCTTGGGAAAGGGGGACCAGTAAAGGGGAAAAATAAGCATTCAGTAAGTTTCAAGGATGTCTTAGTATTCAGAAGTCTTCTATTTTGTCAGTTTTCCTCAAGGTCAATGGCTGACTCACTGTTTAAAATTTGCATGTTGCTGCTGCAATCTAAGTAGGATTTGTATAAATTTAAATTCTGATAAAATTCAGCAGTTGGTTAAAGGCCTAGTCTACTGATTTTCCAACCCTGAATGTCATGAAAAGACATTCAGGGTTGGACATTTTCTCCACATTGTGGAGAAATTTTTTTAAAAATTGAATATAAATGGAATAGAGCCATTGTTGCCAGCTTCATAAGATAATAGACAATAGACAATGTCTTATGATCATCCTTCTGGATGTGTTGCAGCTGTTAACCTCAGTGAATATTATTGTTTAAGAATATATATCTTGGTAGCTTTGACTAACTATTTCAGAATATTTGTATAACTGAGAGGAGCTGATGCTATATCATGTCTCTAGGCTCATATTTCAATGACAGTGACAGCTGCTATTTTTGAATGCTTTGGTTTTGCAGGCATTTTCCAGCTAGTACTGCTTAAGGGTAGTGAGGATGGTTAAAATCAACATGTATTTGAATGGAATATTCAATAAGCAAATAATTTTAGCAGGCTTCAATTTCCAATAAGAATTGTGCCTCATGAGTGAAACTAAAAAAAAAAAAGAGTAAAGAGGGTAATGCTACAGATCAGAATGTACAATGCACAGTACAACAACAAATACACAATCTACTATTAAATTTAAAGTTATGTTTTTGCCAGTGCTGACTTTCTAGAAACAACTAGCTTGATACCTTGATTCCTACCCCTCTCCCAAAGAACTGGGGTGCTAGGCCTGAAGGGCATATAATTGAAAATGTCATTGAATTACTTTATAAAATCAGCATTGTGCTGGCTGCATCTTGGTCATGACCAACAGAAATCAATATGTAAACAATATGGGATACTGATCTCAAAGGTGCTTTTTTCTTCAAAAGGCAACTGGACTGTTTTTCTTTTCCTTGAGGAAAAAGAAGGAAACATTTCACTTCTCATCCAAGAAGTTTCATAAGTTCTGATGGCAGGGGAATGCAAAGATAGGTACTGCTGGTGGGGGTTTTCCATCCACCACACCATCAGAACTGAGGAAACTTCTTGGATGAGAAACAAAATTTCTTCTTCCTCCTCCTCCTCCTCCTCCTCCTCCTCCTCCTCCTCCTCCTCCTTCTCCTTGGAAAAAATAGTCCAGTTGCCTTTTGAAGAAAAAAGCAATTGAGATAACTATGATCTGGACGACCGAGAATCTCCACAGACATTTGATGCTGATGTACCCCAATTATACATGGTACTCTTCAAGAATGCTTGGTATGAGGAAAGAACCGGGGACCCAAGTCATGTTCAGATTATATAAGAACATGAGGCCAGGTCATTACTATTTGATCAGTTCCACGTTTCTTCTGACAAGCCTCTCCCAGTCTCCCAGACTGATGCTCAAGACCAGTGTAGAAAATAATAGTGCATATATTTAGGGAGACTAATTTTAAAGCTTTTTAAAATGTTTTTGCCCATTGTTAGCTCTTCTCACACATATCTCTCTGTGTTATGTTCAAATCTGTAGTCACCTAGCTGTTTTCTCCAGTACTTTCTACCTTTCTGTTCTACTGTTTATTTTGTGTGTGTGTGTGAATCCTATTATGCTGCAACTAAATAAAGCTGTACAGTAGCTCTATTTAATCAAACGCTATGGATCTCATCTTATTATTCATTGCCTTGTCACAAAAAGAGAGCAATGAATGAGAATGAGATTTGGAAAGTGTTGCCAATTGAGTTGACAGCACTAGACTAAATGGGCTGATAAATGGAATCCATTCCAGGCAGTTTCACATATTCAGTCCAAGATCCAACCAAATACTTACATAATAATGCCACCTTTTTTTGTTAACCTGAGTTTTGTCTGAATATTACAATTTACCTGAAAGTGCACAATAGTGCTTTTATGTTCTGCAGAGTACACCTTAAGTAAATTATTACTACCTTTCTTTCATACCACCCATTTCCATATTGTTCTTTCTCTTTCTTTTGGCAATAAAAAGACAAATCCACAAAGAAATGCCATTTTGCACCCCTGAAGTATTGTTTGAATATGGCTAGCTTAATAAGACATAACATTTAGATTTCATTATATTGAACTTTGTTAGTTGTTGGTGCCTTAGAGCACAATAATACATAATTTTGCATTAAGCTCTCTGTGTTCAGTTTTCTTTATTAGTGTGGCAAACATATGTTACAAATTAGCACTCATTTTGAAACTTCAGTGAATGCACAGATTACATTTACACATCAAAGTTTTGCTCAAAGCTTTTTGAATTAAAAGTAGAAATCCTTGCCTTCTATAAGAAAAGACAGGATCGGGGGGGAGGGGTTCTGTCCCCCAAAATGGCATCAAAAGTGAGCACAAAATGCAAAAGAAGTTCTTCCAGAGGAGAAAAATTGTTCAGTCTTTCATACTCTCAACAGCACATTTTACTTACTGGGATTGGGGCTTGTCTGCCAACTGGAATACAAGCATTAAATAACATATTTGAGGAAGGAGCCAAAACTTTATTGGTGGACATCAAGGAGCTGCTGCAAATAATAAACTCTTTTGGTCTTCAAGATATCATGAGCAATCCTACACAGTAGGGATGTGTGCATTATTTGAAGTGATGCTTTGCTTTGTGGATTTTTTTTTTAAAAATAATTTTATTGAAGATTTTAATTTTCTCCTTCTCTGGAGAGCTTTATTCACTGATCCTCTGTTTCCCACAGTGGTCATCATCTCTGCTCATTCATGGAAGTGTCTTGAGTCAGCCAGTGGAAGCCTGAAGTGATGATTTCTTTTTCTTTTTTTTTATTGAAAAAGTTTTCAAATACAATTTTTTTCCCCACAATTTTCTCCCCCCCTTCCCTAACCCCCCCTCACCACCCATTCCCCCCATGACTTCCTCACAACAAAAACCTAATTCATAACAGATTATATAATATTTTACTTTACCATCCCCTTCCTCCATCCTCTAAATACTGATCCTTATTTACTAATAATATTATTAATAATATTACTATTATTACTTCCCCCTTTTACCATACATTTCAAATATCATTTTACTATAGCATCGCATAATAACTTCTAATTTAACATAATAAGATTATTATAACTCCCAATTTAACAATAATCTGCCCTATTTCTCCTCCCGATCCTTATATCTGTATGTTAATACAGCATTTCAAAACAACCTTCCCTTTTAAAACTATGTAATAAACCCTGCTATAACATTTAATCTTTTATATATATTAATATAACATTTCAAAGCAGCATTCCCCATAAATCTTAATTTAACATTTATTCAGCTCCATCCATTTACTCCACTCCCATAGGTATATCACTTAAACATCCCTTTTCTTAAACTAAACAATCTGTAAACTAACCTATCTCCACCCACTTTCCTACAAATTCTTAATATCTTTAATCTACTACCCACCCTACTAAAAGGAAAAAAAATATTCCAAATCAATAACTTTAAATTTATAATCCATATAATATCTTCTTTAGTGTCTGTCCAGTAGATTGTTGAGTACATCATCCATATTAGGGTAACATAGCATCCTAGTTGCAACTGATTGTTCCAAATCCTCAGTTGTCTTCTGCCCCCATCAGTAATAAATCTCCATATATATATATATATATATATATATATATATATATATATATATATATATATATATATATATATATATATAAGAAAACAACCACCCAAGTGACATTATAATTATACTCCATACAATATCTGTAATTGTGGTTTTCTTCAGGATATTAATTCCCATCATCATAATGGGTAACAACCAGATCTTCTGCATGCCCCAGCGTAATTCTCTTGCCTTATAGGTCGACATAAATATAATACATTTATCAATAAAGCGAACTCCAAAATAGATAATTCCAATCCAACCAGTTTAAGGCTCTTTTCACATCCCAAAGTTACGGCATTGCAGAGGTCTGACAATCTCCTCAGGATATTATTAACCAATACTTCGCCTCAACTGTCTTTTCACATATTCATTCATATTTTTTTTAAAAAAAAAAAAAAAAACTGGCGTCACTGTTGCTTAATTTAGAAATTTTTATTTTTGTGAGACCTATTTCTTTTTCTCTTTTTCTTTTGTGGGTTTATTCTCAATCCTGGTTTCCTTTCTGCAAGTTGTATATCAACTGGGCGATTTTCATTCTGCTTTATGACTTGATCTTGTTGGTTTTGCTTTAACTCATATTTCTTTTCTGACAACTGTATATCAGCTAATTGATTTCCATGCTTGTCTGTGACTTGATGAATCATAATCACATTAGAATCCGATGCCACTTCTCTTTTATTTATAAATAATCCAGCTGGGGTATCTAAAGAATCCAAAGGCAATTTGTCTACAGAAGCCTCTATAATTCGATGTTTTCCCTTTATTTCCAATTCCTTCTGCTTATCCTGTATTGTGCATAAAGATGTTAAATTCATTTTCAAAGTTTTTTGATAAAATTCTTCCGCTTTTTCAACAGTATTTAATTGATATCTTTCTCCTTGATATCTCAATATAATACCAACTGGAGCGTCCCACCTGAATAGAATATTTCTTTTTTTAAGTTCAGTCACCAGAAAACCAAATTTCTTTCTTTCCAATAACATCTTGGGCGGGAGCTCTTTGTATATCCAAATCTTTCTTCCAAACCATTGCAAAGTAGAATTGTAGGAATTTTGCACAATATTATTTCTTATCTCCTTATCTGTAAAATAAATCACCACATCTCTAGGCAGTTGCCTTTGCTTTGCAGTCCAGGAATTTATTCTATAAACTCTATCAATCCTACAAAATACTTCCTCAGGTTGAACCTTTAAAATCCCAGCCAGAATTTCAGAAGATATTTTCCTTAAACCATCTCTGTTGTTTTCCTGCAGTCCTCTCAATCTAATCGCATATTCAGTGAGATTATATTGCATCATTAAAACTTCTCTTTCAATCCTTTGTTGCAAACTTTCTGCATTACAAGTCTTTTGATCAGCCTCCATTTTAGGTTTTTCTTCTGAGCTATTATCTTGAGTATTTGTCAAATCATTTTCAATTTTTTGTATTCTTTTGTCCAAATTGTCTTCAGTTTCTTCCATTTTAGACTCTAATAACTTAGTATTTGCATCCAACTGGATCATAAATTCTGAAATACCATTAGCCATTTTTATAATCTTTCGTTCCAAAAAATCAAACTTTGATTGCACCAATTCTTTAATTTCCTGCTTAAATTTTTCAAAGTGTTGATTCACAATCTCATCCCTTCTTACAATCTCCTCTAAGAGAAATTCTATTATGTTAAAATCAGGTTTCTGAGACTGGAGACTTATAACTTGTTCATGTAATTTATTAATGGGGGAATTCCCCCCCCCACTGCTTGTTTGCCTGACTTTATAAGTCTCAATGCCATGTTTCCATCCAGACAAACTTTTTTTAGAAAAGAGAAGAAATGCAGAGAAAAAAAAACTTCTTTCCAACCAAGATCAATATCAGATCTCCAGGAGAGAAAAAAAAACAACACAAAAGTGAAGTTTTATCTTCAGTTGTAGCCAAGAGTATTTATTCCACTACTTTGTAGTAATAGAAAACGGAAGGACTTTCCCTTTCAGCCCCTTCTCAAGCCGCGGCAGTCGCCATTTTAAAAAATCTTTTTTTTTCCCCTTCTTTCTTTCTTGAATAACTTTTGTAAAATAAATGAGATACTTGCGATTCAGGATCACAGGTCCAGCTCACGTCCTCTTTAATTAATCTGTTAAATTTGTAGGCTTGTTCTTGTCGCCTAGCTCTGCATAAGCAGAGGTCTCCCAAAGCCTGGAGCAGCGGCTAGGGATATGGGGAGTCTCATCTGCTCCGTCCCAAAAGTCAAAAAAAAAAAAAACTTTTGGGACTATGCAGAGAGCTCTACCCACCTCAGCTGGCTCTATCTCCATTTCCTCATGGAAACGGAGTTTTTTCGAGCCGCCATTCCATTGTAAAGGCGGCTCTTTACAGGCAGTGGGGCTGGCGATCCCGAGGGATCATCTGGCGGCGACAAGCAGCAAACCGGAAGTGATGATTTCTTTTGATGAAGGTTCAAACAAAGCATCCCCTTGTAACTGCTCTGAAAAACAGGATGGCCATCTTACTTGAAAACCTACACATTGCCAGCTTCTCCTAGGCTTTTTGGAGTAACTATCCATGCTTTGATAAATGTTAAGTCACTTACACAAGCAATGTGACCTTATGTCATGCTCAGCATGAAAGTTGATCAGGAAACAACGATTTGTCTTACTATTTCTTCTGGAAGAGATTGTAAATCCAACGTTTGCTCCAGTTTTCCATCTTAAATGTCAACAATAAGCCTCTCCAATTAGAGAACATGGATCTCTTGAAATTATTGTAGTTTAGATAGGCGGAATGAACCCTGACACAGTAGTCAAAAGTCCGTGAAATGATGTGATCACTACCAACTCAGAAAATAGAAAATACAGAAAATAGCTCAAGCTAAAGTAATATATTTCAACTTTATGTTCTACAAAGCAGTATAAGGAATGATCGATGGCAGTATAGATACAAAATCTCACAAACCCAGTGGAGCCCAAAACTACCTAAGAAAAGGGTTTGACTCAATTGAAGAGGAGAATTGTTTTAGTGAGAAGATAATTTTAAGCCAGCATTTAGTTTTAAAGCAATGCCACAAAAGAATGACTTAGCTGATCACCTTTTCTATCTTTTGAACTGCCATATCCCACCTTTGAAATAATTTACATTTGGCCAAGAATATTTTGCAATATTTTATTGTTTAAATTTATTATATTCCATTAAATTCAGATTTTTATGGATTTGACTGTCTAGCTAATTTTCTTGGCAAGGCTTGGTATAGTTCTGTCTTCATTAAGCTTGATAGGGCCAATTGAAAAATAAGGTATACTGTCACTGGGATTCTCTAAACTATATATCAGAACACTCTCCCACTAGACTGGACATTGGCCCAATTGGCATGGTCTGAACGAGGGGTTGGGGCTGTGGTGAAATCCAATTTTTTTTTACTACCGGTTCTGTGGGTGTGGCTTGGGGGGCATAGTGTGGCTTGGGGGTGTGTGGCTTGGTGGGCATGGCAGAGGAAGGATACTGCAAAATCTCCATTCCCACCCCACTTCAGGGGAAGGATACTGCAAAATCCCCATTCCCACCCCACTCCTGGGGGAAGGATATTGCAAAATCTCCATTCCCACCCCATTCTGGAGCCAGCCAGAGGTGGTATTTGCCGGTTCTCCGAATTTTTGCTACCGGTTCTCCAAACTGCTCAAAATTTCTGCTACCAGTTCTCCAGAACCTATCAGAACCTGCTGGATTTCACCCCTGGATTGGGGGTTAAATTGAAAAGGCAATAACTTCACTTCTGTAATTCAGAATAACCTGCTGTCCTTCCAGGAAACTACTAAGTTATTTCTCCAGGTTAAGTGACTTCTCTTCTCCTCTCCTCTCCTCTCCTCTCCTCTCCCTCTCTAGCTAAAAGATGACAAGGCTGCTTGGGAGGGCAGACTCATTTTATTGTTTATTGTTTACTCTGTATTCTATTCTATTCTTCATTGCTCAGATGCTAGTGGGACACATTTATTTGGACCCCACAAAGTAATAACTGGATACCTTCTGCACAGGTCGCCCAAGTCTCTTAAATCTGAACAGGGAACAACCCACTTTTAAAAAGAGAAATCATCTTTACTATATGAAACAACAGTTTTTCCTCTTGAGGAAAGGGTTATTATTTGAGTCCAAAGAAGGTGTCTATTACTTTAGAGTTTAAAAACCCACACATTGTTTCTAGGAGAGAGAAGCAATTACTTTTTACTGCTGTGCTCAGCATGGAAACATCTGAGGGGGGGGGGACATGTTCCTTTAATCATGTTTTGATATAGTTCTATAGTTAAAAATAGCTCTGATAACAAATAGAAAATGCATGTAAAATCTGCATGGAGATTGAAAATCTATAATAGGAACAACCAATGTTAACAGATTAATAGACAATTAAGGAATTTTCCACACATCTATAATATTTTAAAAGTACTGGTATAGATGTATGATTAAAATGTAAGAATTTAAAACTGATAAAGTAGTATTTTTCTACATCTGAATTTTGGAAAAAAAAGAGAGCTATTTTCTCATCCAATTTGATACCATGCTAGTGGGGAAGCAAATTGCTATGCTGATGTTCTGGGTGTACAGCAGATGTGGGTTTCAGCAGGTTCTGACCAGTTCTGGAGAACTGGTAGTGGAAATTTTGAGTAGTTCAGAGAACCGGTAAATACCACCTCTGACTGGCCCTGCCCCCATCTATTCTCTGCCTCCCAAGTCCCAGCTGATAGGAAAGAAATGGGGATTTTGCAGTAACCTTCCCCTGCCACACCCACCAAGCCACACCCACAGAACTGGTAGTAAAAAAAATTGAAACCCAACACTGGTGTACAGATCCAGGATCTAGAATTGTTTTCATTATTTGGGGCAAAACAATATTTAATTTTTGCAAATCAATTGCTTGAAGAAGAGTTTCCATTTATGCTCTGCTTGCCAGGAAGGAAGGAAGGAAGGAAGGAAGGAAGGAAGGAAGGAAGGAAGGAAGGAAGGAAGGAAGGAAGGAAGGAAGGAAGGAAGGAAAACATAAAAGGTTATACTAATGTTCTCAAATCCATTGCCCTGATTTGGGATAATTCTTAATATTTTCAAGCAGTTTGACATAATAGTAGTTAGAAACTTTTGATGTTTTGCACCCAATACATCTGAAAGGCACCAGGTTGGAAAGGCTGCTATGTAGAATTGCTTTGAATAATATATATTCCGTAAGAATTAGTATATCTCAAAATCCAGATGCCAATTTTATATTTAAAATATATAAACTAGAATTTAGAACTTTACTTCCTATTCATGAACATTTTTCCCCCTGTTGCATTACTGCAAAGCTTGTTTTCCTAGGTTTTATTTTGGTTGTATATCCTTTTTCCTGGTGTTAAGTTTTGACTGCCAAAATAATAAAGTTCAAAAAAACAAACAAACCAGTAAACATATTTTAGTCTATACTATCTTTTATAAATCAATGAATTAAAAATGTGAGACAGTCAAATCAGTACTTGAAATGTTTTGACTGTTTCCAGGAATAATTGACAGAAATGGGCATGCTAGGTAAGATATTTCTTCTTAATTCTGCCAGCAGACAGGATAATACACTTAAATATCTCTTTGCCCCAGTAGAATGGAAGACACCCAAATAGTCTGTGATTAACTAAGAACATTTTGAAAACAGTCTGCAACAACAGTTGAAGTTATTAAGTTAAATATGTGTATTTAATTAAACTTTAGATTAAGTAATCAGAATGCTGAAATATTGAATCAATATGACTTTTATATATATATATATATATATATATATACCTCCAAGTCAGTCAATTCCTGCCAATTATCTGGACATATCCTTGTTACTTTTCTGGCAAAATGTTTCAGAAGTACCATATTTTTTGGAGTATAAGGCGCACCGGAGTATAAGACACAGCTTAGTTTTTTGGGAGGAAAATAGGGGAAAAAAAATCTGCGTACCAGGTATTCATCTGGCTGGCGTCCTTAGTATAGTCAGCTTCAGCACATTAGTTTGCTGTGTTTTTGTTTTTTTTTTATCCTCTGCTTGGGGATAAAAACAGCTTCTAAGACACAGCTGAGAGAAGCAGCAATGAGAAAAGCAGGCAAAGCACGGGGGGGGATATCGCTTCACTCGGCTAGCGCCTAGTTAGGGCTGAAAAAAAGCTTCTAAAGAACAGCTGAGAGTTGGAGCAAAGCATGGAGATCACTTCACTCACTAGTGCCTCGTTAAAGCACAGCGGAGAGTGGAGGAGAGTAGAGGGAGCAGGCAAAGCTGGGAAGATCACTCACCAGTGCCTCATTAGCGCCTTGTTAGGGCTGGGAAAAAGCTTCGAAAAACCTACATTCGGAGTATAAGACGCACCCAAATTTTCAGCCTCTTTTGGGGGGGGGGGAAGGTGTGTCTTATACTCGGAAAAATACGGTTTATTCTTGCCTTCTTCCTAAGGCTGAAAGTTAGTATCTGACTCAAGGTCACCCAGTTGGCTTCCTGTCTAAGGCAACACTAAAACTCACATTCTCCAATTTTCTAACTCGGTGCCTTTAACCACTGCACAGACTGACTTTTCTAACTTAGTTTAGAGTAGATAGGTATGGGATAGAAGTGACAAAATACATCATACACAAAACAAACAGATTAGACCCTTCCAGTAAATATGTTAGGTATAAATGCCCTACCCGTGCCAGGGACCAGCTATAGATCAGCAGTGCAAGGGTTAACCCAGACACCCACTTGGCCAGCTCCTCCCATAGGCCCCTCCTTACCTGAATCCCCGCCCACAGGTACAAAAGGTGGGCACACTCCTCCATGTTGCTTAGATCCTAATGTAACCAAGTGATGATATGATGAACCTGCAAATAAAAGGAGAGATATTTTACTTGATGACTCAAGTCTCTTTATTGGGCCTGATCCACCAATCCTTGTAACAAAATGGTAGCAGAGGATGGTTGGTAAGGCCCAGAGATCCCAAGCCACAAGATAAGGACCCGTACCTACCTGCAGAATGGCGACACCCCCGAAGCAACGGGAAAGCAACCCATCGGACTCGCCAGGGAAGGCAGGAACCTCAACCACCCCCAAAGCCACTGCGACGGAAGAAAGGGGGGAGATCGAGAAAGGGAAAAGGGCCCACCACGACCAAGAAGAAGAGAGGCTACGACTCGACGTCCTGCAGCTGTTGAAAGAGCGAGCCGGCGACAAGAACCTCCTTGCCGACCTGCGGAGCTTCATAATCGACCGAGAGATGGCAAGGAGCGAAGAAGGCTCGGACTCCGAACTCGAGGAGCTGGACTCGGTGAGTGGATCGCCCAAAAGGGCACTTCCAACGGCCACCGAGTCCCAAAGCCCCGCTCTAAATTTGAAACGGCGGCCATCTTTGTCCACGTGGTCGGACAAGATGGCCGACCCCCAACCAATCAACAAACAAAATTCAAAATGGCCGGCGCGCGAAAAATGCCGGACCATAAACCATGGTGAAAGTGACCGGGGAGAGGGGACCGAATCCGACTCCGACCCCTGGTACACCCCCAGCGAGCGGCAAGTGGATAGGGCCATGAAGATCCTTGCCGCCGCCTTTGGCCCAGGCCTCAAAATCACTAAAGAGAAGCCGGAGAGGCCAAAACAAAAGGGAAGACGAGGAGAGGGGCAACGAAGCACCCACCCGAGAGCCACCGACGCCCGCGACAACTCACCAGCCCACCTTTGCACCCCAGGGACACCGCGCCTCCGATCGCCCAGGCCGCACACCCCGGACCGCATGGATTGGGGCAGCTACTTACAGCCATCGCCGGAGCCCCAGCGCCACCATGATCTTCATTCCGGAGAAGCAGCCGCTGGACGACGCCTTCCGGAGCACACTTGGACCCCCAAGGCCGAAGCCGAGGCCTACCCGACCGACAGAGGCCTCTACAGCGGAGCCGCGATGAACAGGTCCTTCCACAGCGACGGCGGAGCTGAAATGGACTTCGTGCATGCGCTCTTCCGCCTAGAGGAAGAAAAAAGAAAAAAATTACAAAATGGGACTTTTAAACTACCGGCAAGCGTTCCCATGCCTTACTGCTGCTATAGGCACATAAGGAACCATGGACAGCAGCCAGCAGTAAGTAATTTTACTAATAGTGCTGGGAACTTACCTGTTGACTTTCCCAAGTTGAGAATGGATGGGGGCAATATCCTAGAGTGGTCACAGCAACTCCAAGTGGTATTCCTAAAAGAGAATATGTCTCATTTTATTAATGATCCCCCAGAGAGACCATGGTCTTTAGAGCTGGATTGCATGCACCATAGGGCATTCTATCTTTTAATTGCAAGCATATCACCCACTATTTACCACTGTATTGGACATAACCTCACAGTATCAGAAATTATAGGAAAAATGTTTGGGTTATTTTACAGTGAGAGTGTGTCCACCACCACCCAAATCTCCAAAGACTTCTTTTCTGCCAGACTTAAGCCAGGAACACCCATGAGTGAGCACCTAGTGTCCTTAAGCGGTACCAGGGCAGAGCTACACCTCAGGGGAGAAGTTATTTCTGACCAGATTATGAAGAGCGTAATAATTAACTCTTTAGATCACTCATGGAATAACTTCTTGACACACTTAGATACCGTTAGTCTGGGAATGCTATCCGTGGAGAAGCTATCCAATAAACTGATCGCGGAAGATAATCTGAGAAGGAGCCGCCCCGGCCCTCCCAGAGAACATAAGAGTGAGAAGAGAGTAGTCTTCCAAGAGAGACAACACAACATGCCAGAATGTTATATCTGCGGGTCAAGGGGACACATCAAAAGGGACTGCCCCAAGAACTATAGGGAGAGAGGCAGACCAGAGCACAGGCACAGACAAACGGAAAGGCACACATCGGAAGAAAGGTATAGGCGCAGAGACTCACCCAATCCCAGGGACAGGAGGGGGAACAGAGACAGCTCGCGCGACAGCAGGACAGGGTCATTATACGGGATAGGCGAGCGCACACACATCACATACCAAGACAAAGGCACCAGCTCATGGCTCCTGGACTCGGGAGCCTCCAATCACACCACCTACAATCAGAAGCTACTCTCATCATTCAAGAGGGAGGACTTTTCGATCAAAGTCGCAGACCAAAATCAGGTTAGGGTGACAGGCAAAGGGACAGTTACATTGCCAGGCTTGGGAAAAATAGAGGGGGTACTGCTAGTCCCGGAGATACCCCACAACATTCTAGCCGCAGTAAAGCTTAGCAAGGAATCAGGGGCTGAGGTGACCGTTACAAATGGTTATGTCAAAGTTAGCAAGGATGGGGAAGATATAGGGAGAGTAACCGTCAACCAAGGGTTACCGTACATAACTTTCCATGAGGATGACGCCCACAGCGTGTGCACCAGCTCAGAGGACACAGAGGGCACCGATCAGGGCAGGACTGAGGGAGAACAGGTAGATGGGAGAGAGGTAGATAGTGATGGCGACACGACACAAGAGACACGACACAACAGACACACCCAAAAGGGGCCCTCAATAGGCAAACCCATGCATGACGACTGTGCTCATCTGCTACACCGGAAGCTAGGGCACGCCAGCTTCCCCGTGGTCCAGAAAATGGCCAATTGTACCGAGGGTGTCAAAATAAAGAACTGTGAAAACTACCTCGAGTGCTCGGTGTGCAAATGTTCAAAATTAAAGGTAAAACCCAGGCCCAAGAAGTCGTTACGCGCCGCCAAACAAATATTCGACCTAGTTCACATGGACCTGGTAGGGCCCCTAAGGCCATCCATAAATTACAAGAAAAGATACTTTCTCACCATAGTAGATGACTTTAGTCAATATGGCTTCGTCTATACTTTAAGGAAAAAGGATGAGGCCTTCCAGAAATTCAAAGAGTTTTACAAAAGAGTAGAAACCCAAAACAACACACAGATCAAGCAAATCATGACTGACAGAGGATCTGAGTTTCTATCTAAGGACTTCTCCCATTGGCTCAGGTCCAAAGGCGTGATTCACTTTACGTCGTCCCCGTTTTCCGCTTTTCAGAACGGGGTCGCAGAACGGCGCAACTCCACGCTCCAGACGATGGTCAGGTGTGCCTTAGAGGACGCGGGCATTGGCCAGCACTTCTGGTCTGAAGCCCTGGTCTATTCCAACTACACTCTCAACAGAACATGGTCCAGTGTGATAGACAAAACACCATACGAGCTCATGTACAACAAAAAGCCACAGATAGCACACTTACATGTATTCGGCGTGACCGCTGATGTCCACATACCCAAACAGTTACGCAAAAAAGGGGACAAGGTATCCAAAAGACTGAGGTTTATGGGATACGAGCCAGGAACCAAGGGCTTCAGGTTTGTGGATAGCAATAATAGATTCGTGGTATCTAGGACAGCGACTTTCCATGAGCAAGCCAACTGGTCCAGAATACACTTAAACGAGGTATCCACCAAGCGAGAAGATAGTCCAGTTGAGCAAGCTCAAGACGAAAGCGAGACAGTGGATAGACGGGAAGGGGGTAGGCCCAGGCCCAACCTCCAAGGCATCAAGGTTGAGGGATGGAAGGAGAATCACCCCAAGATAAGTGTAGACTCACTGACACAAAGAGAGGCCAGACATCTGCATGACACTGAGCAGACAGTAGACAGACCGGTCAGGTCTACCAGAAACCAATTGCCAAGAAGGCTAAATGATTACGTGATGCACGTACACACGAATCATGTCACACCCAACTCCTACGAAGAGGTATTGAGACTACCCCAGGAAGAGAGGGCAAAGTGGGAGTTAGCCATGGCCAAAGAGCTGGACAGCCTGAGGAAGCTAGAAGTCTACACCCCAACCAAAGTCCCAGAGGGCAAGAACACAATAGGCACCCGATGGATCTTCAAGATCAAAAACTTAGAGGGTGGGCAAAGCCTATACAAAGCAAGATTAGTTGCCCAGGGGTTTGCTCAAAGGTTCCCGGAGGACTACACTGACACCTACTCGCCCACCGTAAGGACAGAGAGCGTAAAAAGCGCCTTGGTCATCGCATCTCTGCTAGGACTGGAGGTGCACCAGTTTGATGTGCAGACCGCCTACTTGCACGCCAATCTAGATAAAGAGATATACATCAGAGCGCCTCACAGCAAAGAAACCAACAGGGGGGACACCTGGTTACTCCACAAGAGCCTATACGGACTGAAACAATCAGGCAAACGCTAGTACGAATGCTTGGTAGAGGCACTGAAGTCTATGGGGTTCACGGCGACCATAGCTGACAACTGCTTCTTCACCAAGAAGGAGGGGGACTCGCCAGAATACATCCTGGTTTACGTGGATGACATACTATATATCAGCAAGCACGAAGAGAACCGCGACACCTTCGCCAGCAGACTGAGCGAGCACTTCACCCTAAAATACCTCGGAAAGATAAACCGGTACCTGGGGGTGCAAGTCAACCAAACACCAAAAGGTTTCCAGCTGTCACAGAAAGAGAAAATAGAAGAGTTACTCCATAAGTGCAACATGGCAGACGCCAAGGGGTGTGATTCGCCCATGCAGACGGACTTCTTGAGAAACATGCATGATGAATCACCCGGATTTGAAGACAACACGCTGTACAGGTCAGTCATAGGCTCTCTCCTGTATATCGCTAACTGGACAAGACCAGACATTGCCCTATCAGTTAATTTATTGTCCAGACACGTGAGCAAACCCACCACATACCACTGGGACGCAGTGAAAAGGGTGCTAAGATACTTGAAACAAAGTGCCAATGCATGCCTAACCCTAGAGCCTGAAAAATCCAACGAACCCATCCTCTCCTGCTATGCCGATGCTGACTGGGCCGGAGACGCCAAAGGCCGGAAGAGCACGTCTGGATACATATTCTACTTAAATAACAGTCCGGTGCATTGGTATACAGGCAAGCAAATCTTGGTGGCAACCTCGACTACTGAAGCTGAATACATATGCCTCTCCAAAGCCGCCAACAACCTCATCTGGTTCGACGACCTACTGGCCAGCGTGTGGAAAGAACCAGCTTACCCAATAAATATTTACGAGGATAACAAAGCCGCTATAGAAATATCCATGTCCGACGCTGTAGGGCAAAGATCAAGGCACATAGATATAAAATACAAGCACGTGAGACAGCTCTCCAGAATCGGTTTCATAAAGGCCATACACTGCGATACAGAAGAACAGACCGCAGACATACTCACAAAACCTCTGCAGGGCAAACAACACTCACACTTAGTTTCCAAGCTCAACATTCACCACAGGGTACCAACCGGTCAGTCAGGCCTACAGACACAGGTCAGGCATTTAGAGGGGGATTTGTCAGGTATAAATGCCCTACCCGTGCCAGGGACCAGCTATAGATCAGCAGTGCAAGGGTTAACCCAGACACCCACCTGGCCAGCTCCTCCCATAGGCCCCTCCTTACCTGAATCCCCGCCCACAGGTACAAAAGTTGGGCACACTCCTCCATGTTGCTTAGATCCTAATGTAACCAAGTGATGATATGATGAACCTGCAAATAAAAGGAGAGATATTTTACTTGATGACTCAAGTCTCTTTATTGGGCCTGATCCACCAATCCTTGTAACAAAATATGCATCAGCATTCCAACCAGCTCAGCCAATTTTTATGGGGGAAAATGATCTATCATGCCTTTATTTAGGGCTCTAGGAAGGAAATATTATTGGATTTACTTTGGTTTTAATTTGTTTATATTTTTGGGCTCTTTTCTATTATATATAGTTTTTAACTTGCTGTATTTTATAAGCTACCCTGGAAGTTTTGACTATTGGTTGATATACAAAATAAAGCAAGCAAGTAATAAACATGTTTTAGGTATATAACAAACAAATATAAATCAGTGCAGTGCCAAGAATTATGAATCAAGCTCATCTTTTAGTGATTTCATGTATTTTACTTGGAAACACTACAAAAGTATTTGTCATTGGCAGTTTGTAGGATTTTCTTTTTTATTTATTTACCCGTCTTAAAGTCCTGAGATTTCCTGTTGGTGGACAACCCAATACTAATCCAGTTTAGCCATGATTTTCTCTTCAGAACTCTCAGAGTTAGCTAAGGACTGCTTACTATTTGCCATACAGATTTACCATGATCTGTCTTAGACTGCCTCTAAGAATAAAGGCTGCATTCAAGGAACTAACTTAAAAAGTAATATAAAAGTATTCCTCCAAATATTAAACTTCATTAACATTAAGGTAAATTAAAGTTCTACCCCTCAGGGAAAACCTTGAATGAATAAATGGGCCTTCAAAACTAGCAGAGGGGTGATATTGATATTATTGATATATTTTTGTAGGCTACAGATTCTATAAGAATTGAGCCACAATGGAAGAGACTCTTCCCTCTGTTGAATAGCTGAAACTTAAAGTAACTTGATTTTAGTCTATTAAAGGCTTTAGAATTTTTTAAACTATAACTAAAAGAGCCGAGGTGGCACAGTGGTTAGAGTACAGTACTGTAAGCAACTTCAGCTGACTGCTAGCTGCAGTTCAGCAGTTCAAATCTCACCTGGCTCAAGGTTGACTGAGCCTGCCATCCTTCTGAGGTGCGTAAAATGAGAGCATTTTTGTTTGTTGGGGGCAATATGCTGACTCTGTAAACTGGCTGTAAAAGCACTACTATTACTATAGTATTCACTGGAGTTACTATAGGAGTATGGGAGTCTTCCGCTTATAAGTTAAAATAGTTAGACTATCTTCAAGAATCAGCCCAACACAGTAATCAAACTTAGTCATTTATAGACAATGACAGCATATAAATAAGTGCAGCAAACAAGGCCAACTCCTCTGGATTGGTCTGTAGTTGGTCTATCACTTAAGATGGAGGTAAGGAGAGGGACACAGTCATGTTGAGCTTTTCTGCAAACATAGAACCCAGGGCTCTTTCCTGAACACAGTGCTTTGGATTTCAGGGGACTTTGGATTTAACAGTCTACAACCTATCTAGATGACTTGTTTCCCTTAACTACAATACTACATCCCCACCCCACCCCAGAATAAATTGCAGTTTATTCACCCTCAGATAATCCCTCTACCAAGTCAAAGGAACTGTTAGAACGAAAATAAAATTAAGGACAGAAGAGAAAGGGCAATGATGCTGGATGAGAGAAATCAAAGTGACTATAAGAAGTAAATCAGGACCGGCAATCATGGATGATGACTGCTGACACCTCAATTCCAGAAACCTGATTCCAGACATGACTAGAACTACTTCTGCACATGGTTTCTGCACATAATGGATGGTGAAAAGTTTCCTCAATGATCTGACTTTACAATAGTCAAGCAAGAAACTAAATCTTTCCAAAAGCAGAACTGATTAGAACTTGAAAGGACCATTCCTGGAGTTGTTTAGAGAATCAGATGAGTTGGGAGGGAATTGTTTAAATTAGCAAGACATAAGCCTGATTTCCAGATATAGATGATAACATTTAAAATTAGCACATAATAACACACATGTATCACACTTAACTTGGTTGTGCCCATCCTGGTAATAATCTCTTTTGCCTGCAAAGTTATTGTTTTGGTTTCTTTCTCTTCTCTCTGAGTTTCTGACAGCCACTTTGTTAATATTATTTTGATAATGTGTTTCTTTTAGATTCCGGTAATATTCACACCAGAGCCATATGGATTGGGGGTTAGGGCTCCCCACTGTGTAGCTCGGTACATTGCATCTGTAACTTCAACCAGTTCCAGTGTCTGCTGCCATATGGTGTGCCAAGCTCAGTGTAAAATGCTTCCTGCTCTCATTCCGGAGGTCATTATTAAAATTACCACTGTCCAATTTGTGAATTATAACCAAATAGCTTGGGGATGGAAGGGAAAGATAGCACCTGTTATTTCCATATCTTTTCATTTGTTATATCTGAATCTCGTCCATAATTATTTTAGTCCATTAGCTTGCTATTTGCATTCAGTCTTGATAAATAGTTGTGTTTTTGTCACTGTGATGGTCAGTTATATACTGCATGTTAATCCCTTTTGTGATTTGAAACATGTCTTTTATGTTGATAATCCTCCAACTATTCTGGAGATTTTTCCATTCAAGCCATGAGAAATTCATTGGCATCACCTACCCAATAGGATTGTTGAGGAGATAAAATGAAAGGCAATCTCTATGTCAACGGCTTTCAGCTCCTGAGAAAGGTAGGCTAAAAATCTAATAAATACATGCATGCACACATTCATAGAAACCCATCAATATGGGGGGATATGCAACATTTTGAAAAATGCAAAAAAGGAATAAGAAGAAATGAGCGAAAGGAATAAGAGGCATAAGAAAAAAATTAATATAATATCGTTAAATTTAGTTTACACCACTACTCACTTTTATCTTTTTATCCTCGCAAACATCACCTCCATATATCATTGCACACATTACCTTTTGTTCTTTAAATTCCTCATCTTTCTCTGTTTGACGATCTCATCAGCTTCATCCAACCATGACTTTCTTAGTCTTCCGCTCCTTCTTAACTCATTAACCTTCTTGTTTATACACACACACACACACACACCCTTCTTAAAAACACCATTCCCATTTCATTCAATTGACTTTTATATTTCTCTTGAAAGACCTATCCCTCATTTTCATTTAACATAGAGGGCTGAAGCATGTTCATATACAAAACAATTTTTGCTCTTTTCAACAAATATTCCTTCTTCGTAGCAGAGTACATATCTTATCTTTTTACCAGCATTTGCAGATCTTATAATGTTCCTAATTTCACTAAATATTTTATTAATATATAAACATTTATCTACCTGCTGTGATTTTCAGTTACACTCTAATATCACCACAAACATTCCTTATATATTTATTCATATACACTTTGTACAAGGAGGTGGATATCACAGACCCTTGCCATATCCCATGCTCAACATTTAACCATTCATATTAATACATTGTTCATCTATATCTGTGATGGTGAACCTATGGCATGTGTGATGGAAGTGGCACGCAGAGCCATCTCTCCAGGCACACCAGCCATCGCCTGTTGGTCTTCCAGGTTCCAGCGCGCACATGCACGTAGTAGATTTCACCTTTGATGTGGACGTTGTTGTAGGAGATGATCAGACTGAGCCCAAGGGAGGGCATCAAACACGTCATCAGTCATGAGTCCTTATGTGGACACAAGAGATCTACAGTAAGTCCAGCCCACTTTGAATTCCTTTGACTCTTATTAACTACCAATTTGCTTTGGTCATTAGAAGCTCAGATTCTTGTAGACACCTTATGCTTGCAATAAATCTTTATACCCATTTGAAGTACCTGGATCTTCTGATTTCCCTGCCATTTGATAGCTGTTTTCTTATTGCTGGATATCTATCATTGTCACATGAAATCAAGATCACATCATTTTATGCAATGGGAAACCCACACCTATATTCACTGTGCACTCCCATTTTTTCTACATGTATATCAGTAGACTAAATGCAAGTAGCAACAAGAACAAAGCAAGCCCTTCTAAAATTAAAAACACTTGAATTCATTTCAGAGCCATGCTGCCTATTAGGCACAAAGTAGCATTTTTTTCTTTTTCCATGATTTCTTTTTAACCTTCCAATTAGGGTCATGTGACCTAGGGCAACTTATGATCCATGAGATGATTCCACTCTTTCCACAACAAACCTCCATTTGCAATATTTTTATCTTAAAAAGAGACAAGTGTCAGGCTGAGCCTGAGGGAGGAGGGTCAAATGCTTGTTGCACCCACAAGAGATTTAAACCCAGCCCACCTTGAATTCCCTTCTATTCTTAACTCCCATTAATTTCCCTGGACCGTTAGTAGTTCAGATTCTTGTAGAGAGCTTAATCTTACAATAATTTTTATACACATTTGAACTTCCTGGATCTCCTGATTTCCCTGGTGCTTGACACATCCATAAGAAGGGGACCGAGGCCAGTTTTCTTCTTAACTGAACAGAGGAAGGCAGTTGACTCCTCCAACATCTCATGGTAGTCTGTCCTGGGAAAGCAGAATTTTTCTTTGGCTTTGACTTGTCTGAAATATTATTAAATGAACGTATGTATGGAGAGTAACTTCATGAAAACTAAACATCAATTAAATATTTTATTTCATTACATTGGCATTTTTTTTCACAATATTGCATTGTTTTCCAAAGTATAGAAATGTTTGTGTACATAAATCTGTCTCATTGCTTCTTTCCCAGCCCCTTAATTTTTGTAACATGTTGCCTTCCAGGTTTTACATTAGAATCACAAATTTCTTTTTTATTACATCCCAGAGCATCTTAGCTAGGCTTCCTGCTGATCCCAGTGTGATCAAATACTTGTTACATTTTAATCACTGCTGAGGATTTTGTTTTAATTACACACACACACACACACACACACACACACACACACACATGCACACACACAAAAATATTTCCAGATTTCATTAAACAACATTCATTTCACCTCCTTCTCTAAATATAGTACTCTTGAGCTCGCCAATGGATAATATAATTTTTGGAAAAGAAAGAAAGGGAGGGAGGGAGGGAGGGAGGGAGGAAGGAAAGAAATAGAGAGAAAAGAAAGAAAGAAAGAAAGAAAGAAAGAAAGAAAGAAAGAAAGAAAGAAAGAAAGAAAGAAAGAAAGAAAGAAGAAATAAATTATGGGGGAAGGGTTGCAGACTTTTTTTGAAGAAGTCTGCTTCCTGGACTAAACTAAACATCAGAGGATGGCACTCCCTATCTTCTACACACACACACACACACACACACACACACACACACAGAGAGAGAGAGAGAGAGAGAGAGAGAGAGAGAGAGAGAGAGAGAGAAAACTATTTCCAGATTTCATTAAACAACATTCATTTCACCTCCTTCTCTAAATATAGTACTCTTGAGCTCGCCAATGGATAATGTAATTTTTGGAAAAGAAAGAAAGAGAGAGAGAGAGAAAGAGAAAGAAAGAAAGAAAGAAAGAAAGAAAGAAAGAAAGAAAATAAATTATGGGGCAACGGTTGCAGACTTTTTTTAAAAGAAGTCTACTTCCTGGCCTAAACTAAACATCAGAGGATGGCACTATATCTTCTACACACACACACACACACTTTTTCTTGTTCAACCTAATAACAATTTTTAATCATGAAAATGACCAGGCTGAGCCTCAGGGAGGAGGGTCAAATGCACCATTAGTCATGAGTTCTTGTTGCACCCGCAAGAGATTCCCAGCCCATCTTGAATTCCCTTCTATTCTTAACTCCCACTAATTTCCCTTGACCGTTAGTGTTAGATTGGTGCAGGGAGAAGAAAACATGACTCAGCAGAGGTCCATTCAGCACTTTATTCAGCTCATGTGGAACTGCCAGCTGAGCTGCCGAGCCCTCCTTATATACAGCTCCAGCAAGCTAGCCGGCCAATGACATCCATTTAAATTTCCCGCCGGTGGATGCCCATATAAAGACACAACATCCCTCCTAGTTCTCAGTCTGTCAATCCATGGCCGATGTAGGTCACGTAGTTGTGCAGGTAAGCGGGGCATCTACTAGCCCTACTTGACCTGCGCGGTTCAATTCTTGCTTTGTTGTTGAACTGGATGGGTCGGGCTCCTGCCCTCTCCAGTTCCCGACATGGAATCACCTGGAACTCGGCCGTCGAGTGCACTGGGTCCTGCCTAGCGCCTCTGGCTGGGGTTGTTGAATTGTCCTGTGGGTGGCAGAGTCCCTCTCCCTGGCTGAGATGACGGAGACTCGGCCGCTGAAGTTGGCCTTGGACCTGGGCTGGGCAGCTGAACCGTGGTAGGTCCTTGAGTTCTTTCCTCCCTTCTTAAGGCCCCTGGCGGACTGTTGTGGCGGGGCGTCCCTGTGGCTGTGGTTTCGGTTGATGCGGTGTTTGTCACCGGCTGACCCTGCCAGGGTGGCGGTGGTCGCTGGTGTCATCAGGGTGGTGTGGGTTTCCCTTGCCTGGCGGGTGCAGGTCCCTCTCGCCACAGAGGCGGCCCTCCACGTCAGGGTGGTGAGGGTCAACTCGGTCAGGGTAGTGTAGGCCTACCTCGTCGGGGTGCTATAGGCCTACCTTGTCAAGGTGGTGTAGGCCTACCTTGTCGGGGTGGTAGAAGTCTACCTCGCCGGGGTGGCACAGGCCTACCTTGTCTGGCTGGTCTTTCTCAACTCCCCTCCACCTTTTCTGGAGCTAGTCGATATGCCACCTGCAGGTTCATCCGTTGTCCAGCTCCACTTTGTATGACCTTGGGCCGGTCACTCTCCCAATTAGTCCTTTCAGCCACTTCGGAGGGCCCTGGAAATTTAGTGTGAAGACCGGATCTCTGATTCCGAGAGTCCGCGGCGGCTGGGAATTGTTTTGTTTGCACTGTGAATTGTACTGGGGGTGTAGCCGATTGTAGTCTTCTCCCCATTAGGAGCTCTGCTGGGCTCTTCTTTGTGGTGGTGTGCAGAGTGATGTGCTGGGCGAACAGGAACTTATCAATTTTCTCCTGCCAGTCTCCTGCGCCCATTTTGGTGAGTGTGTCTTTGGTGAGTCTCACCATTTTCTCTACTTGCCCATTTCCTGCCGGCCTGTAAGGGGCGATGAGGGCGTGCCTAATGCCCAGCTCTGCTAAGAAGGCTTCCATGGTCTTGGAAATGAGCTGGGGGCCATTGTCCAAGACCAGGATGTCTGGAAGGCCGTGCATGGCAAACAGCCGGCAGAGTATCTTGATGGTGGCCTCCGTCATGGTGGTGGACATCGCAATTACTTCCAGCCATTTTGAGAAAGCATCCATCACGATGAGGAGAGACTTGCCATCTATTGGTCCTGCAAAATCGATGTGGATTCTTGACCAGGGGCTGCTGGGCGTTTCCCACTCCATTGGCTGAGCTTGCGGTGGCGCCGGTCTCACCTCCTGGCATGGGTCACATCTGGCGATCCATTCCTCAATGTCCTTGTCCACATTGCCCACCAGACATAGCTCCATGCCAGGGCCTTTGTCCTGACAATGCCAGGATGCCCGCTGTGCAGTGTCTCCAAGGTCTTCTTCTGTAGGGTGTGGGGAATCACCACCCTGTCACCCCAGAGGAGGCATCCTTTCATTGTGGAGAGTTCTTATTGTTTCCGAATGAACAGACTGAACTCTTCGTCCACTCTCCCCATTGGCCAGCCCCTCAAGATCCAGGACATGACTTGCCTGAGGGTTTTTTCTCTTTGGGTGTGCTTTGCCACGGTGGTGGATGAAACTGGGCACAACTGGTCATCATCAATATGGAACAGTCTGAGATTGGGTGCCGGGTCTTCCACTGGCTCTTGGATGGGGCATCTGCTGAGGGCATCGGCATTGCAGATGGTCTTGCCAGGTCTGTATCAGCTTATACGAGTAGCCGTCGAGGAAGATGGCCCAGCAGGTCATCCTGGGTGACATGTAGGTGGCGTTTGTTTGTCTCCTGCGAGGAGTCCCAGCAGCGGCTTGTGGTCCATCACGATGGTGAATGCTCTTCCATATAGATATTCACGGAAGCACTTGATGCGATCTACAATGGCCAAGGCTTCCTTGTCCAGCTGGCTGTAGTTGTGCTCAGTCGTGGACATTGTTTTAGAAAAGAACGCAATGGGAGCTTCTGATCCGTTGGGAAGTTGGTGGCTGAGGACAGCCCCAACTCCATATGGCAAGGCGCCACAGGTCAGAAGCAGGGGGAGTGTCTCATGGTACTGCATAAGGACGTTGTCCGAAGAGAGTAATCTTTTGATGTTGCGGAAAGCTGCCTCTTCTTCCTCTCCCCATTTCCAAGGGATCGCCTTCCCTAAAAGTCGATGGAGTGGCTCAGCAACTGCGGCTTTCTGTTTTAAAAAGACACTGTAAAAGTTCAATAGTCCCAAGAAAGCCTGAAGCTCTGCTTTGTTTTGGGGGGCTGGAGCTTCGTGAATTGCTTTTACTTTACTTTTGGTGGGGTGGATGCCTTTGCTATCAATTAGGTAGCCCAGGAACTCGACTCGTGGACCTCAATGATGCACTTGTCTCTCCTGACTCTTAGACCCTTCATCTGAAACCGCTGCAGGGCAAGCCTGAGCCGTTCCAGTAGTTGGGCTTCCGAGTGGCCAAGATGTCATTGAAATAGGGCACCATTCCTGGAATGCCTTGCAGAAGGCGTTCCATCATCGATTGGAAAATGCCTGGGGCAGCGCTGTCTCCAAATTGAAGGCGGTTGCATTTGAATGCGCCCCAGTGAGTGACAATAGTCTGAGCCTCCGCAGTTTTTTCACCGACTGGCAGCTGCTGGTAAGCCTGGTCCAAGTCCAGTTTTGTGAATATGGTTCCATTCCCTAGCGAATGCAACAGATTTTGCACCACTGGGACTGGGTATGCGCTCTGCTGTAATGCCCTGTTAATGGTGCATTTATAATCAGTGCAGATGTGCACAGATCCATCATGCTTCATTTGGGTCACAATGGGGGTCTCCCGTGCAGCATGATCAATTGGCTCCAATATGCCCTGGGTGATTAATTTGCCCAGTTGGGCATCAACTTTAGGCCGGAGGGCGAATGGAACCCTGCGGGGCTTTAGCCGAATTGGAGTAATTGTTGGATCTAAATTGAATGAG
Organism: Arizona elegans; assembly: GCA_022577455.1. Classification (NCBI taxonomy): domain Eukaryota; kingdom Metazoa; phylum Chordata; class Lepidosauria; order Squamata; family Colubridae; genus Arizona; species Arizona elegans. The sequence continues at coordinate 226,027,242 of JAKOOJ010000001.1, forward strand.
ATGGGTTTCCCCAAGAATTTACCTAGGCTGTCCTGGAAGTCCTCCAGGAGCTTGTTGAGTTCGCTCTGTCTGATCTGATTAATCCCGCCAATGGTGAGCCCTAGAGGCTTGAACCACTCCACTCCAAGAAGGGATGGTCGGGTCTCCTTGACGACTGCGATGGGTAGGTCCCCGGAGAAGTCTTTGTAATGGACTCTGAGCTTGGTCCTTCCCAGGATTCTGATTGGATGGCCTCCAAAATCTACCAATCTCGCTTGCATCGGCTTGAGGTGGCTTTTGGCAATCTGCGGCTTGAGTTTCTTGAGCTGCACCCAGTCTATAATAGAATAGGGCGATCCGGAGTTGATCTCCATGGGACATGGTGTCCCTTCCATTTGGACGGTCACGTGGAACTTGTTGGCTCCCTCAGCAGCGGCGTGCACCATGGTCGCTGTTCATGACGGTCGCTGCTAAAAATCCTAGAGATAGGGAATCGATGGGATAACAAAACAGTCCTGCTGAGCAGGACTGATGGACCTCTCTGCTTTTTGCGTAGCCTTCTCCCTCATGCCTGGGGTATTGGGACCATCTGGATGACCGCTTGTTCTCATGGTCGCGGGTTCTGGGAGCCTCCATGACAGGTTCTGCCACCCTGCACACTTCAGCGATGTGGCCCTTCCTCCTGCAACGCCTGCAGGTCACATCCCGCCAGTGACATCTGGCAGGCACATGATCCCCATTGCAGCTGGCACAGTGTTCCTCTCATCCACCATCTTGAGGGTTTTCCCGCTGTTGGGGTCTGAGAACCTTGTGGACGGCCATTTTGTCTTTGGACTCTGATCCCATGGTGGTCTTGTCTGATGAAAGTTGGGGATTCTTGTAGATCTTGTGGATCCCCTTAGACCTCCTCATAGCGGCTACTGCTCTCTCTGACGATTCTGCAGCTGTAGCTTCTTCGATCACATCTCTCAGTGAGACCTTCTTTTGGCTGAGGAGCTTCTTCTGGATCGAAATGTCCCTCATCCCGAAGATGATCCGGTCTCTCAGTTGGATGTCTACATTCTCAAACTCACAGCTGGCTGTGATTGTCCGGAACGCAGATACAAAATCCTTAACAGATTCACTGTCCAGTCGATTCCGCTGGTGGAAATCAAACCGGTTGGCCAGTGGGGTGCTGGTTGGACTGTAATGCTCTTGCAGGACTTCCTGTAGTTCGGTCCAAGGCATCAGCTCAATGTCCCTCGGTGCCACGAGGTCCATGGCCATTTCCAGGACCCCGGAGCTGCAGTGAGCCAGGAACAGGGCTTGCTTTTGGTTGTCGTCCAGATCAGTGAAACCGCTGCCCGCCAGGAATTGTCTGAACCGGACCATGAAGGACTTCCATTTCTCTTGGTTAGGATCGAACAGAGCCAACGAGATCTGTGGTCCAGAGATGGTTCTGTGGTTCAGTTTCAGTGACTTTGCTCAAGTGACTCTTGGTAGATGGTGGCGATCGTGACACGAGGTATGCTGTCGGTTCTTTTGTGTCCTTCATCGTCAGAGTTAGATTGGCACAGGGAAAAGAAGACGCGACTCAGCAGAGGTCCGTTCAGCACTTTATTCAACTCATGTGGAACTGCCGGCTGAGCTACCGAGCCCTCCTTATATACAGCTCCAGCAAGCTAGCTGGCCAATGATATCCATTTAAACTTCCCGCCAGTGGATTAGCCAACCACCGGCGGATGCCCATATAAGGACACAACAGTTAGTAATTCAGATTCAGCCTAATAACAATTTTTAGTCATGAAACTTACAGGTTGGAAAACAAAAAGCAAGATAAGTTAAATAAAATAGTCACAGGGAACATCCAGCTGGGATGAATCCCTTCTCTATCTGGCAGGCTTGGAGAAAAGGCCCATAAAGGAGACCTTCAGTGAGATGTTTTACATAAACTGGCAATAAGAGATCTCAACAATTGGCGCTCCAAACCAGACTATCTCATCAAGTCAAATTCAAAATAAAATAGCTGTAGCACTGCCTTAGGTGCAGAGGGCGGATAAAGAGATTAGCCATGGCAATATAATCACTTCAGAAGAAAAACATCTAATTACTTCTTAATTACACATTCCAATACTTCCAGTAAGCTGAAAGGAGGCCTGGCCGGCAGAGAAAAACCAGATGTCAGCCTGTATTTGGTGGAAAGATCTTGATTCTACGAAGGTCCTGATTCTAGGATGATAGTGAATTTGGAGTGATAATAAACGTCTCACAACATAATCAGATGCTACCAGGTTACACTGAGCAGAATAACTCTGCCTGTCTAATGCACAGCCAACCTTTTGCAAAGTAAGGTGCTCCTAGACTGACAACATGATGACTTCGACTTACAGCAGTTATTTTATTTAGATTTGATTTGAAGTTATGATAGCACTGAAAAAAATGACTTGTGACCATTTTTCACACTTAGGACCATTGCAACATTGCAGGTCATTGCAGGTCATGTCATCAAAATTCAGGCACTTGACAACTGACTCATAGTTGCAGTGTCCCGGGGTCAGGGGTTCACCGTTGCAACAAGCAAAGTCAATGGGCAAGCCCAATTCACTTAACAACCATGTTAGTAATTTAACAACTGCAGTGATTCACTTAACCGTTGCAAGAAAGGTTGTAAAATGGGGCAAAATTCACTTAACAACTGTCTTGCTTAGCAACAGAAACACAACAGCCTCAGTTGTGGTTGTAAGTCAAGAACTACCTATATACAGATTGAGTCCTTTCTGCCCCCATGGACTTTAAGATCTTAGAAGGCACATAGATGTTCTCTAGTATAAGCCAAGTATTCAGTAAAGCACTAAGCACTGCTCCATGTATTTCAGTTCTTGTTATTGGGTAGATTAAAGATAAATGGATCACTTGCCTATTCCAGAAAGCAGTCAGGGCCAACCTTTTAAATGCCTTGTCAAAGTATGTATAACTGGCTTTGTAATATCTTTCTATCATGCAGAAAGTAAATGATTTTTACAATGTCTTTGGCTTTCCCGTACTTGATTTTGTCAGGTTGACAGTGTGAGGCTCCCTCTGAAGCAAACACATAACAATCTGTGTCTTATTGCATATGTCTCATGGTAAAAGGCAGAGTCAAACCAACTGTGGGACATGAATGGCCAGTGACAAGCAAACATTGGTAAATCTGGTTTTTATCCAGTTTTGATCCCATCTCATACATCAATGATGAGGGTGAAAATTGTTGAGTATTCTGCTAAGCAAGAAGGGTATTAGTGACAAGAACGTTTAAAATGGCTATGCATCTAATTGATACTACTTGACTCCACCTTGTTTAATGTTCTTTCTACAATATATAGTAGTAAGACTGAAGGAGTATAAATATGCATTATATAGAATCCTTGAGGTCCGCTTATTTAGAATTACCTATTTTTTGGACTATAAGACGCACCTAGCTTTTGGGGAAGAAAACAAGAAAAAAAAATCTGCCTCTGCCTCCCAGCATCCATCTGGTATTCATCTGGCCTGTTCGGCATGGCCCATTCTCTGTCACTGTGGCCCATTCTAGAACAGCTGATTGGCACCCCACCAATCCCCCTCCTCAGACATTTCCATCTACTTTTTTTGGGGGGGAGTGCATCTTAAACTCTGAAAAATATGGTATTTGTAAAACAATGACCTGAAATATTGTCATCAACAGAGGTTTTGTAACATTGTATTCCAGCAACATTGAAAAATGAAGCACAGGATTCAGGTTTCCAACTATTTTCCTCACTGTCAATCTGCTAAATAATGAGAGTTCAGTTGATGACCCCACATCTTCCTGAGAATTTTGCCGTTATGAACACAAGACATCAAAAACATCTAAAAGGTCCACGAGGCTCTTGCTATTTCTTGGTTATGATTTTATGCAATTTTTTCTAGTATTGATTCTTAAACAACTTGAAGGTGTGCGTTATGGTGGCTTCTAAACATTTCTCCTTTCTGCTGATTGACTTCCTGGGTTTTTTAAAAAAGATATAGAGCCAACGGAGCGAAATTTTCAAGAACCTAGGTTTTTTTGTGACTTCCATCTTGCCAAACCTCCAAATAAGTCAGAACAAGTTAAATAGCATCTACAGGATTTCCTTTTGCTGATTCATCATCTCCTCTCCTCTCCTCTCCTCTCCTCTCCTCTCCTCTCCTCCTTTAAAAAAAAAAATCTAAATAAGTACCAACTGGTTTGATGGATGGAAAACACTGATTTTTTTTCTTGGAAATAAGCCACCAAATATTATCTCAGTTCAAGAATAGTAGGAACAACAGCAATTTTCCTCAGAATTTTAGTACTCAGGGACTTAATTTATAGTGTCATTTTACTTTACCATTGTTCTGTTATCATATAAAACATGTCTTCTGAATCATAAAGACATTCCAACCATATCAATCAAAGACAACAATTGGCAAATTAAAACTTTTTTAAAATCTTAACAATAAAGAGATACTTAGAGAACTAGACCTGATTTCTGGGTTTCTTCTCTGCTAATGTATTAGCCCAGAAACTTACTTTCCTTGATTTTTAGAACTGCATGCTTGAGTATTCTTTGTTTGCCTTAATTTCGATTTCATGTGGATGAAAACATTCTTCTTTTAAAGCACTCAGAAGTGTTGTAGCTCTTGGGATTTCAGACTTCGTTGCTATGCTTATTTTTTTTAAAAGAAAACATTATTTTAATTTTTTAACATTTAGCAAATAACAATCATAAAAGTGACAGCTGTTAATGTAAAACAAATTACAGTGAAATGGACTGAGATTTTCCACTTTGCATGAAGTTTACAGAAAAAAGAAAGAGATTCAACATAAGGAGATTGAAAGGAAACTAAGAAATGTGTGAGAGATAAAGCAGTAGGTAAACCTGCCTCCTGGAGTCATGGATCCCCAGTCATTGGAAGCTTTCAAACAAAAGTTAGACAGACATTTGTCTAGGACAGTGATGGCTAGTCTTTTCTGGACCGAGTACCCAAAGCAAGCATGCGGCCAAACCCCCAAAATGCAGTGTGTGCATGGCCCCTGCATGCTCTCCACCCCTGCCCCTGCCCCCACCCCATGCCCTGCCCCCACGCATGTGCATGCGGCTCCCCATGCATGTGCCCAACCCCTCTTGTGCATGCGCATGTGGACCCACAGCACATACCCTACCCTCGTGGATGTGTGACAGAGACCTGACAACCAGCTGCCTGGCAGGAGGCACACGCACATGCACGAGATGATGGCTCGCATTCCCACAGAGAGGTGCCATAGGTTCATCATCACGGGTCAAGGAGGTTTTCTTCTCTGAGCAGGTTGGACAAAAAGATTTCCAAGACCATTTCCAACTCTATGATTTGTAGAATTCTGCAGTTTTACAATTCTATATGATACCTATTCCAATTGTACTACCGTATCATGTGAGCATCAGGGGATTCCTATCACAGTAGCAGTTATATACCACTTCATAGTGCTTTACAGCACTTTCTGGGTGGTTTATAATATCAGCATATTGCCCCCAACAATCTGGCTTATCATTTTACTGACCTTGGAAGGATGCAAGACTGAATCAACCTCAAGCTCCATCAGGATCAAACTCTAGGCTGTGGGCAGAGTTGGTTAGAATACTGCATTCTAACCAATGTGCCACTAGGGCTCCTTCCCATCAAGCACAGATATGGGTTCTAAGATTTCTCTTCAGAAGTCATATTATTACTTTCGTATCTGAGGTAATTTGATTGAGCAAACCAATAGGGCATACCAAAGTTGCTATGTATTTCTGGATATGCCCATTTCTCTTTTGTGACGTGCTTCAAAAGTCCGTTTCAATCACTCTTTTGTCAAAGCTTTGTTTAGATGTACTTGATTGTGTAGCTGAAGTGGTGAATCTCTGGCTCTATAGATGCTCTATTGCTCCCAGCATCCTTCATTATTGAACTTGCTGACTGTGACTGCTGGGAATTGTAGCTCAGAAAGATTTGTAAGGCCACAGGTCTCCCTCTCCACAAAGTATAAAGCTTCACTGTCAATTTACTACTCAAACAAATTTCCATGGAGCTTAGCAAATACTTTTTTGGAGCAAATACATTTTTGATAAGCACATATTGAAAGTAGATGGATTAAATTAGATCTTTTTTCAACTCTCCCATGTTATTTTTTTATTATTATTTTGTTTTCATGAACTCTGCTTCCAATACTTTAAATGATATGCCATTTCTAAAGCTTCGTCATTATGATTACATACAGAGAAAGTTTTGTCTAAAGGAATGGGATATTCTTATTAGGACTGTAACATTACTGAACTGTGGACAGATGGACAGACAGATGGATGGATGGACAGATGGACAGATGGATGGATGGAAGGAAGGAAGAGAGGAAGAAAGGAAGGATAAAGAAGTAGAAAGAGAGAGAGAAAGGAAGAAAGGAAGGAAGGAAGGAAGGAAAAAAGAAAGAAAGAAAGAAAGAAAGAAAGAAAGAAAGAAAGAAGAAAGAAAGAAAGGAGACCAATATATAAATGATACTCTTATAGGTAGTCCTCAACTTATAATAGTTAATGTAGTGACTGTTCAAAGTTACAACATCACAAACAAAACAGACTTATGACCATTTTTCACACTTACAACTGTTGCAGCATTCCTATGGTCATGTGATCAAAATTTAGACAGTTGGTGACTGACTCATATTTATAATGGTTACAGTGCCTCAGGATCATGTGATCCCCTTTTGCAACCTTCTGACAAGCAAAGTCAATGGGGACGCCATATTCACTTAACAACCACATTACTAACTTGACCCTTAACCACAGACGTACTATTTCAGCTGCACTATTACAGACATGAGATCATAATGACCTCAGTAACAAAAAGGCATTTGTGGTTGGATTTAAAAATTGATGTACATTTAACACCACAAAAACTAAAGAACTTATAATTGACTTCAGGAGGAAGAGAGATGTACATCTGCCATTGTACATAAATGGTGAGGAGGTGGAGAGGGTGGGTAGTTTTAAATTTCTGGGGATTTATATCTCAGAGGACCTCTCATGGATTATGAATGCTAACATGCTTGTGAAGAAGGCACAGAAGAGGCTGTACTTCCTGAGAATGCTCAGGAAGATAAATCTATCTCAGCATCTACTTCTGTCCTACTATCGCAGCACCATTGAGAGTGTCCTGACATATATCATTCTTGCATGGTATGGGAGAAGATCTGTAACGGACACAAATGCTCTACAGAGAACCATTAAAACTGCCCAGAATATCATCGGACTCCAGCCACCGGCCCTGGACGACATCTTCGAATCTCGCTGTTTGAGAAAGTTGCATAACATTCTCAGAGACTCTTCCCATCCTGCTTACAATCTTTTTGGACTGTTGCCTTCTGGCAGAAGATACAGAACAATTAAAACTCGGACCACACGTTTTCTGAATAGTTTTTATCCCAGAGCTATAATTGCACTCAACAATGAACTAAGGGGCCAACATCAGTGAGCTGATGGACAGTAGTACTTGGTCTGTTGTGTGGATGTTGGGGTGGTTTTGGGGTGGGGAATTGTGGTGGGTGGGAGTGTGTTTGGGGATTATTATGTGTGTTGGACCTGGTCTTTGGGTGTTAAGTGAATTTTGTTGTATGGGTATACTGTGTATACACGTACAATGACAATAAAGTTATTTATTTATTTATTATGTATAGAGCAGTAAACAAAAAAAATGTATTGATCTCTATCAAATGCACATCGCGCAGGTCACTTTTTCTTTCTCCATACTTGAACTTCAATTTTTCTCCTCTAATTTTTACATTGGTCCACTGAATGATGGCACTAATAATTTCTTTAGAAAATAATAATTTCCAAATCTCTAAGGGAGTAAGTGAATTTCTGAGATTTCTAGCTGCTGGCCGTAGTCCAGGTAATTGCACAACAATATTGTGACTAGCAGTTCTGGATCTATTGCTTTCAAAAAGCGCAGAAGACCATTTGAATTTGTTCTTGCCATATGAATTATTGCATGATGTAGATTGTACCTGGTCATCAATTTCATTGGGAGTTTCATCATCGCTGATGTCAGAATCGGCAGCGGCAGCAGGTTTGTTCTGTCCCCGTCTCCACACACACACACACACACACAGCCAGCCGAGGGTTAATGGAAGCACTTGGCACGCACAGTTTGTTATCAAAAACTTGGCAGCAATACGAGCACTGACTGCCAAGTGCTTTTACTTCAATAAACAGGAGTATCCCTTCACCAGATAAACAGAAATACACACAGTTTGCAAATAGTCCAGTTCAAAACAAGAAACCTTCGGCAGATTCAGGTGTTGTTCAAAGTGACTAGCCAGAGTTAGTTTTTGTCCGTCATAGAGTCTTAAATGGCCACCACACTCTCTTATATAGTCTCTGGGGTGTGGTCCAGTGACTCAGCCTAATCCCTGGCACGCCTCCTCAACTGCTGCAACCGTTTATCACACCTTCATTGGCATGGATCCAGGAACGACAGATCGCCTCCATCGTTATCATCGGAGACACCTGGCTCCTGGCTAATCTCCTCTTCCTCAGACAGCACCTGAGGTAGTGCCAGAGGGGAGGGGCCTGGAGACGGAGGCCTGGCCGACTCCTCTCCTTCATGTTCGGAGCATTCTCCCTCCAATAAGATAAGCTCGGAGGACGGAGCCACAACAAGGTTCCTCATCATCCATTACAAACTTTTTGTCACAATCTGATTCCATTTCACTCAGATCACTCTCTGCTTCTCCATATCATTTTAGAACAGTTTCTTCGAAGTTTGGATCACCAAACCATACTCTTTTTGGGAGAAAACATGGCCCTGACATTATAAAAAACAATACGTTAACAAAGATCTGCGGTCAAAATGACTGAAACTCAAATTCAAATGCTGCTACAGAAAACACCAAATAACTGACGCAAGCGTGATGCTGCGTACACTCTTATTAGTGGAAAAACAAAAGCTATTCACCACCGGAATGATCCATTTTTTAAAATAGGAATGTTCTGAACATTTTGGAAAACAGTTGCCGTCACTATGAACTCGGGTCTGTAGTTATGGGGTTAACAGCTGCAAGGCTTCATTTCATGACTGTGGCAAGAAAGTTTGTAAAATAGGGCAAAACTCACTTAACAAATGCCTCACTTAGCAACATAAATTTTGAGCTCAAGTGTGTCATAAATCGAGGATTACCTATATTCTATTGTGACATTTATTGTGATATGCTGTGGTGGTCTCTCGAAGACAGCTATGAATCAAATCATTGGTTTCGTGCAACTGTACAACTCAACTCAATTCAACTCAATTCAAATCAAATCTTTATTCTCAGTGCACAATATATGTGCAATGAGATTGGTTGAGCTCAGGGGTGGGTTCTAAATTTTTTTACTACTGGTTCTGTGGGTGTGGCTTATTTTGTGCGCGTGGTTTGATTGTCATGTGACAATTCCTTAGGATTTAGCAGAGGTACTGGTCTACCAGGCTTTTAACTGCCTGCAGAGCCCTACCAGTCTACCCATTTGTTTTTGGGGCATTCTGGTCTACCACCACACTGCCTTTTACTGCTGATCAGCTGTAGGGGGCCCTTTGAAGTGCTTCGGCAAGAGTTTAAACAGTTTTTTTCCTTCTAGCTGATCAGCTGGGACTCAGGAGGCAGCAAATAGATTGGGGGCGGGGCCAGGCAGAGGTGGTATTTACCAGTTCTCCGAACTACTCAAAATTTCCACTACCAGTTCACAAGAACTGGGGAGAACCAGTAGCAATCCACCACTGGTTGAGCTACCTCAGTGTACCCTCCTCCCCAACACAGTACAACTCACAGTGAAGACAGAAAATCCCTAACCCAATAAATCACATTAACAAAACACCCAGTCCTATTGTACCAGTGTGTACATGTTACACATTGCGCCAGTCCTGCAGTCCATCATATAAAGACTTCCAACCTTATGCAATTTCCCATCTTGGAATTTTACAGACAGTAAAGCATTTGCTTTTACAAGGAAGACGTTGCTACTGCATAACATTAAACGCTAACAGATCAGGGGTGGGTTCTAATTTTTTTTACTACCGGTTCTGTGGGTGTGGATTATTTTGTGGGTGTGGTTTGATGGTCATGTGACAGTTCTTTAGGATTTAGCAGAGGTATTGGTCTACCAGGCTTTTAACTGCTTGCAGAGCTGTACCGGTCTACTTATTTATTCTTGGAGCGTTCTGGTCTACCTATTTGTTTTTGGAGGCACCAGTCTACCCATTTGTTTTTGGAGGCACCGGTCTACCCATTTGTTTTTCGAGCACACTGGTTTACCACCACACTGCCTTTTAACACTGATCAGCTGTAGGGTGGCCCTTTGAATCCCTGCGGCAAGAGTTTAAATAGTTTTTTTTTTCCTTCTAGCCAATCAGCTAGGACTCGGGAGGCAGTGAATAGATTGGGGATGGGGTCAAATAAAAGGTAAGAATAATGGGGGTGGGTGGGTGGGAGGGCCCAGATCCTGAACAAAGAGAAGGGGTTCTGTGATGTCATATTGTCACTGCTACCGGCTCGGCAGAACCGGACCGAACCCGGAGGAACCCATCACTGTAACAAACACTATGGTGACATTTGCATATATGACTTCTGTGTTGCCATGCTATTCCATATCTTGTCTGGAAATGCTGAGATTTTGTCCTTCTGCTTATGCAGCTTAGTTATGGTGGTGGGAGGGAGGCTGATCTGCACAAAGTGGGACTTACTAAAAGTTAGGAAATGGTGTGTGTGTGTGAGAGAGAGACAATGCTCTTTATATTGATGGTCTTGATGCCGTGTTCATTTGTGAACATTGACAAACCTGTGCAATCATTCCAGAGAATGCAGAGTGCTTCCTTCAGACAGGAAGGGAGGTAATTACATACTGCCTGACATGCAATTTTCCTTCTGTGTCAGAATAGAGATCTATTTACTTTCTTATCTGCAACTCTCCTCTCTTTTTTTATATGCATTTTTGCGGGGCCAGAAAAGAAAGGAGCCAATACCTTTCTCTTTAGGGAGGGCTGCACTTAAAGACAAAAGTAGCTGCCAACCCAGATTCTTCTGTCATTCTGTTCCTAGCCATTTTATTGCTTGTGTCATGTCAGCATTTACCCACAGGTCACATTACTGTAGCTACAAGCTCACCCTATCTCTCCATGAATCTCTGGTAGCTAAATGCATTTCTTAGCCCAGCACAGCGATCTCAAAATGGCCTGTCCAAATGACATAATTTGCCTTTGACATATTTGCTCCCCGAAGACCTGAAAATAAAAGCTTGAGCCCAGTCAACACAGAGAGCAACGTAGGCATGACGGTCGCTGCTAAAAATCCTAGAGATGGGGAATCGATGGGATAACAAAACAGTCCTGCTGAGCAGTCCTTTGAAGAAATTTTCTATTGAACAGAATGCTTCAAAGCATTTCACTTTGGCTATCACACAACCCAGATGAGAGGGCTTTCATTTTTTGCTCCTGGAATTAATCTTCCAGCTTCTCCTTTCATCAGAAGGTGAATTCAGAATAGCGAGAGCAGAAAGAGTATTTGGTAGAGCCCTTTTCACTGGTGGTGTTCATGCTTTGAAAAGTTCTGGGTTTATTTATTTTCTTTAAAAAAAACAAGAGTCGTTCCGTCTTTTCTCGCTGGCCACCAGCACAGTCTCTGCTTTATATAGCTTTCATCACCATCTGGGAATGAGGGAATAGAAAAGATAAATTGTCAAAAATAGAGTCGGAGTTGCCAATCACCAGCTGAGTGCCCTCCCAACAAATTTAAATGTCCAGTATTTGCAGTCAGGTTGGCTACTGTGGAGCAGATGCAAATTTTTCACCCAAATACCGAGCTAAATTTGAAGGTCCTATTAAGCTTAAGTTTCTCACAAACATTAAGAGAGGCAAATGAAAGAACAATAATAGGCATAATTTGGTATTCTTCAATAAGGTAAAGGTAAAGGTTCCCCTTGTGCATATGTGCTAGTCGTTCCCAACTCTAGGGGGCAGTGCTGATCTCCGTTTCAAAGCCGAAGAGCCAGTGCTGTCCGAAGACGTCTCCGTGGTCTGTGGCCAGCATGACTAAATGCCAAAGGTGCATGGAACGCTGTTACCTTCCCACCAAAGGTGGTCCCTATTTTTCTACTTGCATTTTTATATGCTTTCAAACTGCTAGGTTGGCAGAAGCTGAGACAAGTAATGGGAGTTCACCCCAGTACTTGGCACTAGGGATTCAAACAGCTGAAGTGAAAACCTTTCAATCGACAAGCTCAGCGTCTGAGCCACCACATCCCTGCTTCAATAAGCACCCTACTATTAAGTTCTCAGAATAGCATAGCATAGCATAGCATAGCATAGCATAGCATAGCATAGCATAGCATAGCATAGCATAGCATAGAATAGAATTTTATTGGCCAAGTGTGATTGGACACACAAGGAATTTGTCTTGGTGCATATGCTCTCAGTGTACATAAAAAGACAAGATACATTCATCAAGAATCATAAGGTACAACACTTAATGATAGTCATAGGTTACAAATAAGCAATCAGGAAACAATATCAATATAAATCGTAAGGATACCAGCAACAAGGGTGTTAGGAACAATGAGAAGATTAATAGTAATGCAGACTTAATGACTAGTTTGACAGTGTTGAGGGAATTATTTGTTTAGCAGAGTGATGGCATTCGGGAAAAAACTGTTCTTGTGTAGTTGTTCTGGTGTGCAGTGCTCTATTGCATCATTTTGAAGGTCTCCCATCTCAGTAACTGATTAGTTGCAAACCTGCTTTGTTTAATCAAGACTCAATATATTTCTTGTAGCTTGCCAAATTTCACCTGCCATATTTAAAGCTAAATACTAAAACAGTAAAAAAAAAAAAAAAAGAGCTTTCTGTTCTTAAATGAGGAGAAATAAGTTTTATGTTTGTTCTGTGGATCTTAAAGGTGACTTTGAAGGAGAAGGAAAATGTTTTGCTTCAAACGAGGCCCTGTTTATCCACTGAGCAAAGTAGGGTGTGGGAGTATTTAGGAATTGCTATTGATTTTTAAGCATCATTTTGGCCAGAGAACAGACTGCAAGTGACCTTCCGCTGTGATAACAGTATCTGTAATCTGTGTGTGGTATGAGTGTGTAGAAAGCAGATTTTTTTTTTTTATAGAGAAGATATGGTCACATGAAAATAAATAGGAATTTGAGGTCATTTTTCAGTTCAAAATAGTTGTTCTGGACAATATTTCAGCTTTCAAGTCAAGAGGTTCAATATTTCATAATCAGTCATGCTTGTTTTATATAGTAACAACTGTTTTTCACTGTCAGTTAATTCATATAACAGTTTCATGATGAGAGTATCAAATATCAATATCAAATCTTTTCAATCTTGTATTTTGATGAATTTCTTCAAAATTACTTGCATATTTTTTAAAATACATTTTTCTCTCAAGAATGTTTTTTTAAAAAGTAAGCAGTTCTAATCTTGGAATATTCTGGAATATTTTATTGCCTCCATAAGGAACTTATAGTCAAGTCAGAAAGCTACCGTACATCCTGGATACAACATAGTGAAACAGACAGGCAAAAGAGTTCGGTAGGGTTGTGTCATCTATCCTTATTTATTTAATTGATATGTTTAATATATATTAAGGCAGGGGTTGGCAACTGTGGCCCTTTTACAACTTGTGGACTTCAACTCCCAGAATTCCTGAGACAGCTTGGCACAGTTGCCCACCCCTGTATTAAGGGAAACTGGATTGGAAGATGGTTTAAAACTGAAGGAAGAAGCAACAATGAAATACATTATACTGATGACAATATCTTGATAATTGAAAATACAAAGGACCTGAAAAGTCTGCTAATAAAAGTCAAGTATGCCAATGGAAAAAAAAATGGACTGAAATTAAAAATAAAGAAAATCAAACCAATGACAAGAGTAAAACAGAACTGGCACGAAGTTATGGAATGCTGATCGCTTCTCCCTTTTATGATCAACTAATAACAATAAAGGAACAGGTAGTCAAAAAAGCACTTGGAAAACATCTAGGAAGGCCTTTGAAAAGATATTCACATACCATGATGTGTCTATTCCTACAAAGATCACAATCATGCAAGTCATGGTATTCCCTATCACACACTCTAGAAACAAAACTTGGAATTTGAAGATGCATGATAGGACAAGTATTGATCCTTTTTTAACTATGGTGTTGGAGAAGATTCCTCTGTGATGTCAAGAAAACAAACAAATAGATCATCAAACAAATCACCCCAGAATTCTTACTTAAGGTAAAAATGGACCTGGCTCAAATTATCCTACTTCTGACATATTAGGCAAAGACTTGGTTCTTTGGAGAAAGCGCTAATTCTGGGAAAGATAGAAGGAAAGAGAAGAAAAGGACAAGTCGCAATAAAATGATTAGTGTCAGTTACAGTGATAAGAGATGTGCCATTGGGAAGACCTAAGATCAGGTTAGGGATAGATCACCATGGAGAAAATCTATTTATATGATCACTCAGAATCAGCACCTGATTGTGGCACACAATCAGTCAATCAATCTTGGAATATAGATTTTTAGATTTGGAAGGGCCATTTAGTCACAGTTTAATCCTTTACTCAATCCAGGAATCAAATTAGAAGCATTCAGACAGCTGGCAGTCTAGTCTCTGCGTGAATACATCTGGTGAAAGGGGATTGGATCCACTTTGAATCCAATAGCTCTTCCTGTTAATAGGGATCTGTCTTCCTATAACTTAAATCCATTATTCATTATGCTGTTTTCTGAAATGAGAGGGGACAGGTCTTGGTGGCCTTGGTGATGTCCTTTCAAGTATTCAAAGAATGATATTATATTCTGCTCCCCAGCTTCTTCAAATTCTTCTTAGTGATATGTCCAGAATGAGACACAATGATAGAACAAGGTTGGGTTTTTCCTATGCATAATAAAAATAAAATATTATTTCATTTGGGTTGGATACTATACTTCTGACAAACCCAGCAAATGCATTTGCCTTTTTGCATCCACATCCCATGACCAAACTATGTTTGCATTCAATTACTATTCCAAGGTGTTTTTGTTAGTATTATTTACCAGTTGAACTCACCTCCATTCCATGCTTTCATATCTGATAACATTTTTTTTAATCTATTACAATTATTTTGAATATTATTTTTGTCTTCTAAAGTATTACCTATTCCACCCTACTTGGAGTGATCTGCAATTTTGATAAGCTTTCTATTCACTTCACCTCTTCAAGTCATTAATAAAAATGCAGCAGACATCATTTGCAAAGCAGAGAGCGAGCAAGAGAGAGAGAAGTGTTTCTTTTAGAAGGTTTCAAATTATTTGATGCCTTGGAGAAAAATGCTTTTCTATTCTTTCAGACTTCAATTAAGCTTAGGCATGTAATGATGAGTTTAAACAGATTCTACTTTTAACTCAAATGTGCACCTTCCTAACTTGTCTGACATTCAATTCCAAACATATGAATTTGTATATTCCATAGCAAATAGGGTGATATTAAAAAAAAGATTATTATTATTATTAACATGTATTATTGTTGAGTTACTTACCCTAGCAAATAGATGGCATCACATGATAGGTATCAACAAACGTATCCCATGACTACCTGCAATTCCCTACATCTTTGTTTTGCTGCCCTTACTGAAATTTTGCCAATAAACTGCAAAATGTGCAAGACATTCTCCCACCATTTTGTAGTAGCTGGCTAGGGAATTCTGGGAGTTGAGGTCCACACATCTTTAAGTCACTGAGGCTGAGAAACACTAGTGTATACAATAATAGACAGAACACATAGGGCAGTTTTACACACCACATTTACAGAACCGCAGCATTAGTTTTCTCCCCTTATTATTTGACAATATTGGTATTCAGCAACTTAGCTGGTTTATTTCTGGCTCAGCTTGGTCTTGCTCCAAATATTGGAAAGGCAGTTTTCAAGTTGAGCTTATGAATCATTGTAGAGTTTGGGGTGGGTTCACCCATTACTAAGAACTGTTCTCATCTGGTTGTCTCACAGTTTAACAAGCACTAGTAAGCAAATAGTGTTGAAAGGAGATGAGGTGCTGGTTGCCACTACCATTTTTACGGTAGTGGCCAAAATTGTGGAAACCTTTTGAGAAATGTGTATTTTCTAAAACTAGCTAATAACACCACTTTTGGGGGGGAGTAGTACCATAAAATTATATATCAATGGAAAGATAATTTAATCAAGAATGTAATGCAATAACTTTTATGAAGGATTTACTATTAGAATAGCAGTTACAGTTTAAAGAAGAAAAGTGAAACAGGTCGAAAAAACGAGATATACAAAAATTATCATGTCAGTTGGGTAATCTTTAGCATGAATTATGGCCTTTCAACATCTACCCATGGAATGAACCAAGTCTTTTAGTTCTGCAGCTGTTATATTGTGAAACCAAGATTGAATTATTGCTTCTGTTAACTGGGTTTTATTGCTGGGTCTCTTCTGACTAATAAGTTTCTTTAATTGGCTCCATAGATTTTCAATTGGGTTTAAGGTCTGGACTATTCCCAGGCCATTCCAGTAGTGGAATATGAAATCCCAGGCCATCCCCTTTTTTTGAAATTCAAAAAATAAAAAAAAAATGGTGTTATTAGCCATCAAACCTCAAAAATATACTTTTCCCAAAAGGTTTCCACAATTTTGGCCACTACTGTAAATGGTTCCATTTGATCATTTGGAGGACTAATGTCTGCTTGTCAGGATTTTGTAGTTCTAGGGAGTCAGTCTGAAAGTTTCTGATGGTTTGGAGAAAGAAACCTGAGATGTTATAGAATCACCAGTGGTTGTTCTACCAGTGGTTCAATCTTCTGAAAAAGACACCACATTTTTTTTATTCGAAATAACCCACAACTTTAGTGAAACTTCTAAATTAATAAATAAAATAAGGAAATGATTGCCGAGCATAATGCAATGTAATAGATGAAGGTAATTTATCAAAAGGGCAAATCTTATCTCATCTGAATTAAGATCCAGAAATCAGACTGATGCTGAGAGACACCAATCTCACCATCCCATCAAACAGATCATTCAGTGTTCTGTTGCAACTGATCTGGAATGCTACATTTTTAGACAGTTATTTCAGTAGTTTTTAATTTAGGGACCCATTCTTCTTCATGTCAAGGCCGCCCTCTCCAGCTCTGCATGCTTCCTAATAACATCATTTTCAATGGTAGACAGATGCTGATGGGAGTGTTCTACATAGGGTAGAACAGGGCACCTGCTATGGTACTGTGAGACTTGCTTTTCACCTTCTGCCACTTTCCCTATAAGTGCTCCCTATTGCTTCATGGAAGAGAAGAATGCATCTGCCCCTTTATGCATAACTATTATGCACAAGACATAACACTAGTTATACTGGAAAAGTAGTAACTGTGAGAGGAATCTTGGAGTCCTAGTGGACAATCATTTAAATACGAGCCAGCCATGTGCTGCAGCTGCCAAAAAAAGCCAATATGGTTCTAAATTGCCTTAACAGAGCGATAGAATCAAGATCACGTGAAGTGTTAATATCATTTTATAATGCCTTGGTAAGACCACACTTGGAATACTGCATCCAGTTTTGGTCACCATGATGTAAAAAAGATGTTGAGACTCTACAAAGAGTGCAGAGAAGAGTACAAACATTATTAGGGGACTGCCGGCTAAAACATACAAAGAACAGTTGCAGAAACTGGGTATGTCTAGTTTAATGAAAAGAAGGACTGGGGTGATATGATAGCAGTGTTTAATATCTCAGTGGTTGCCAAAAAGAAGAGGGAATCAAGCTATTCTCCAAAGCATCTGAGGGCAGGACAAGAAGCAATGGCTACTGAACTATGAACCTCTGGTCTAATTCATACTTCCTGAACTAATAAACAAAGAGGAAAGCAGTTATTTTTTTTATTATCATCACTTTTCAGAAGTTGATGATACAACTTTTAATAATACATATTAAAAGAAATTGTGTATACAAATGCATATAGTACACAAACAACTTCATATGGAAGCATGCATATTAAAGGAATGTTACATATTAGATGCTTTCAAAAATATGTATTCTAAATAAAAAATATATACCATAAGATAACACAGAAGAAATGAAAACTGACATGGAAGGAAATAGATTCCTCTATTGTAAACTGGATCTTTAAAACAAATGAAACCAAATAAATAGTTTCCCCTTTGTTATATTCCCCAGCATTTCTGCTACTTTAATTCCTGTATCTTTTCTCCAAATATTTAAACAATAACCGCACTGGGAATATGCAATAAATAGGTGATCATTTGCTTTTTCTTATTTTTGTTGTAATGTATAACATAGAAATGTTCTTCTTCCACGGGTTTTTTTTAAACCCAAATCTAGTTTACAATTTTTGGATTTCCTAGTGGTATCATGTCCAAGTATTAAACAGGCACAACCTACTCAGAGTTTTTAAATTCAGCCAAGGTCAGCTAGGTCCTGCCAATCAATATAGACCATAGTTAATTTTTAAAATATCCTTCTGGTCTCTTTCTTCTGTACACACGCATTAATATTCAGTGTGGTATGTTACTTTTTGTTTCATAAAAATATCTATCATATGCTATAGGCAACTTTTTTCTCTTCTTCCCCTCAAATGTAGGCCAGTGTCCCACGTCTTGTTGCTATGCAATTTATCCATAGCAACCAGCATGCACAAAAAGCTATGGTAGTGCAATTTCTCTTTTTCCCTTCGAGGCAGGTTTACCTGGCCAAAAGAGACATGCTAGAGATAGTGCTGTCAAAATAGGTGCAGGATTTCCTCTGAGAGAGATGTCAAACATCTCACTTTTCAAAAGATTACATTGTGCAAAAATGCTAAGCAAGGAGGTGGAGAGGTTGTGCCTCAGCTATCCATGGAGCCTGTTTTTTTTTTTTTTTTTTTTTTTTTTTTTTTTTGAGGAAGTGCACCCTGTGCAAAAGAGAGACTCAATGATTTTAGGTAGATGCTTATGGTAGAAGAAATATTTAAAAGGAAAGCTAAAAAGCAGTTTCTTCTGAACCTTTTATTGTAAAGGCTGGTCAAAGACCATACTAAAGATAGTTAATTTCATTTAGGCATTTGATGATGCAGGAGAGTTGAGCTGTTAAGGAAACACAGATCTATTTCTATTTCTTCTCAGAAGGAATAACATGTGATTGACCATGTTCCTTCATGTCATTCTGCTATTTTATATCAGCATTAATAAACTGGGAATTCATGCATCAAAGGAACACTATCCTAGAGCTTGCCTTTAGCAGTAGCAGGGGGCTGATTCCCAAAAGCTAAGAACCATTGGACTGGGTTAAGAATTGGGTAGGAAGAAACAATCAGGAAATAATAGAGCTCTAAGCTAGATTCAGAAGTTTAAAAAACACCCCAGAAGAAGAAGATTATAAACTATTTCCATACTTCTACCAAGAAAACTATAGGGAGATTTCTTTGTAATCAATAGGCGTTGAATAGAACAACTCCCTACTTTCACAATTTGCAACCACTTCATTTGATGCAAGGTTGACCAAATAAAATTTTGCACCTTGCCATGATCCTAGTTTTCTATCAAAGTTCAGGCCACAAGCTGAGCCACCCTGGCTTTTGTGGAGAGACAAGGCTGTGAGCATTCATATATATTTGGTTACCACCTTTAGAGCGCTCTATGGCTTAGGACCTGGATATTTACGGGACCGCCTGCTGCCACCAGTAGCCTCTCACCAGCCAGTATGCTCTCATAGAGAGGGGCTCCTCAGGGTGCAGTCGGCCAAATAGTGTCGACTGGCGGCCCCCAGGGGGAGAGTCTTCTCTGTGGGTACCTGCTATCTGGAATGAGCTCCCCCCGAAGATACGGAGGATCTCGGATCTACGCACCTTCCGCCGCGCCCTCAAGACCTTTCTATTTCAACAGGCTGGCCTGGCCTAACTTTCCCTTTTAAAATTGTAAATTTTAAAGTTGTCTTAACCATTGGGGGTGTTTTTAATTTGTCCCGGGCCAAATTATTTAATGTGGTTTTATACTGTCTTTTAAATTTTGTAATCTATGTGTTTTATTTTTTGGCTGTTCACCGCCCTGAGTCCTTCGGGAGTAGGGCAGTATATAAATTTAATAAAATAATTAATAATTAATAATATAGCATGGAATTGTCATGATAGTAAACATCCAACATTAAGAAGGTCACAGGTTGATAAAGGCTGATACTGAAATTGTCAAACTGATCAACATTCCAGTCAAAAGCTTTGTGAGATCAGGTGGAGAACTCTGGATAAGAGGACATATTCCTTCCCTTTCTCTGTGGCCATAGTTGCTTTTGAAATGCCCAGATAGGGATGAAAGGACTCTAGCAAGAGTTTACAGCTTTCTATTAACAGAAAATAGCTATTGACATGATACTGGTCCCAATAGCCACATGTATTGTGCTCTCTTAAACTACACTCCTAGGTATCAGAAGAAAAACATTAAAAACATCTGCATTCACCCCTCTTCTCTTTCTAATACCCTCATTGGCTTAAGAACTACTTGACAAACAGGTATTGTACAATGTATTCAACCATGCTAGAGATAGCTGTACTTCTTGAATTTGACTGCTGATGGTTTTGTTGGACACATTTTTAATCAGATCCACCAGAGCCAATTCCTCCTTCTACCCAAATAGATGGAAAGAAATGGATATTTAGGAAATGGAATGGGAAAATACCTTTGCATCTGTCCATCACCAGGAAATCTTTAACCTATTGCAATCTAAGATGCTTCACCTCAAAATCTGATTCAAAGATTCACCAAACCATTCTCAAAATGGAAGAAAATAGTCCTTGCAACCAAATTGAGGGTGAGCTGATGGAGGAAGCAGGGAAGAAAGCTTTGATGAGATGGAATATGAGTGGTAATGCTAGTTGGTAACTATAAGTGACGTGGAAAAAATCTTGTCCTGAAGTTGATGAAGTATTTAATATTTCTTATGCCACTGTAACATCAGATCAGAGACACTTGAGTTAGAGTGCTGGGCAAGATTTCAGAAAGTAAATCTGCTAGATTGAGTAATAATGTGTCCCTCTCTACCTTCATGTATTATATATTTAGAATAGAACAGAATAACAGAGTTGGAAGGGACCTTGGAGGTCTTCTAGTCCAATCCCCTACCCAGGCAGGAAACCTTACACCACTTCAGACAAATGGTTATCCAACATCTTCTTAAAAATTTCCAGTGTTGGAGCATTCACAACTTCTGCAGGCAAGTTGTTCCACTGATAAATTGTTCTAACCGTGAGGAAATTTCTCCTTAGTTCTAAGTTGCTTCTCTCCTTGATTAGTTTCCATTGCTTCTTGTTCTACCCTCAGGTGCTTTGGAGAATAGTTTGACTCCCTCTTCTCTGTGGCAACCCCTGAGATATTGGAACACTGCTATCATGTCTCCCCTAGTCCTTCTTTTCATTAAACTAGACATACCCAGTTCCTGCAAGCGTTCTTCATATGTTTTAGCCTCCAGTACTCTAATCATCTTTGTTGCTCTTCTTTGCACTCTTTCTAGAGTCTCCACATCTTTTTTACATCGTGGCGACCAAAACTGAATGCAGTCTTCCAAGTGTGGCCTTACCAAGGCATTATAAAGTGGTATTAACACTTCATGTGAACTTGATTCTATCCCTCTGTTTATGCAGCCTAGAACTGTGTTGGCTTTTTTGTCAGCTGCTGCACACTGCTGGCTCATATATAAATGGTTGTCCACTAGGACTCCAGGATCCCTCTCACAGTTACAGTTGAGCAAGGTACCACATATACTATACTTGTGCATTTAGTATTATGTTTCTTGCTTCTTTCTGATATGTCTGTCCATCTAAATTTTTCCCTATAATTTTTCTGAATCATTTTCTTTTTCTTGCTGTAGACCCCTCATAATGACTTTTCCATATATTCACTGCACCCTTAGGACATGATATAAAGGCAAATTGCAAGTGGATCTGCACTCCAGTTGAACAGACAGGGGTTAAGAATGGACACCTGGCTTTCAGGTTTAGTTGAGGCAGAGGATGGAAGGGTGATTCCATTTTGTACTCCATTATTTTCAGAGGAGGATACTTTTGAACCATCTCAATGTCAAAATGTGAAAAGGAGGAATTCTGAAATATTAATAGCCTCTAGTCTCACTCCAAAACACCAAAACACACGTATTCTCCAGCATGTCCTACTGAGAGGTTTACTTCCATCATTTATAGAGATAAAATATAGCCATCAGAACTAACTTTTATTAATAGACTTCCTTAAAGGTCCACCAGGTTGGTGACCATCACTATGATTTATAATCACAACTTCCATCCATTAATTGTACATTCTTTAATTTACTACTTCCTGGTACCTGTCTGGAATCTCCCACCATTTATTTCTGTCGAATGACCTTGGAGGAGAAAACAGAATTGTGGCTTCTTTTAGCTGCACCCAACTGCAACTAGCAGCATACATCCACAAACATTTGGCAGGAAGGATTATCTTTCAATTTCAGCTTCAGATTGGTAGCCCATGAAGCAATGGTCTCATACTTTGCAACATAGCTTTCCAAATTTATTAGACCAAACAGATTCAAAAGTTTTTTTTTAAATGCAAGGAGGGGATGGGGGAAAAAATCAGTAGAAAATGCCTAAATAGGCTGTGTGCTATTAAAGATAGCATAAACAACCTAGCCATCAGTGACAGTGTTTGCTTTTCACATTGTGAAACTGTATGCAAATACAAGGAAGAGTAAATGAATGTCAGCTCCTCATTTGCAAATTAAAACAGGCCAGAAAGGCTAATAACAGTATACTATATACAACAGTTCACCTACAATACTTCGCAGGGTGAGCTGATAGCCTGCAAGGAGCTTCAGTCAACTAATCCTTTCTTTTTGGCTTTTCAGGGACTGGAGTAGGGGACTGGAATTGAATAAACAAGTGCCATAAAGTGTGTGTATGTGGGGGGGGGGGGGAGCTGTGAGAAGTTGGCATATATTCCTTTGCTGCAAGAACTCATCTTCTGAGAAAATTAACTTGGCGACACTCTACAATGTGTGTCATTAACAAGAGCATTCAAATCATTTCTGGTCTTAAGTACTGTTTTAAGCTGCTTATCTGATTTTCATTTCTGAATCCATTCAGTTGACAGGCTTACATCTTGGTTCTTTATTGAGGCTCACCCGGGAATCCAAACCTTCTAATTTTCTATACTGATTCATTTCAGAATCAATTAGAGCTGGTGGCAGCTCAGTCCCTCTTTGCTAAGGGGATTAACTGGCCACTCACCCTGTTAAAGTTACCTTTGAGTTGTACATTCAACCTTCCATCATGAAGGAGATTTCTTTCTGCAGGGGCCTCAGTGGCAACAGAATGACTGCAGCCAACAGATGGCATGTAATTGTTGGAACGGCCTATAGATTTGTCAGAGAAGCAAAGTGGGTATTTCTGTCCTTCTCAGAGACTTACAGGATTTAGAGCTATCTGTCTTGACACTTACTTCATAAACAAATAGAGAATTGAAGCTTTTTCTTGTCTAAGAAGCAACCAAGGGGAAATGAATGTTCTCAGTCAAGTCAATGTAGAACTTCAAAGAATTTCTCCTTCAGCTTTCCTCCATCCCAGCTTTTGTATGTCCTTTTTTTAAAGCAGGAAGAACTCTCTCACAAATCCTTCCCAACTGTGGATTATCCCATGATTTGTTAATTCCTACGGACAATTGGCTCCTACAACACTTGTAGCATGTCTGTTCTCTAATAAATGCCTCCACGAAAGAAGCCATCTGGAGCCACCATCCAAAATAGTTTTCTTGATATCTACAGCTTCAGAGAAGTAAAAAAAAAAAACCCAATCACTATTATTTTATAAATAAATGGGTAACCAATAATCAAGAAAATAAATAAAAAAAGTAAAGTCTTAGATCAGATATGCTATAAAATAAAAAGGTTGCAAATGGGCCCTGGACAAGTTGTGAACTAGGAGGACGGTTACATTCAAGCAAGCCATGAATTCTCTTCTGCCAAAGTTTGACAACTTCTGTGTATTTGCCATTTCAGGAAAGCAGCCAAAAAAAAAATCAGGTCTACTAAGCTCTAGAGGCAACCAGAATGTAAAGTTACTTAGTAACAAAGTTAATGAAAACTTCCAATTAAATGAATTTTGTGCTTTACCAGATTTTTATCCATGAGAAAAAAAAAATCTTCTGATGTTTTACCACTCTACCCCCCCCCCCCCCATGATTACTATATTCACACAATAGGAAATTAAAGGGTTTCCCCCCTCAGATATATTATTTCAGAATTGGGTAAGGAGTGTGTGAGTTATCTTATATTTGCCAGAAGAAAAAGAGTTTCACTCAGAGTTGGAATTCAGCTGGTTTGGCCTGGCCCACCCCCCAGTGGTAGGTTTCAAATTTTTTTACTACCAGTTCTGTGGGTGTGGCATGCCTTAGTGGGCGTGGTTTAGTGGGCATGGCATGGGAGGGATACTGTAAAATCTCCATTCCCTCCCCAATCCAGCGGAACGTTACTGCAAAATCCCTACTTCCTTCCAATTAGCTGGGACTCTAGAGGCAGCAAATAGATAGGGGCGGGGCCAGTCAGAATTTTTACTACCGGTTCTCCAAACTACTCAAAATTTCTGCTACTGGTTCTCCAGAACTGGCCAGAACCTGCTGAAACCCACCTCTGCCACCCGCCCTTGCTCTATCCTGTCCTTTCCTGCTTTGTAGCTCACCTCAGTCGCACGGCACACCTGATTTCTGCCCCCCTCGCTGTTCTACTTACCAGTCCTGACTTGGAAGGTAAATAGCTGGGCTTCTAAATGCTCCATTTTCAGCGCTGTGTCCAAGTGCCTTAGGCACGCATGTGTGCAAAGTGCGTGCGTGCGCACAAAGCACGTGCTCACTGAACCTGTTGTTAAACCGGCAGCATTCCACCACTGGTTCCACTGAAAACAAATATATCAGTAAGACATGCAAGTGACAATAGATATCAATGGATGCCTTTGAAGTTTGAATGTCACTTGATTGCTGCTGGCTCAATTAATTTTTTATAATCCCTAACAGGGTTTTTCTTTTTCCCCCTCATCTCCATTTTGCTCACTTCCCCTCTCTCTCACACACATACATTTCCAGTGGAAGGGGGTTAGTATTCACATTTGAGGATACATTTGTTTGACACATTTTGTTATTAGATTTAGATTCAGGTTGCAAACCAAAAAAAAAAAAAAAAAAAAACAGCTTAAGATGGCTTTCTTGAAGATGTCTTTTCATCTTTATCCCCACCTTAGGAACCTTGAGAGGTAAGTCAGGATAAGAAAGAACAACTGTTGCAAAATCACCCAGTGAGTTTCTATGGCTGAGCATGGGTTTGCATTCCACAGCATGGCCACTTCCTTCATTATGTTAAAATAAAGAACGTACAGTTTAGTGATCTTGGTTTACAGTAAAACCAGATGGCCTAAAATGTCACCTTTGGGATCCTCTTTCCTCTCATCTGCCATCCATATGCACATGCTAATATTACAAAAGACATAAAAAGATCCTGGAAATAGGCAACTTATTTTCCACTGAAAAAGCTGTGTTTCTTTTGGAATAATCCATAAGAGGACAGAAGTAAAGAGCAAGGAAGCCTTAAGAAAAAATGTGAGGAGACAGAGCTTGGCAATTTAGCTTCCCTCCTTCTGACTTCCTCTGTTTCTCCTCTTTGTTTTCTCCTTCTTCTCTATCTTTGTCCAAAGGAACAGTGGTTATGTGAAAAACAGACACTAACAACAAATGCATAAACTAAATTATTCTTCTTCTTCTTCTTCTTCTTCTTCTTCTTCTTCTTCTTCTTCTTCTTCTTCTTCTTCTTCTTCTTCTTCTTCTTCTTCTTCTTCTTCTTCTTCTTCTTCTTCTTCTTCTTCTCCTTCTCCTCCTCCTCCTCCTCCTCCTCCTCCTCCTCCTCCATAGAAAGCCAGTTTCATAGCTAAAATAGGTATTGCCATTCACTATCCAACCTGTTAATTGACATAATGCAAAATCTTTTAAAAAGTCACCACTCAGCATTCATTTAAATTTGATGAGATGTAAATCCGCATAACTACTTCTCCTTCAAAAGCTTAAGTAATTAGCCATGCTCTGTCCTACCATTAAGCAGAGTGGATCGACCATCTTTAGTAGCAGATGCTAGCAGGAAACAACAGCAGCTGTCCTGGCTATTTCTCCTGAGTCCATCTATTTTCCACTGTTGAAGAACAGAATTAGATGTTCTCTGAAATCAGCCTCACAGTTTCTAAGCTGACTCATTGACCTCTACTATAACAGAAAATATTTAACACATCTCCAATATTAAAGCAGGATACTAAGTCAATTTGGGTACACCTTGTCTCTCTTTTTCCATTCTATTGTTTCTTGTTCTAATCTTGATGTAGCCAGAAGAGAATTAAATTCAAATGAATGTGCTTATGGGAAATTAATATTGTAAAATATCACATGCACACACATACAGTATATACATGCACACAATTCCATTAATTTTCTGCTCCTCTCTAACTTGGTGTTTCTCTGTCAAATATTTGGGAATCTTGCAGTCTTCACACAGTTGGAACAATGCTGATCAGGAAAGATTGCTCCTCTAGCATTTTTTTTTTTTTTGCATTTCTATATATAATGATTCATTATAAACAATGTAAACTGGGAGCATTCTAATACTTTCTAAACTGCTAATATCTAATATCATAGAACCCTAATCTATGGGGAATAAGTGTGATATGTTTCCCACATTTTTGGCTATCGAAAAAGAAAATTGGATCAAGACCGGTACTGGTTAGATTTTTCTTTCTTAGCCTGTGCAACACTGCAAAGAAACACAACATCTTGACCCTCCTGACTGATCCTCCCATAATATCCTCATCTTTCTTCATATCCAGAAAAAGGTCAGCAGGTTCATTGATGATCCTGAAGAACCTCAAAGAAGAGAGACACTACTTGTCAGTCTGCAGATTTAATGGATGACTGCAGCGAAAAATCAGCTTAAAACACTGCGGCTTTGTTGTGGCATCTATTTCTGAGGACAATGACACCAAGAGAGAATTATACTCTAGTAGGGAATGCAGTTTGTGCTCTTGTTAAATTCCCAGCTGGAATTCAGAAGTGTTCCTACTGCTAAGATTGTAATACTTTGTTCATGAAAGTTAAAAACGTACTACCTAAATCAAAAAAAAAAAAAATGTGTTAAGAAATTCATCTGAAAGGGATTAAACCCAAAACCGTTCGTCTGTATTTCAGGTGAAATAGAAAAGAGTACAAGTTTTGTAGTTCTGATCCAAACAGAGATATTTCTGTGAATGGATAAGTTTGGATCGAAATATTTTCTGTGATGATCTTATTTCGCATGTTGGTGTATGTTATTTATGTATTATATAATATATATCATTAACATGTTTTCTTATTGTATTAATGTAGTCACTATTATAGATCATACTGTATATTTACTGTGATAGTTCATACTATGTAATCATTTATATGATTGTATATAATTTATGTTATCAGAATCATAAGGCTTTATAATTAAAGAATATAATAATGCATTGCTTTTATTTAATTATTTCTTTTCTTCCCCTTTTCTAGGAGGTCAATTCAGCATACAAAACTTCCTTTCATGCAGTCTATCATGTATGGCAGATTAGGAAGAAATACTGACAATATCACTCAGTGAATTTCCATTGCAGAGACAAAATTGAATTTTAGTCTCAGTTCCAACATCATAGCCATTATTTCATATTGGCTCTCAATGTATTAAGATTCTTAATATCAATGTGTAAATGTATGTTCCCAGCTTCTGTCAACCTAGCAGTTTGAAAGCACGTAAAAAATGCAAGTAGAAAAATAGGGACCACCTTTGGTGGGAAGGTAACAGTGTTCCATGTGCCTTTGGCGTTTAGTCATGCTGGCCACATGACCACGGAGACATCTTCAGACAGCGCTGGCTCTTCAACTTTGAAATGGAGATGAGCACCACCCCTTAGAGTTGGGAATGACGAGCACATATGTGCGAGGGGAATCTTTACCTTTACCTTAATGTATGTTTAATAGTAACATTGAACACACATATCATCTAGAAGTATACCAACTGTGCACTTCTAATATTTCGTATATTTATACTTTCAGAGCCATGTGAAATTTATGCAGGTCACAAGTTTAGCAATTTTACATTAATTATGTACAAGAACAACAATTTGCTCTCAGACTATAAGAACAAAACAATATAAATACAATATTATTCACAAGCAATCTAAAAATTACTTTAAAAGGTCTGTAATATTAATGTATTAAAAAGTTGCAGTGGATACATTGAAACATGTCAATCATGCCTCCCTCCCTCCCTCCTTCCCTCCTTTCTCTTTCCTTCCTTCCTTCCTTCCTTCCTTCCTTCCTTCCTTCCTTCCCTCCCTCCCTCCCTCCCTCCCTCCTTCCTTCCTTCCTTCCATCCATCCTGGCTTCTCTACAATTATCATAACTGTTCTATGTAAGAAAGATTTAAAATAGTTGAAATAATGATTGCTTAAGTAAAAATATAGAATATTTTTTTCTTTGTATCTTATAACTGCACTTTATTTTTTGCCTATCATAAAGGAACAAATGACATTCTTAACATTGTATCCAGCATTTCTATGAAAAAGTAAAATCCATTGGCCCACCCACAGTCATCATAATGAGGCACTGAAACATCTTGACAAAGATGTAGGTTGTGAGATAAGGTCTGCTGTCAATCTGAATTTGTATTTACTGAACATAACTATATAATGCCTGAAAGAGGCTAGTTAGAGTGAATACCATACATTATGGTCCTCACATTTCCTGAAAGCTTTCCTTTATTTTTTTCTATTTTATTCTCATTCAGCTCATTTTTCTTCTCTTCATTCCAAACCTGCTTTAGAATTTATTTCAAAATTTCTTTGGTGGTATATTTGGATTTATTTTTCTGTCCATTCAGAAAAATGTGTTTTTTCTTCTGTTCTGTTCTGTTCTGTTCTGTTCTGTTCTGTTCTGTTCTGTTCTGTTCTGTTCTGTTCTGTTCTCCTCTCCTCTCCTCTCCTCTCCTCTCCTCTCCTCTCCTCTCCTCTCCTCTTCTTCTTTTCTTATTTTGGGAGACTGCATCTATGTTTTTCAGTGTCCTCAGGAGTTCTATGATTTTGTAAATTGATATGGAAAGACAAGGAGTCTTCAAATCACTGGAGATGCACATACACACATTTCTTAGCAACTTTATAATATTAATTGCAAAGATGCAATTAATATGTGAGAAACCAAAGGTGTTAATTTTCCATCACTTGCGGGAATACGCTAGGAAGAAGAAGAAATGACAATGATCAAAACAATGCGGAGGGGGGGGGACTTGTCCATCAGGACCCATAGACTGATACAAAGCATCTGTTTTGCTCTACGTACCCTAGAACTAATTGCAGCTGGAAGCTAAATAGAAATTATTTAGATTTATGTCTATAATATCTATATCACTCTCCCATCAAAGCAGATTCAGAATGACTTCCAATGTACACTGCAATACACTATAGATCAACACTTCAAAATTACCTATTTTTGCATTAGCTACAGACAATGTTTGATGCCTGAGCCTGAGCCCAACTAAAGAGAAATGCACAGCATTTCTTAAGTATAGTGCAACAATGTGGATATGGCAGAAAAAAACAATCTTATACACTTTTAATAGTTCCCATTCAATTTGACCCAAGAGAAGATGGATATTATTTCAAAGTCGAAGACAATTTCAGTAAAAATTTCATGGATGATATGTTGTTGCGGCAGGAGTTTAGTTATAAGGTGACCAAGTGCTATGTTTATATCCTATACTTCACTAGACTGTCATCTCTTTAATAGTCTGCAGGTTCCTGGCTTACCTCATTCTGGTTAAGGTATAAGGAAAACACTATACAGGGACCTCAAAGGTGCCTTTTTCTTCAAAAGGCAATTGGACGGTTTTTTTTTTTCCCTTGAGGAACAAAAAAGCATTTTGTTAGATCGGCGCAGGAATGAAGACGTGACCAGCTCGTTACATAAGTAACTTTATTAAACAGCAACAGTAGCAAGACTGCCGTGCGCTGCCGGAGCTCTCCTTATATTCGCTCCGGCAGACGCACTGCCCCCTGACAGGGATTCAAACTTTCCCGCCCGGTGGCTGGCAGCCAATCCGGGCGGATGTCCTTATAAGGACATAACACTCCTCCCCCCTAGTCCAAAGAAAAAAAGTTCAGTGTTCGTCAATAAACGTGACGTAGTCCTGCAGGTACGTAGGACGCCTAGGCACCCTACTTGACCTGCGCAGTCTCATTTCTCCCATGTCCCCGCCCTGGACGGACGGGGTTCCTGTGGCTCCTGGATCCTCCCCCGGAACCGGGCTCGGTTCGGCTGGCGAGTGTGCGGGGTCACCCTCAGCGCCTCCGGCCGGACCGCAGACCTTGGATGGCTGGTTCTGGTGGTCTTCCTCCTGGCCTGTGGATCTTTCGCCTCGGCGGTGCTGTTCGGTTCCAACCCGGGAAGAGCGTCTGAGTCTCGGTAAGACCCCGGCTGTCACTTGCTCTTCCTCGGTCTCCCGGTGGCTGCGGTTCTGCTGCGGCCCAGCCCGCTGTGGTCTGGAGGGTGGTTCGGGCCGGTGCCCTTGGGTCCGGTCTGCCCGCTGTGGGTGGTGTTGGCTCGGGTAGCGGTGTCCGACCTTGCAGGGTTGACGCAGGTCTCCTTGGCCCGGCAGGCATTGGCCTTCCCCGTCGGGTTGGTGGTGGTCGACCTGGTCGGGGTGTCGTTGTGGGGATACCTCCTCGGGTCGGTGGAGGTCTCCCCTGCTGGGGTGGCGCAGGCCTCCCTGGCCGGGTTGTTGTCGGCTTTCCCTTCCCCCTAGTCCCTGGTCTACCGCCAGTTGGTGGTTGGGGTCGTCTGGGTCGGGTTGTTGTTGCCGGGTTGTTTCTTGCGTTGGGCGGGGGTCCCTCTCGCCAGGGAGTCGTGTGCCACCCTCGCCCATGTGCTGTGGTGTGCCCATCTGTGATGGTCCCCGGTCTACTCGCCTTGCGTTGAGGTCTCCCTGATAGGGCTGCCGTGGGTTGCCTTCACTGGTAGGGTGTGGTGTTTCCCTTCTGGGCAGGTCCCGGTCTACCTGCGGGCTGGGTCGGGGGTCCCTGGGCCTGTTGGGCCGGGTGCCCACCTGGCCGGGTTGGTGTTGCCATCCCCTGTGCGGTTGGCCCCGGTCTACCTCGCTGCACTGCCGGCATGACAGTGCCTGGTAGTGTGCTGGGCCGACCTCGTCGGGATGGCGTTGCTCTGCCTCGTAGGGGTGTGGTAGGCCTACCTCATCTGGGTATGGTAGGTCTACCTCGCTGGGGTGTTGTAGGCCTACCCCGTCTGGGTGTTGTAGGCCTCCCTCGTCAGGCTGGTTTTCGTGTGCTCCCCCCCACCTTTTCCGGAGTTGGTCGATGTGACGTCTCACGACCTGTCCATCTTCCAACTCGACGGTGTAGGATTTGGGGCCGGTTGTGCTGGCAATCTTCCCTTTCAGCCACTTAGGAGAGCCGTTGAAATTCAGCGCGAAAACTGAATTTCCTTTGCTGAAAGCGCGAAGCGGCCGGCTGGCGGTTGCGGTCACTTCCGGGC
The DNA here is from genome assembly GCA_022577455.1 of Arizona elegans. NCBI lineage: Eukaryota > Metazoa > Chordata > Lepidosauria > Squamata > Colubridae > Arizona > Arizona elegans. The sequence continues at coordinate 226,058,837 of JAKOOJ010000001.1, forward strand.
TGTATTGGGGGTGCAGCCGGTCCAAGGGTGACCTCAACCTTCTGCCCATGAGGAGTTCGGCCGGGCTCTTGTGGGTGGTGGCATGCGGCGTGATGTGCTGGGTGAGGAGGAAGTTGTCGATGCGTTCTTGCCAGTCTCCCGGGCCCATCTTGGTGAGAGCTTCTTTTGTGAGCCGGACCATCCGTTCCGCTTGTCCGTTTCCGGCCGGCCTGTACGGAGCGGAGAGGGCATGGCGGATGCCCAGTCCTGCCAGGAAGGACTCCATGGCTAGGGATGTGAGCTGGGGGCCGTTGTCCGAGACCAGCACGTCTGGTAGTCCGTGTGTGGCAAACAGGCGGCGCAGGGCTCGGATCGTCGCTTCTGTTGTGGTAGATGCCATGGGTATCACCTCGAGCCACTTGGAGAAGGCGTCTACCACGATGAGGAGGTGTCGCCCCTGCATCGGGCCCGTGAAGTCGATGTGAACCCTCGACCAGGGGTTGCTGGGGGTCTCCCAGTTCGTGACTTCGGATTGCGGTGGCGCGGGGCGGACTTCTTGGCACGGGTCACATCTGGAGACCCATTGTTCGATGTCTCTGTCCAGTGAGGGCCACCAGACGTAACTCCGTGCCAGGGCCTTCATGCGTACGATGCCCGGGTGCCCGTTGTGCAGTGTCTCTAGCGTCCGCCGTTGCAGGGTGCTTGGAATCAGCACCCTGTCTCCCCATAGCAGACAGCCCTTTATGGTGGACAGCTCCTTCTGTTTCCTGGTGAACGGGCTGAACCTCTCTTCCGTCTGTTCCGATGGCCACCCCCTGAGGATCCAGGACCTTACTTGGCGGAGGGTGGGGTCTCTCTGTGTATGGGCGGCTACATCTGCGGAGGAGACTGGACAGCTGGCGTCGTCATCTATGTGGAATAGATGGAGCGTGGGGGCTGGGTCTTCCACCGGGTTCTTCGATGGGCATCTACTGAGTGCGTCGGCGTTTCCTATGGCTGTGCCTGGCTGGTGCACGAGCCTATAGGAGTAGCCGGCCAGGAAGATGGCCCATCTCGTCATCCGCGGGGACATGAAGGTTGGGGTGGGTTGGTCGCCTGCGAGTAGTCCCAGGAGTGGCTTGTGGTCGGTGACTATGGTGAAACGTCTTCCGTACAGGTATTCGTGGAAGCGCTTCACTCCTGCCACGATTGCCAGGGCTTCTTTGTCCAGCTGACTGTAGTTCCGCTCTGCGCCGGACATGGTTTTCGAGAAGTAGGCGATGGGGGCTTCCGTGCCATTGGGCAGCTCGTGGCTGAGAACTGCCCCCACCCCGTATGGTGACGCGTCGCAGGTCAGCTTGATGGGGAGCGTCTCGCTGTATTGGATGAGGACGCTTTTGGACGTCAATAGTCCTTTGATGGCCCGGAACGCTGCTTCCTCTTCCTGGCCCCACTTCCAGGACGCCAATTTCCCCAGCAGGCGGTGGAGTGGCTCAGCAACTGTGGCTTTCTGTTTTAAGAAGATGGCGTAAAAGTTGAGCAACCCAAGGAAAGCCTGAAGCTCCGTTTTGTTTTTTGGGCTCGGTGCTTCATGGATTGCTTCCACTTTTGATTTGGTGGGGTGGATGCCCGTGCTATCAATGAGATAGCCCAGGAACTCGACTTCCTGTACTCCTATGATGCACTTGTCCCGCCGGACTCTCAAACCCTTGGCCTTGAACCGCTGCAGGACAAGCCTGAGCCTTTCAAGGAGTTGGGCTCTTGAGTCCCCGGAGATGAGCACATCGTCAAAGTAAGGCACCACCCCTGGAACGCCTTGGAGCAGGCGTTCCATCATGGATTGGAAGATGCCGGGGGCAGCGCTGACTCCAAATTGGAGGCGGTTGCATTTGAATGCCCCCCTGTGCGTGACAATTGTTTGTGCCTCCGCCGTTTTTTCATCCACTGGCAATTGCTGGTAAGCCTGGGCCAGGTCCAGTTTAGCGAATATTGAACCAGATCCCAGGGAATGCAGCAGGTGTTGCACTACTGGGACTGGGTATGCGCTCTGTGCCAATGCCTTGTTGATGGTACAACGGTAGTCGGCGCAGATGCGCACAGACCCATCATGCTTCAGTGGGGTCACAATGGGGGTCTCCCATGAGGCATGATCGATCGGTTCCAGGACGCCCTGGGCGATCAGCTTATCCAGCTGTTCGTCTACTTTAGGCCGCAGGGCGAATGGGACTCGGCGGGGCTTGAGCCTAATTGGGGTGACTCCCTTATCCAGATTGAACGAGATTGGCCTCCCCACAAATTTCCCCAGCTTACCATCGAAGACTTCCTTGAACACTTCGATGAGGTTGTCGAGTTCGTCCCTGCAAATTTGGTTGATGCCTTCGATTGAAAGCCCCAGCGGCTTGAACCACTCCACTCCTAGCAGGTTCGGTCGGCTGTCCTTTACGACGGTGATGGGGAGCTTGCCTTCGAACTGCTTGTAGGTGACTTGGATGTTGGCTCTTCCTAACACTCCGATGGGGTTTCCCCCAAAGTCGACGAGCTTGGAGTGTAGTGGCTTCAGCTCTCGCTTGGTGATGCTGGGTTGCAGGCGCTTCAACTGCTGCCAGTCCATGATGGAGTAGACCGAGACCGAGTCTACCTCCATTTTGCAGGGTGCTCCCTCCACGTGGATGGTCACGTGGAACTTGGTGGCATTGTCTGAGGTCGTGTGTGCGATGGTCGTCTGGTGGACCGCTCCGCTCCGGGGGAATTCGTCATCTCTGCGTCTGGAAGGGTCAGAGGACCGTTTGGATGATCTCTGGTAATCCTTCCGATTCTCGCGGGGACGGTGGCTGGGGGGCTCTGGGGCTGGTTCCTCAGCTCTGCAAGCTTCGGCGATGTGACCCCTTCTGTTGCAGCGTCGGCAGGTCGCATCTCTCCACTTGCAGGTTGCTCTGGCATGGTCCCCTCTGCAGCTGGCGCAGCGCTCCCCCTTGTAGTTCCGTTGTGCGGTTTCCCGCCTTGGGGGTCTGGATACCTTGTGGACGGTGGATTCTCCCTCTGATTCGGATCCAGCTGTGGAATCCTCTGTTGACGATTGCGCTGTGGAGCGAATCTTGTGGATTCCCTTTGCTCTGCTGACTGCGGCGGCTGCCTTCTCCGAGATTTCGGATGCGGTGGCTTCCTCCACCACATCCTTGAGCACGAGTTTCTTTCTGCTCAGGAATTTCTTTTGGAGGCCCCTGTCCCTCATGCCGAAAACCACGCGGTCAGCGATGGCGTTGTCCATGTGGTCAAACTCACAGCTGGCTGCGATCTGGCATAGGGCGGCCACGAATTCTTTGATAGTCTCACCTTCCTTCTGATCCCTCTGATGGAAGGTGAAACGGTTCGCCACTGGTGTTCCCGTTGGGGCATAGTGGTCTTCCAGGATCTGCAGCAGGTCTGCTCATGGCACTTCCTCGATGTCTCGTGGTGCTACGAGATCGATTGCCATGTCGAGGACTTCGGAGCCGCAGTTGGCCAGGAAGATGCCCTTCTTCCGGTCATCGTCGGCGTCCCTGATGTTGTTGCCTCTCAGGTATTGCCGAAATTTGACCACGTAGGATTTCCACTTGTCCTTCCCTGGGCGGAAAGGAGCAAGGGCTGGCAAAATGACTTCAGCGGATGCCATGCCTTTGGAAATGCCTACTGTGGTTCCAGGTGCCGGAGTCTTGGTCTTGTTGGCTTGGTGCCACAAGGTTCGTTTCTTCTCTCTAGTCCTTCGTCGCCAGTGTTAGATCGGCGCAGGAATGAAGACGTGACCAGCTCGTTACATAAGTAACTTTATTAAACAGCAACAGTAGCAAGACTGCCGTGCGCTGCCAGAGCTCTCCTTATATTCGCTCCGGCAGACGCACCGCCCCCTGACAGGGATTCAAACTTTCCCGCCCGGTGGCTGGCAGCCAATCCGGGCGGATGTCCTTATAAGGACATAACACATTTCACTTCTCATTCAAAAAGCATCATCAGTTGTGATAGTGGGGGGATGGAAGGATAGGTTTTGATAGGATGGGAGGGATGGAAGGATTGTATTTATTTCCAATCATCAAAGAACTCCAAAAAACTGACGGCAAAGAAATGCAATCCTTCCATCTCCTGTCCATCCTATCAGAACCTTTCCTTCCATTCCCACATCATCCAGTCTGGACCTATCCTTCCATTCTCCTCACCACCATCGGAAGTGATGAAGCTTCTTGGATGAGAAGCAAAACATTTTATTCTTCTTCCTCAAGGAAAAAAAAACAGTCCAGTTGCCCTTTGAAGAAAAAAAATGCACCTTGAAACAACTATGACCTGAATTTTTTATTTTATTTTATTTTTAATTTGATTTATATGCCGCCCTTCTCCGGAGACTCAGAGCAGCTTACAATGCGTTAAGCAATAGCCTTCATACTTTTGTATATTTATACAAAGTCATCTTATTGCCCCACAAACTGGGTCCTCATTTTACCTACCTTAGAAAGGATGGAAGGCTGAGTCAACCATGAGCCTGGTGAGATTCGAACATGACTGAGAATCTCCACAGACACTATACAGGAATTCTTCCCACTAATTTCTTTTTAGGCTGAAAAATCTGGACAGCCATGATGGCTTAAATGATGGATAGAGATATAGCAAAAAAGTATCCAATGGTATTACTCTCTGCCACCTTCAATAATATCAGAACAAAACACCAAGAAATATTTTTAAACATCTGGCTGATATAGAAGGGAAAAAGAAGTCTCTCTTGCGGGGGAGGAAACTTGGACAATTTGCCAGAAAAATTTCAGCTCAGCAACTAGCGGAACAGTAGTTTTCAAATGCCAGTAGTATTGGGACAAAGTTTTACCAAGGTTGAAGAAGCTGCATGGCTCAGTATCAGCTCTTTTTCCCTGAAACAGATGCATTGGAGTAATAGAAGGAGATAACAAAGTAAACAGTTTCACCTTAGGAATTGTGCTGACAGTGGATTATGGTGTACAATGTACATGAGTGAGAACTGAGAAAGAACGCAAAAACTAGAAATTAGCAAGATGGGCAGAAAAAGAATGAAATTCAGCCGAGATAAAATGCAAGCTGGTATATCTTTGAAAGAAAGAAGAAGCCGAAGCATTCCCATGCATGCAGAAACAAAGGCACATGCTCAGCAGGAAGAAACCCTTAAGAACCAAAATCATAATTCTGTTAATGGATGCTGGTCAATTAGATATCAGTCTGCAGTTTGACACTAGTATTGAAGAAACGAAAATGCCAGCTTCATTTCAGGCTCCATAGGCAGAATTATTATGTTGTGAAGCAAAAAGAAATAATTGCTTCTTTCTTTTCCCACCTGGCTCAGGTGATGACTTTACCTTAAATATTGCATTTAGCTTTTGGCGTTTCATTTTTGTTCAAATAGAGGTACATTTGGGCAAGATGAGCTTACCAGAACAGGGAAAAACAAATTATTCAGAGTGAAAGAACTTTTACTGAAGTCCAGGTTTTTAAGTGGCTGATAAATGCCACTGGGTAGCATTCCTAAATTAAAAATCAAAGCACACAAGTAGTGAAATACATTAATACCACATTACTGCATGTTACTTTAAAGATAAAATAGGAAGTAACAGGCTGAAGCTGGGGGAGGAAGGTTTTGGATAATTATTCAAAATAGGCTTTGTTACAAAATGCTTATGTATGGCTTTTAAAGACTAAGGCCAAACAAATATTTGGGATGGGGAAAAGAGTTAGTGTTCCTGTTGTTTTTTCCCACCTGTATACAGAAAAAGATATACAAAGGGTGAACTTCATAAAAGACAAGACAATCGTGGAGTTTTCTTTGGTTTACCTTGTTTTGTTTTATCTGTGTTGGTTTGGTTTTTGTGTTTTATATTTCTGCTTAATTGTCTTTTTATATTATAAGTTGCCCAGAGTTGTTTGTGGTGGAGAAATTCCTCAGGAACTGCCTAACATCGGAGGGCTTGGATGATCCAGAAACAACAGAGGGAACTGGACCACACATCTACTAAGAAGCAATGTTTTCCTACCTTGCTCAGTTGCTATTTGTGTAAAGCTATTAACTTGCTCAGCTAAATGTCTTGGTAGCAAGCACGGTCATGTTTTCCCTCCAGTATCTGACAAAGTTGTTCAAACACCACCAAACAATACTGAAGAATTAGATAATCAACCTCTGCTCCTGTTATGGGACTCTAATACCATTGTATCACAACTAAATAACTTAAGTATTCCTTAGAAAGACAAGCTGTGCTTGGTGACAAGTGCATCACTATTCAGATTTTATAATGTAATAAGTTGCTTTTTAGCAGATGAACACAAATACTAGCAGCTTCCTTCTGCAAGCTGAAGAAAATGCTTGGAAGAGGAAAATTTTCTTTGAATCTTCTTGAAAACCTAAAATAGATTAAACTAATAGATTCCATTCATATATCACACTCAGCTTTAGTTTAGTTTTGTTTTGTTTTCAAGTTAGTATTGACTCTCAATATCTGCTTGGACAAGGTGTAGTTCTCTTAGCAAGATTTCTGAAGTGGATTGTCCTTGCTTGCTTCCTAAGGCTGACAGAAATTTGCTGGTCCAAGGTGACCAGCTGGCTTCATGCCTAAGGCAAGATTAGAACTCATGATTTCATGGTTCCTAGCCTGGTGCCTCATTACACCTACTGTCTTTTTATATTATATTACACACACCAACTGTATATCTCTGGGAAAGATTGAGGGCAAAAGAAGAGGACAGAGAACCAGGTGGCTGGATGGAATCACTGAAGCAGTAGGTGTGATCTTAAATGGACTCCAGAGGATGGTAGAGGACAGGAAGGCCTGGAGGAACTTTGTCCATGGGGGGGGTCAGACATGACTTCGCAACTAACAACAACAACAACTGTATATCTACATGCTATAGTTTGATTAACCTCAATTCATTGAATAAGCTACAATGACTGGATCCAGTCATCAACATTATTTAAGATTTACAGTGTCTGGCTGGACATCATAATCTAAGACATATTGAAATGCTGTGACCATCTACAGTAATTAATGGAATTGTATGAATAGTCCCTCTCCTCAAATTAAATGGTCAGGCTTGATTCCACATTGACTCTATATAAATATACTGATTGCCAGGACTGGAGGAGCTTAGTCCAAAATCAGTTTGACAAGGTTATTTATGGGATGTTCTCAAAACTTTATTTATTATTTGATTTGGTCTGAAGCATACAGGATAAACTACATCTTCTATTTGTTTTAAGGGTAGCAGTTTGAAAGCATGCAAGTAAATTAATAGGTACCACTTTAATGGGAAGGTGACAGCATTCTCTGTGCCTTTGATGTATAGCATGGGCGTCAAACTTGATGGTGTCATGTGATATATTGTGACGTATCACGATGTTTTTTCCCTTTGTGGAGCCGGGGTGGGCATGTCCTGCACGTGACACATCCGGCCCATGGGCTGCCAGTTTGACAGGCCTGACATATAGCCATGCTGGCCACATGACCACAGAAATTGTCTTTGGATAATTCTGGTTCCCTTCACCAAGAAATGAAGATGAACCCTGTGCCCTAGAATCAGACATGACTGGGTAGGGGAAACCTTTACCTTTTTACTTTTGCCTGACAATACTAAGAAGCCCTTCAGTGGGATGTAGGCCAACAAGACAATAACATAATAATTATTTCATGCAAGTGAGCCTGCCCATGCAATCAAGACAGAATCACAGACAGACCAGTGGTGGAATTCACCACTGGTTCTGTGGTCGTGGCTTGGTGGGCATGGTGTGGCTTGGTGGGCATGGCAGGGGAAGGATACTGAAAAATCCCCATTCCCTCCCCACTCCTTGGGAAAGGATATTGCAAAATCTCCATTCCCACCCCACTCTGGGGCCAGCCAGAGGTGGTATTTGCCCGTTCTCCAAACTACTCAAAATTTCCACTACCAGTTCTCCAGAACCTGTCAGAACCTGCTGAATTTTACCCCTGAGTCAGACCTTATACTTGATCAAATATGTGGCTTAGCATTCCTTGTGAAGATTGTAGTAGATGCTGACAGGTACAAGATGGTGTATAGTTTTCTTTGGTGCCAAACAGTTTTGCTCAGGCATCCAGTATCTTAGATTTGAGAAGTAGGAATGTTAGGCATACCTATGAATGAAACTACATGTTCTGCATAGTCTGTCAGCATAGTAAGAATGTGGACCTGCATCCAATCCCAACATCCCTCAATCATTTCTTTGAATCTTTGGTGTGCATGTGGATAATTTACCATCAGGCCAAAATATTTTATTTTATTATTTTATTTTATTTTATTTTGAATTTGTATACCGCCCTTCTCCCTGAGGACTCAGGGCGGTGAACAGCCAAGTAAAAACATCAAGTACAAATATTAAAATACAGTTAAAAATATATATATATAAATTTGGCCCCGTTAATTAAAAACAATAAACAAAACACTTAAAAACACTTTAAAAAAATTAGGCCAGCCTGGCTTGCTGGAAAAGGAAGGTTTTAAGGGCACGGCGGAAGGCACTGAGGTCTTGGATTCTCCTTATCTCTGGAGGCAGTTGGTTCCAGAGGGTAGGTGCCCCCACAGAGAAGGCCCTCCCCCTGGGGGTCACCAGCCTATACTGTTTGGCTGATGGCACCCCGAGGAGGCCCTCTCTGTGGGAGCGCACGGGTCGATGGGAGGTCGTCGGTGGCAACAGGCGGTCTCGAAGATAGCTAGGCCCTATGCCATGGAGCGCTTTAAAGGTGATAACCAACACCTTGAAGCGCACCCGGAAGACCACTGGGAGCCAGTGCAGCTCGCGCAGGAGCAGTGTTACATGGGAGCGCCAAGCTGCTCCCATCACTACCCGCGCTGCTGTGTTCTGGACCAGTTGGAGCCTCCGGGTGCTCTTCAAGGGGAGCCCCATGTAGAGAGCGTTACAGTAGTCAAGGGTTGACTACTGGGTAGTCAACCCATATCATCTGGGTTCGACATTCCCAACTGGGTGCAAACTCTTGAGTGATAGTAAAGCTCTAATGAAGATAGTAAAGCTCTAATGAAGATAGTAAAGCTCTAATGAAGATATTTTGATAGTAAAGCTCTAATGAAGATATCTTTAAAGATCTCTGAAAGACCTTTGCCTTGGTTCTACAGAAGGACTATAGCTGCTATTAGTAGTGACTGATGTTAACTGAATCTGCATTAGGAGCAGTTCCTTGTTCCTCCTTGGGCAGGAGCAGCAGCATGGTTTGGTGCCATTGTTAGCACAAGAAGAGGCATAGCTTAAGTAGGATAGATCTTCAATACTTTTTTGATGGGGGAACCACATGGGAATTCCAGGACTATAGACTTATATTTAAAGCTGGAAAGACATCTTTGATCAGCAATGTTGCCAAGAATACTTTATGGATAAAGTCACCAGCAATTGAACTCCATTTTCGTGAGGCACTGTGCTTGGAACTAGTTAAAAGAAAATACTGAGGCACCAATTGAGAACTAGTTAAAAATGGCAGCAAAGAAAGTAAATATGTAGACAACGAGAATACAGACAAGATGAGCATAAGGGGACCTCAACAGATCATTGTTGAAATCAGGGCTTTTAAATGTTTGAAGTCTGAATACTGAGGTAATCATCTTTGCTCTTAGAACATTACATTTCAGAACAATAGTATCAAAAAGAGATTGAGAAGGGATCCAAAGATCCCTGTATGTTGGTTGAAGGAGCTTCCAAATGATTAATGCAGTTGAGTGAGAGCAAACATAAAATGAGGACTGTTGGCACAAAACCTTAAAACTTCACCAATACTTTGAAGTTTGTAATGCCATTTAGGTCACTGAATCCAATTTTCACCTCATTGCAGGAACCCAGACTGAGCTTCTGCATGGACACAGCTCTTTTCTGAACCAATCCCCCTATAAAGCTGGACACAATACTTAAGCAGGATCTGATTAATGCCAAATAAATTGGAACAATTCTTTCCTGTGATTTTGAAACTACTTTTGTTGATGCATTTAAAATCTGCATTTTCTTTTTGCAGTAGGCATATCATACTTCTTATTCACGTTCAGTTAGCAATCAGATTCTATTCCAAGATATGTTTCACAATTACAGTTTCACAATTACCCAATCAGGCATCATTCATCCTATCACTCTGCATTTGATTTCTTTTCCCTGAGTGAATAAGTTAGCATTTCTTACATGTCATTCTGTTACTTCAGCCTACTTTTCACAACACGCACAATCATTTTGAATGTTGTCGCTGTCTTCAAGAGTATTACTTCTTCCTGGATAATTTTGTGCCCTGTGGGCCCCACTTGTCAAACTTCTTCAAGTTTGACAAGAAACTATTGACAAATGATTGTTAGGTCTGATTTTGGAACCATGTTTGTATGTAACCACAGTAATAGTTTTGTCATTCAACACATATTTAATAGTTTACTAATAAAATAACGGGTTGAGCTCCTGTTACTTGTCCCAGCTTCTGCCAACCTAGCAGTTCAAAAGCACGTAAAAAATGCAAGTAGAAAAATAGGGACCACTTTTGGTGGGAAGGTAACAGAGTTCCATGCGCCTTTGGCATTTAGTCATGCCGGCCACATGACCACAGAGATGTCTTCAGACAACACTGGCTCTTCGGTTTTGAAACGGAGATGAGCACCGCTGCCTAGAGTTGGGAACAACTAGCACATATGTGCGAGGGGAACCTTTACCTTTACCTAATAAAATTTGAGGTAGTTTGTCAAAGAACTTGTTAAAGTTAGAACATATTTTGATCATAACATTTCCATAAACCAGAAAGGAAAACAACCCCCAAAATAGATAAGGTTGCCCGGGAAAAGTTGTTCATAAAAGCAAACCAACTTTTAATAATCACTACATTGATTTCCAGTCATTTCAATTAATAATTTTATATCTGCTTTAGAATTTTCCCTGGTATGTTTATAGCTCCCTAACATCCCTCCCTCCCTCTTTTTCTCTTATTGTTGGGATGCTTAGACTGTACTTGGCATTTATATCCAGCTATCCATTTTTTTCCAAGGACCTAGGTCAGGCAGGTATTGTTGTTTGATGGTGTATTATTATTAGAAATTTTCACAAAGAAAAAAGATAACAAAAGATGAAGAAAATGAAAAGATGAAAAGTGGAAAACGTAATACAGATAGAAAAAAAAGTAAGCATGTATAAAGAAACAACTTCCATTTCCTTTATACTGCTTGGAAACAAACTTATTGTCGCTCAGAAAAACCTACAATTACAATTAAATTAAAATTACATATTCTTCTTCCCATATTCAATCCTTTTTAATCAGCTAATCCATAAATCAGCAAATCATATTTTCCATTTTCATTATAATCCATAAGAAGTTCCAGTCTTTTAAAAACATAGAACATAGAACAATAGAATTGGGAGAGACCTTGGAGGTCTTCTAGTCCAACCCTCTGCTCAAGCAGGAGACCCTATACGAGTGATGGCTAACCTTTTTGCCGTCGCGTGCCAAAAATGGGAAGAGCGTGGGGGGGTTGCGGGTGCAGGTGCCCACATCCATAATTCAATGCACCCCACCCTCCCACACATGCGCACGTCACTTCCCCACACTTCCCCCTGCTTTTGGCACGTGATGGCATGGTGGGCCCGGTAGACTCGTTTTTTCCCCCCTCCCCAGGCTCCAGAGGCTTTCTAGGAGCCTGGGGAGGGCAAAAACAGCCTTCCCCATCCCCCCGAAGGCTGGAAACAGCCAATTTCACGACTTCTGGTGGGACCGGAAGGCCTGAAAATCAGTTTGCCAGTGCACGCATGCGTGCTGGAGCTGAGCTAGGGCAACACTGCGTGCCCACCAATATGTCTCCGCGTGCCATCTATGTTACCCGTGCCATAGGTTCGCCATCACGGCCCTATACCATTTCAGACAAATGTTTGTCCAGTTTCTTTTTAAAAGCCTCTGGTGATGTAGCATCCATAACCTCTAAAGGCAGGCCATTCCATTCGTTGATTGCTTTCACCATCAGAAATTTTCTCCTGAGTTCTAGCTTGCTTCTCTCCTTGGTTAGTTTCCATCCATTGTTCTTCGCATTATCTTATCCAGGGAATTCCCAGAGTATTTTTGGATCACACCATACTAGCAAAAGTGGTTTTGATGTGTTGGAAGAAAACTTAAAAACAAAAACCAGGGAATAGCTTTTCTAACAATAAAGTACTGTCTAGAAATGGTTTTCATTTCTCCTTTAAGATTAAACCTTGTATTGCTTCTTCATTTCTGCAACTTGACAATCTGAAGTGAGACAACAGAACATGAAATTATGTGCAAATGTAACAGAAGATTCAGCTAGCTTTGGTTTTCTTTTTAAAAAACCCACGGAATTTAGCATAGCCATAGCAATTTTATATTATTACAGAAGAAAGGGAAAAAAAATCTTGCTATTTCTGCACTTTTGAGAAAATAATAGGGATAGATTTCTGGAACACTAATGTAACTGTCATTTTTGATATATCCATATTTTGCTGAGTGAAGATCTTTCCAGCAATGGTCACCCAATGTGACAATTTCAATGGAGAGTCTAAGGAAAAAAAGAAGTCTTTAATCGCTGTACATACACAGAGTTCATTCACATGGATCTTGTACATGAAACAAATGCCACTCAAATATATGATAAACAATTTTTCCCAAATTCAAAATCCATTTGTTTCGCTGATCTGGAAAAATATACTTTCCTTGTCATTGTTCCTGTTGAACAATGTCAAATCTATCATCTTCCCCACCCCATCAATTTTCAGAGTGATATTTTAAATATAGGCAAGAACCATAAATACAATCACAAATAATGTATAACTGTTTTTAAAAAGACAATTGTCATGAAATACAAATAGGAATAAATAAAACTATCTATTCTCCTGATTACTTTTTGTTGTTTCCTGCCATGGAATGACAATGGGAATTTCCATCATTTATGGGGATATCCAAGATAATCATGCTTATCCAAATCAGCCTGAAGGAAGTTTCAGCACTTGAGAGATTTGGAGGCAAAGGAAAACAGTAATCACACTAGGTTTTACAATGATAATGTTTGTATTAAAAAAAATGCAGTGCAGAAGAGCTTGGAAATGATATCATCTCATCCTGTACTCTTTGTTAATTCTCTGTCTTAAGAATAAAACTGGCAAAGATTTTGGAATTGAGTAAGTAGTACTTCTCACTGGAATAAAGTATTCAAAGAACTGGAACAGATAAATATCAGCTTGATTCCTTGAGACCACATGAATATGTATGTTTATGTATTTTCTTGGCAATAACTTTCAAGTTCTTGGTCTTCCTTACAACAGGGATTCCCAACCCTTGGGTTGCAGACCAGTACTGATCTGAAGCCTGTTGGGAACCAGGTTTTACCAGTGGTCAGTAAGTGCGCAAAGCTTCATCTATGCATGTGTAGACCTAGGTTGCATGTGTGAAACTGTTCACACACACACACACACACACACACACACCACTGCTGCTGCCTATGCTCCACCATCACCACCACTAGTCCATGGAGCCAGAAAGGTTGGGGACTACTTATTGAATCACGGTATGGCATGCCGGTTTGATAGCCATGGATAGAAAAACATTAGAGGGTGGTGAGCACAGCACAAAACATCGTGGGCTGTCCCCTGATACCACTAGATGAAATCGCTAGGGCTCACTGCCTTAGAAGAGTGAGGAAAATTCTCAGGGATGACTCTCACCCTGGTCACCACTTCTTTACCCTCCTACCATTGGGAAAGAGATATAGAAGCATAACCAGCCACACAAACAGGCCGAAGAACAGTTTTTATTCATGGGCTGTAAGTCTCCTGAATTCGAAATAACATCATAACTACATAGTTTAATGGACTTGCAGGGCCGGCGCAACATGTAACATGTTCACACTGGTGAAATAGGACTGGGTGTTTTGTTAATATGAATTATTGGGTTAGAGATTTTCTGTCTTCACAGTGAGTTGTATTGTGTCGGGGGGGTGCACTGAGGGAGCTCAACTAATCTCATTGTACATATGTTGTGCACTGAAAATAAAGATTTGATTTGATCTACAAACTTGATATCTCCTGGTGGTCACCATTTTAGCACTTCTAGAAAAAAAAATCGGAAAAGGTCACAGAAACTAAGAAAAAAATTCAGGCAATTGTAGCAAATGGAGAGTAAGAAGTAAACTCCTTAGACAAAGATGTCATGTTACTTTTATTTATTCTAAAATCTAGGAAATATTAAATTAATATGTATTCATTAATATTCAAGTTAAAATGTTCAACTATACCTCTTTCTGGGAAAGAAAATTAGGAAACCAAATCAAGAGACTTGGAAGCTGAAGCAATATATTCCCTTTGAAATGATGGTTCCCCCAGATGATTTCTGTTTAACATAAAGGACAGTAAAACAATATGGGTTTTTTTTTTAATGCTAGGAGATAATATTTGGCATGCAATAATTTTTCATTTCAGTTCAAGGTTTTTACAGCTAGAACAGCTGGATACTGCTTTAATCCAAACTATTTCTATTCAGCCAATACAGCAAAGTATCTCTGCTTGCTAGGCAGATTAAAAGTGCATTCAGAGTTTTTATCTCTGCTATTAAATAAAGGAGTTAGAATTTGCAAAGAGTCTTGTAGCAATTCTCTATCATAATTGAAATAACAAATGTTATTATAAAGAACAATTCAGTACCATTTCCCAGAAACTGTAAATCTCTCAACATGAGGCATGGAATTTGAAAAACACAGATTCTTAAATTTAGGCAGTGTTTCCGATTAGCTTCTTTTATCAAGAAAAGACTAAGAGGCTAAGCCTTAGAAACTAAAGCTAGATTTACACAATTCTCTTTTCTTCTGTGGCAAACGTGAAACCTGCACTGGGATCACCAAACAAAGTCATGAAGCAGTTGAAAGGTGAAAGCTGCTTTATAGGCTGTCTGGAGGCTATCTAAGGAAGTGTTTTTAAGATACTCTGGAGTTCCTCAGCAAAGGGACCTCTTTGGAAAAGCAGCAGAAAAACACACATCGCAAATCAAATTGACAGCATTATGCATGTAAGAAATGCATCTGAAAATATATCTCCTCATAGCTAAGAGTTTTTTCAATTGCTCTTCATACATGAAAGTTCTAAATGTTTTAGTTTTCCCTCCTGATCATAAAGACAGTGAGCTGATCAGCTGGAAAGACCAAAGTGCTGTACGATAGGGTAAGTTCCTATTATCTGCCTCAGTTACAATTCTTTATTGGCCAAGTGTGATTGGACACACAAGGAATTTGTTTTAAGTGTATATGCTTTCAGTGTACATAAAGAAAATAAAATGATTTAATCAAGAATAAAAAGATACAATACTTAGTGATTGATAATACAAGGTTACTAATAAGCTATCAAATCATACTAGAAACCAAATAAAAACAATATAATTGAAAGATACAAGCAACACGGTTATAGTAATAAGTGGGAAGAGAGAGATACTAGTAAGGAAAAGAATAATAATAGTCGATGCCGATCTCAATTGGCTCCTTGGTTCTCTGAGGAGCTGAGAGAGATGAAGCATCGGAAAAGATGCCTAGAGAGCATTTGGAGGACTAGTCAATCCGATTCCGACCGGACACAGGTGAGGTCTTATATCAAGACCTACCTAGTGGTGATAAAAGCGGCAAAATCTAACCATTTTTCCGCTCTTATCGCATCTGCAGAGAACCGCCCAGCTGCCCTGTTTAGGGTGACCCATTCCCTTTTTCGGGGGGGAGTGCGAGAAGATCCCTTGCAGGGTCGTGCTGAGGATTTCGTGCAATTCCTGCACGATAAAGTCACTCGGATTCGGGATGGCTTGGACTCCGATTGGATGAGTCCACGGGAGGAGACGAGGGCAGGTCTTGAGAATGTTATCTGGGAGGAGTTTGATCCTGTGACTCCCGAGGATGTGGACAGGGTTCTGGGTAAGATTAGTGCCGTCACGTGTTTATTGGACCCGTGTCCCTATTGGTTGGTGCTGGCCTACCGGGAGGTTACACGAGGCTGGCTCCAGGGAATTATAAGTGCTTCTCTGAGTGAGGGTGCATTTCCTGCCACCTTGAAAGAGGCGGTAGTGAGGCCCCTCCTCAAGAAGCCTTCCCTGGAACCGGCGGAATTAGCAACTATCGTCCAGTCTCCAATCTTCGTTTTGTGGCAAAGGTTGTTGAGAGCGTCATGGCACGACAACTTTCCTGGCACCTGGATGAAGCTATCTATCTAGACCCATACCAGTCGGGCTTCAGGCAGGGGTACAGCACAGAAACGGCATTGGTAGCGTTGGTGGATGATCTCTGGAGGGCTCGGGACAGGGGTTGCTCCTCTGTCCTAGTCCTATTAGATCTCTCAGCGGCTTTTGATACCATCGACCATGGTATCATGCTGCAGTGGTTGAGGGGGTTAGGAATAGGGGGCACCGTTCTGTGGTGGTTCTCCTCCTTCCTCTCCGACCGCTCGCAGTTTGTGTTGGCAGGGGGACAGAGGTCGACCCCGAGGCGTCTCGCATGGGGAGTGCCGCAAGGGTCACTTCTCTTGCCCCTTCTGTTCAACATTTATGTGAAGCCGCTGGGCGAGATCATCTGTGGTTTTGGGGTGAAATGTCATCTGTACGCTGATGATACTCAGTAGTACATCTCCACCCCAGACCACCCCAACGATGCCCTTGATGTGATGTCTCGCTGCCTGGAGGCCGTGTGGGTCTGGATGAGGAAGAACAGGCTCAGACTCAACCCCTCCAAGACCGAGTGGCTGTGGCTTCTGGCGCCCCGATATAGTCAGCAGGTGCCATAGCTGACTATTGGGGGTGAATCTTTGCCCCCCACAGAGAGGGCTCGCAATCTGGGTGTCCTCCTGGATGCACGGCTGTCTTTAGAAGAGCATATGACAGCTGTGGCCAGGGAGGCCTTTTATCAGGTTCGCCTGATTTGCCAGTTGCAGCCCTTTCTGGACCGGGACGCCCTGCGCATGGTCACTCATGCCCTTGTTACCTCCCGGTTGGACTATTGTAATGCTCTCTACATGGGGCTCCCCTTGAAGAGCACTCGGAGGCTCCAACTGGTCCAGAATGCAGCTGCATGGGTGGTTATGGGCGCAACTCGTTGTGCCCACGTGACACCCCTCCTGCACGAGCTGCACTGACTCCCAGTGGTCTTCCGGGTGCAATTCAAGGTGTTGGTTACCATCTTTAAAGCGATCCATGGCATAGGACCCGGGTACTCTGAGACTGTCTTCTGCCACAAATAGCCTCCCACCGGCCAGTCCGCTCCCATAGAGAGGGTCTCCTCAGGGTGCCATCGACCAAGTTATGTTGGCTGTCGACACCCAGGGGGAGGGCCTTCTCTGTGGGAGCCCCAGCCCTGTGGAATAAACTGCCCCCGGAAATACGTAAGATCTCCGACCTCCGGGTGTTTCGCTGTGCACTGAAGACCCTGTTGTTCCGCCAGGCCGGGCTATCAATATAATAATTTTAAATTGGGGTATTTTAAATTTCTGGGATTTTAAATTGAGCCAAATCTATTTAATTATTTTAAAATTTTTAATCGTTGTTTTGTCTTGTGTTTTTAAATAGGCTGTACACCGTCCTGAGTCCTTCGGGAGAAGGGCGGTATAGAAATAAAATAATAATATTTATTATTATTATTATTATTATTATTATTATTATTATTATTATTAAATAATAATTATTATATAATAATAATAATACAGTCGTAGTAAAATTATTTGACAGTGTTGTGGGAATTAGTTGTTAAGCAGAGTGATGGCATTCGGAGGAAAAACTGTCCTTGTGTCTAGTTCTTCTGGTGTGCAGTGCCCTGTAGCGACATTTGTGGTTAGAAGTTGAAGCAATGTATGTCCAGGATGTGAGGGGTCTGTAGATATGTTTACAGCCCTCTTTTTGACTTGTGTAGTATACAGATCCTCAATGGAAGGCAGGTTCGTAGCGATTGTTTTTTTTTGCAGTTCTAATTATCCGTTGAAGTCTGTGTCTGTCTTGTTTAGTGCAGAGCCAAACCAGACAGTTATGGAGGTGAAGATCACAGACTCAATAATTCCTCTGTAAATAATTCCTTCGACTTATGACTGTATGACTGTAATTTTGTTGCTTGTATCCCTACAATTTATATTGCTATTGTTTCCTGGTTGCTTATTTGTACCCTATGACTATCATTAAGTGTACCTTATGATTCTTGATGAACATATCTTTTCTTTTATGTACACTGAGAGCATATGCACCAAGACAAATTCCTTGTGTGTCCAATCACACTTGGCCAATAAAAAAATTCTATTCTATTCTGTTCTATTCTAAAACTGAATTAGCAGCTCTTTGGGCAGTTCCTGCCCACCTGCCCACCTAGCAGTTTGAAAGCATGCAAATGTGAGTAGGTAAATAAGTATCACTTTGATGGGAAGGTAGCAGCATTCCATGCAACTTTGACATATAGCCATGCTGGCCGAATGACCCCAGAAGTGTCTTCAGACATCGCTGGCTCCCCCGGCTAAGAAACGGAGTTGAGTACCATCAGTGGTGAAATTTGTTACTACCGGTTCTGTGGGTGTGGCTTGGTGGGGGGGTAATGTGGGCATGGCGATTTTTTTTTTTTTTACTTTTAAAACCATTTTTTCTACAACCTCTTCGGTGAAGAGGTTGTAAAAGAATGCTTTCAAAAGTCTCTGACGATCAAGCAACTCAGCTTGGATCATCAGAGGCATTAAAAAGAAAAAAAGAGGTTTTTTTTCTTTTAAAAGCCTTTGATGATCCCAGCTGAACCGCGCAATCATCGGAGGCTTTTTTTTTTTTTAACTTTTAAAAGCATTTTTTCAGCTGAAGAGGTTGTGGAAAAAATGCTTTTAAAAGTAAAAAAAAAAAAAGCCTCTAATGATTGTACGGTTCAGCTGGGCATGGGGCGGGGCACGGATTTTTGCTACGGGTTCTCCAAACCACCCGTCTCCATCACTACCAGATCAGGCGATCCGGTCTGAACTGGGAGCATTTCACCCCCGAGCACCATCACTTAGAGTCGGAATCAACTTCACAGGGGAAACCTTTACCTTTGCTTTTCTCTGATCATGCTTATTATCTTCTTTGCCTCTTCCAGTTTCTCCAAATTCTTTTACTGCAGAACTTGTTATGAACTCAAATGCATCAAAGCAGGATCAAGCATAATAATGCTTCCCATGATTAGGAAACTATTTTTCTGTTCAGGCTGCTGAAAATTGTTTTTACTTTTTCTTTCCAGTTGATTCATATTTCAACTGAGATCAGCAATTATTCGAAGAACATTTTCACAAGCTTTGCTGTCAAAATAGACATCTCCCAATCTATAATTGTGCATATGACATCTGATTTCTTACGGAGGAATTTTCCATTTGTCCCTGATAAATTTTTTTCTGTTACGTTCACCCTGTATCTCTAACCAGTCAATACCATTTTGAACATTTCTGTCTTCTACAGTATTTGAAACAGTGTTTCTATTATCTGCACATATGATACCACCTTCTCCAAATCATTAATAAAATATTGCAGAATTCAGGGGCCAGAACCGGATATTGTGACACCCCACTTAGTTCCTCACTCTATTTTGACTATGTACCATTTATGAATACTCTGAGCAGAATTGTCAAGTCAATTATATCTACTTAGCTGTAATGCCATCCAAATCATGCTTAACTAGTTTATCAATCAGAATCTTGTGAACAATGATTTGTCAAATCATTGAAAATAGCATGTATTGTTTCTACAATTTCCCAATGATCTACTAAGATTTACTCAGTTAAAAAAATTAGATAAGGTTATCCTGCAGTTCTATGGGAATCTATGGGAATCTTGAGAATATATGTGAATCTTAAGAAATCTATATGACTCTTGCAAATTGACTGAATCTTGACAAATTTACGTGGAGTTCTACTACTGCATTGTAACAAAGAAGCACAGGTATGGATTTAGTAATCTAAAGCATCTTGATAGTGGCAGGTCCCATGCCTCCTCAATACATAGGAGATGTCAGGTGCAAGTCCAGAGATGAGACAGTGAGATCCAAACATGTTCAGTTCTTTAATTGCCCTAATAGACAACATTTTGCCAAACCTCTTCCCCTCTCTCTTTTCAGAATTGCATTTAATCTGGACCTCCTTCTAGAAAGTTCTGTGTTGCCAAAGCTGCCTCTCACTGTGGCACATTCCATCAAAGTTGTGGCATTTTGTTAAAGAACAAGCTATTTATTTAATTAAAGGTGTGATTTTAGTATTATGCCTCTTATAGATTAAAATATTGATATAAGCCATAAAAACAAGCAAGACATTCAATATGAGAGATATTTTCAAACTCTTGCTGCTAAATAAAAAAAAACTCAAAGTATGTTGCATTATGTTCTATATCCTTCTGACTTTCTAAGCTAACTAGATAAATATTAATTAGTTTTAGCACCCTGTTTATGATTTGGAAGTGAAAACCTTTAAAAAAAGCATTCTAGAATCACACATTGATTAATAAAGTTGAAAAGGGAATATTTAAAAATCAATAACATAATATGAAATTAAAATACCCAGATGAGAAAAAAGTATATGAAAAAGTTAACATGTGGCATGCTAAGGAAAGTGTGACTTTTAACAAACTATTTGAAATTAATAGAAGTCCATGAAATTTGTTGCTGGAGTAGGGAAAGTCTGTTATTTAAGTCTTAGTTTAGAAAATTGGAAGAAAAATAAGCAGAAAGAAAAAATGAACCTGGAGCTCTTTTTCAAATGAGCATTCCTAATTACACAGTGATTTGGTTTAAGGCCATTGATTACTTTGTTCTTAGTAACTTGTACTTGAACATTAGTATTCTGAGAGTTGTTTTTAAGTGAAGGAACAAATGCTTATAAAAGTGACTAAGCACAGAGAACTCTTCTTATTAAGCAGACATACTTCTGGAAGAAGAAAACAAAGTTCTAAATCTTTTGTATACTACTATACTGTACTATCAAAACTATTTGTCTTTTGATTATTTGTAACTTTTAATTGGGTGAAACAGGGCATTATACAGTAATAATTTTTGAATCAAGGTATCTAAAATGTGCTACTTATAGAATGTGTCCAAAATCTGGAATTCATCATTTCAGGGGACTGAAATTTGGCAGAGTTGGGACTTTTCCAGGATTGCCATACTACTGCACTACCATATTCAGCTGCAGTCACATGACTGATACTTCAAACACTTTCTGCCAGCTTCCCACCAAAAAAGTTAATAGGAAAGCCACCAAGAACTTAAAAGTTCCAGATTGGCAGGAAAACAAATGGTTGCTGTCAAGTGGGGGAGGCAGCTCTTGGGAGACACTGTGGGTTGGAGACAGGGCACAAGAGAACAAGGGAGTGCACAATAGGGATCACACAGGATGGGGAAGGTATGTGGGGATGTACATACATGAGAGGTGTCATGTGGGTCAGGGAGAGTGCACAAGAATATGAGGGGTTGCACAAGTGCAGGTCAGGAAGATGTGTAGAAAGCACCAGAAGTGTCACATGAGTTGTGGATGTCATAATGTAGCTATCAGAAACCACCAGGCAACAGGACAAAACTTTAATCCTTGAACTTAAAAAAGGATGGGTCAAGTGAAAGTAGGTTAATCCAACTTCTCAGTTCTTTATATGCCTCCTGGATAGTGGTAGGCATGTTGAGAATTATGAAGAAAATACTCATATTTTTTAATGAGATGAACATTTCTCAACACTGATTTCATGGTTCTCAGCTTCTCTTTAATTGGAGTCTGATTTAGTGTTCACTTTTCCTTTCTTTTTCCCACTGAGCTCTGGTTTCAGTTTTCTAATTGGACCAAACAAAATGTAGAAAACACACACACACATACATCCTAGAAGTTGAAGGTCATAGAAATGAGAAGTGTCATTTCACTAATTCCCTCATGTGTGCTGGTTAAGTTACGGTGTTTCTCTCTTGATAAACAAGAATATTGCAAAAGAGTGTAGCCCTGTGATAGAACGAAGAAGTAACCTTAGGGAAAGTGTGGAAAAACAAAGGTGTAGTATACTATAAGTACTTCATGTAAAAGTGATTGATGCTGATCCTTTTGATTTTGGCTTTACTAAAAATAGTATTTGATAGAGTAACTTTCCTACAATAAAAGAGTATAATTTTGGATTTAACTATTCTGTATCAGAACCAAATTTGCTCTTGGATTCCTTAGCAACTTTTCTAACCACAATGTATAGAAAAAATAGTTTCATTTTAATATTTAAAACTTGATCCTTATTACCATATTTCTGTTTATAATAACTGCAAAAAAAAAAAAAAACCTGTTTTGCTTTCCCACTGTTTTAGCCAAATCATTTTTAATCTAAAATTTCCAATTGCAACACTTATCCCAGCAAGAAATCCATTTCCTTAAAAAATAATGGAAAGGGGCATCTTCTATATCAACAGAGCATATTGGTTCATTTGCAACAAATAAATTTAAATTCATTCAAGTGCAGCTTTTGGTTAATTACAGTAACCTCCACTTTATTTATAGCTTATTCTCATTATTTTTTTAAAAAAATAACAAGATAATAAATCTGTGCAATCTGACAATTACTTTCCAAGCGCTAGGATGTTATTCTTGACTAAATGAAAAATAAGAGAAATTAATCAGTGAGCACTCTCTTCATACACTGCATCTCTTCACTTTGCAGATGATACATCTCATACATTTATAACTTCCCTACATACCCTGTGCATGAAACGTTTGCATGTCAGATTGCTATTGTTAGCAGAAAATGTTCCAGATGTAGATTGTCTCTGGTACCCTTCATTCTAAATGCACATAAGCAGCATTCTCTTTGGAATCCCAAATATGATGATGGAAGAACTGTGCTACCCTGCTAGTTCTTGTTTCCCAAGTAGCAGGTTGGACCCCAAGAAGAACACATGCACTATGAGATTTCCTTTTGCTTGGATTAAGAATCTTGGCCTGGCTATGCTATAGAATATGTGACTCAACTTCCTGCTGTGCTTTTGTAAGAGCTGCCTGATTACCTGACTGCTCCCAGACCTGCTAGCTCTCCACTAGGTCCTGCTGTTTATGAATCCTCTGAAGATGTCTAAGAAGCTGAGTTTTGAGATTAGAACTGTTAAACCCTCTTTCTCCAATTCAGAATGTGATTCATCGGATAGGCCCATAATAAGAAGTTAATTTTAGTAATAAGTAGAGAGATAGCTGAGAAGCATATAAAAAAACTAGAATTATACAGTTCAGGAACCAAAGATGACATATACCATTGTATTTTCTCCTCCAATTTGTCCCCTCAAAATGGGACAGTGGGTTAGATTGAGAGACAGTGACTGGTCCAATACACCTACTGAGCTTCAGTGGGTAGATTTGAACCTAGTCCTTTCAAGTCATAGCATAACCAACACATCATATTGGCTTTTACATCAATACCACTTGCCCAAAACTCCTGTCAAGTGTGAAAACTATGTGTTTTTAATGTATGTTCTATAGACAGATCCAATACTTTATTTTCCGTCAGCTAAACAGCTGGCACTGTTTAGCTGACGGGACCCAGAGGAGACCAACTCTGTGGGATCTTACCGGTCGCTGGGAGCTATGCAGTAGAAGGCGGTCTCGAAGATAACCTGGCCCTGAGCCATGTAGGGCTTTAAAGGTAATAACTAACACCTTGAATTGTGACCGGAGACCAATACAGTCTCCAGTGCAGCTCCCGGAAAATTGGTGTAATGTGGGTGTACCTAGGTGCACCCACGACAGCTCTTGAGGCTGTGTTCTGGACCAACTGTAGTCTCCGAACACTTTTCAAGGGTAGCCCCATGTAGAGCACGTTCCAATAATCTAACCGTGAGGTGACAAGGGCATGAGTGACTGTGAGGAGAGCCTCCTGATCCAAGTAGGTTCACAATTGATGCACCAGCGAACCTGTGCAAAGATCCCCCTAGCCACAGCTGACAGATGTTGCTCTAATCTTAGCTGTGAGTCTAGGAGGACACCCAAATTGTGAGCCCATTCTGACGGAGACTATTGCTCCCCCCTCCCAGGATGGACAATCAACATAGTCTTTAGGAGGCAATACCCAGAGCCACTCGGTATTGTCTGGGTTAACTCTGAGCCTGTTGACTCCCATCCAGACCCTCATGACCTCCAGGCACTGGCACATCACATCCACCGCCTCACTGAATTGATGCGGGGTAGAGATATACAGCTTGGTATCATCAGCGTATTGTGAATACCTCACCCGTATCGTTGGATGATCTCACCCAGCAGCTTCATGTAGATGTTGAATAGAAGGGGAGAGAGGACCAAGCCCTGAGGTACCCCTCAAACGAGGGGCCTAGGGATTGACCTCTGTCTTCCTACCAACACTGACTGTGACCGACCAGAGAGATAGGAGGAGAACCACCGTAACACAGTGCTTCCCTCTCCCAGCTCCCTCAATCATCCCAGAAGGATACCATGGTCAATGGTATCGAAAGCTGCTGAGAGGTCAAGTAGCACCAAGATGGAAGAATGACGCCCATCTTGGGCTCACCAGAGATCATCCATCAGTGTGACCAAAGCAGTTTCCGTGCTGTAGCCAGGCCTGAAGACAGACTGAAAAGGGTCTAGATAATCCGTTTCCTCCAATGACCGCAAGAGATGAAGTGCCACCACTTTCTCTACAACCTTTCCCCCAAAGGGTAGGTTGGAGACTGAACGAAAGTTCTTTAATTCTGCTGGATCCAGGGAAGGCTTCTTGAGGAGGGGCCTTACAACCACATCCTTTAATGATTGCAGGAAGGCCCCTTCCCTCAAGGACGTGTTAACTAAAGCCTGGAGCCAGCCTCGTGTCACCTCCCTGCTGGCCAAAACCAGCCAGGAGGGGCACGGGTCCAACAAACAAGTGGAGGAACTCATCGCTCCTACAGCCTTGTCCACTTCCTCAGGAGTCACAGGCTCAAATTCATCCCACACAATATGACTAAGACCTGCCCCTGTCATCTTGGTCGTAATTGCCCAATCAGAGTCCAGGTCCATCCGAATCTGAGCAACTTTATCCAACAGAAACTGTACAAACTCCTCAGCTGTACCCTGCAAGGGCTCCTCCACTCCCCCTGCATTAAGGAGGGAGCGAGTCACCCTAAATAGGACAGCTGGGTGCAAATCAGCGGATGCAATAAGTGCGGAAAAATGCTAAAATTTTGCCACCCGTATCGCCACTAAATAAGTCCTAATAAAGGCTCTTAAGAGTGTTCGGTTAGATTCGGAGTTACTGGTCCTCCACCATTGCTCTAGACGTCTCTTCTGGCACTTCATCTTCCGGAGCTCCTCGGTAAACCAGGGAGCTTTCCTGGATCCACCGCCATGGAGAGGTCGCAAAGGTGCAATCCGGTCCAGTGCCCCAGATGCCACTCTATTCCAGGCAGCCACCA
Source organism: Arizona elegans (assembly GCA_022577455.1). Classification (NCBI taxonomy): domain Eukaryota; kingdom Metazoa; phylum Chordata; class Lepidosauria; order Squamata; family Colubridae; genus Arizona; species Arizona elegans. Next base: position 226,084,175 of record JAKOOJ010000001.1, read on the forward strand.
GGGACTCAGCCGGACTGTGGACAAGGAAGTCAGGTATCTCCCCAAGTTCCTTCTGGAACCCTTCAGGGTCCATTAGGTGCCTGGGGTGGAACCACTTAATCAGCTCCGCCTCCCTGCAATGGAGGAGTAGTGTCCTGAAGTCTAACCTCATCAGGAAATGATCTGACCACGACAAGAGAGAAGCATCTATACCTCTTAATTCCAGATCATATCTCCACTGCCCCAAGAAAAACACCAGGTCAAGTGTGTGTCCCCCCCCCCATGACTCGGACCCTGAACTACCTGGGTCAGGTCCATGGTTGTCATGGAAGCCATGAACTCCTGAGCCGCATCTGAGGATTCGCCAAGTGATGGCAAATTAAATTCCCCCAGTACCATAAGCCTGGGGAACTCCACCGCCAGCCCAGCTACCGCCTCTAGCAGCATAGGCAGGGCTGTTGTAATGCAGCTGGGAGGCAGGTACATCAGCAACAAGCCCAAAGGAACTCCTGACTCCAACCTCAAAAGGAGAGACTCACACGCAACAATCTCAGGGGCAGGGATCCTGTGAGGGCAAAGACTCTTCCGGACAATAGCTGCCACTCCTCCACCCTTTCCCTGGAGTCGTGGCTGATGCAATATTTGGAACCCATCTGGGCACATCTCTGAGAGGGGCACACCCTCCTCCTGGCCCAGCCAGGTCTCAGTTATGCATGCCAGGTCAGCCCCCTCCTCCAGGATTAAGTCCCGAACGAGGGGGGCCTTGTTGACAACAGACCTGGCATTAAACAGCAGCAGCCTGAGGCCAGGGTCCTGACATCCCGAGTCACCAGGTATACGAGGCGAGCCTGGTGAACCAGAACCAGAGGGGCCAGAACAAGTAATTGCTTTGAGACAGTGAGTCCTAGTTCCCCGAGAGCGGCCTACCCCTCGGCTCCCGCCATATCTACTCTCCCAGTCATAACTGCAATGCTCCGGCTCCCTAATACCCCAGAGATCCCCTCCCCCACCTCAACGGACCCCTTCTCTCCGGCAGGCAAGGCACCCCACTCACTGGGGGGTCGTATCTGAGCCCCCATCTGCTTCTGTTTGTACACTCAGCAGAGGGGTTTCCATTTCTTGCCCCCGGCTCCCTCATTCACCCTCATTCTCCCTCATTCTCCCCAAATTCAGCCACTCCAAACCCACTCCTTCCATCCAATCCATCCTGACACACTCACACATACACACACATGCATAAGCTATTCCATCAGTCAGTTTGCTAGTGGTTGTACAAGCAATCATACAAACATGTTTATACTACTGTAGTTGTTCCTCTCTGCTTCCTCAGTCAGTTATGATAATAAATAAATAATAATAAATAACTTTATTGTCATTGTACGTGTATACACAGTATACCCATACAACGAAATTCATTAACACCCAAAGACCAGGTCCAACACACATAACAATCCCCAAACACACTCCCACCCACCACAATTCCCCACCCCTAAACCACCCAAACATCCACACAACAGACCAAGTAATACTGTCCAACAGCTCACTGATATTGGCCCTTTAGTTCATTGTTGAGTGCAATTATAGCTCTAGGATAAAAACTATTCAGAAAATGTGTGGTCCGAGTTTTAATTTTTCTGTATCTTCTGCCAGAAGGGAACAGTCCAAAAAGATTGTAAGCAGGATGGGAAGAGTCTCTGAGAATTTTATGCAACTTTCTCAAACAGTGAGATTCGAAGATGTCATCCAGGGCTGGTAGCTGGAATCCAATGATATTCTGGGCAGTTTTAATGGTTCTCTGTAGAGCTTTTTTGTCCGCTACAGAGCTGCTCCCATATCATGCAAGAATGGCGTATGTCAGGACACTCACTGCGATAGTAGGACAGAAGTAGATGCTGAGATAGATTTATCTTCCTGAGCATTCTCAGGAAGTACCTTCTGTGCCTTCTTCACAATGCTACTGTTGTTTCTAAATTAACACTACTTTCCTCAAATTTCACCAGAAGACAAATGCATCATATATGTGATTGCTGAATCATCAAAAATTTTAAAGAGTACAGTATATAAAATTACACTATGAGGAATTGCTTTATAAACAATATACTAAAAAGTAGTTTAACTACTATGAGTATATGGACCGTTGTAATAAAATCAGTTCCTTTAATGATTCCAGTCACTCAGTCAAGCTGCAACTTTTAGTACCATGTGTATAAATGCCTAGCTTGTGGACAAACTTGTTAACAGGATAAATCCTTTGTTTTAATGAGATTTAATGATTTTCATGACAAATACCAGGCACACTGCTTTTTTTTTTTTTCTGTGAAAGATCCATGGCATCCATCAAAATAAACAATACACTGTTATTGATCAGGTTGAGTATAAACAAATGAATACTGTGAAAATGTCAGCAGAGATATATTCGCCTACACAAAGTAGCAATTTGTTTCAGCAATGATCCTCTGTTTGTGGACATGTTTAGAAATCATTAAAGCTCAACCTATTTTGGTTTAGAGGGTTTTCTTCCCTGGGTTTATATATTATATGTTACAGCAGTAGTACATTGTGCGAATGTGTACTGATCACTTTCAATTCTGGGACTAATTTAGTGTGTTATAAAAGGGTTTAAACTTGAATTAGAAACTCAAACCACATCAGTTCAAATCAAACCAGAGGCTTTTTTACTTCAATGCAGGTTCTAATACAATGTGAACATCATACTTCCTAATCATTACCATGGAAGAATGAACACAACTAATTTTAACTTTTTAAAAAATGAGACAGATTTTGTAGGAAGATGAAACAATTAGGATGAAACATACAATGAACTTCAGATATTTGAATTCTTATTCTGAATGGCATCTACTTCTTTCCTTCCAAAAGTTGCAGTTCAAGGCTAAAGCTAATAGATGGAACATTTTCTTTTTCATATAGATTTCAACATTGTTGTTATTTCAACATTTTATTGTACTAAATAGAACTACTCTAAAAGATGTAGTGAATGGTTAACAAGGTAAATATTCAATAAAAGTAAAGGTAAAGGAATCCCTGTGTATTTTACTCCGCTAGTCATTGCCGACTATAGGGGTTGGTGCTCATCTCTGTTTCAAGGACATTGAGCCAGCGCTGTCCAAAGACATTTCTACAGTCATGTGGCCAGCATCATGTCTTGGAGCCCTGCTTCCTTCCCCTCAAAGTGGTACCTATTTATCTACTTTATTTATCTACATGTTACACCCCCCTCCTGCACGACCTGCATTGGTTATCGGTTGCCCTCCGTGTGAGATTCAAGATGCTGGTGATTACCTATAAAGCCCTGCATGGCTTAGGACCAGGGTATTTGGCAGACCTTCTGCGGCCAGCAACAGCTCCCCATCGCCTGGTGCGTTTCCACAGAGAGGGCCTAGTCAGGGTGCCGTCGGCCAGACAGTGTCGGCTGGTGATCCCTAGGGAGCGGGCCTTCTTTGTGGGCACACCTACACTCTGGAATCAGCTTCCCCTGCGGCTCTGGATGGCCCCCGACCTTCGCTCTTTCCATCGTGAACTAAAAACATGGCTATTTCGCCTGGCCGGCCTGGACTGATGGAGGTTTTTTAAATGGATTTTAATTGATTTTAGGGTTTTTATGTGTAATTTTTGAGCTGGAGTTTCTGTTTCATTTTTCTGTTTTATTGTTGTGAGCTGCCCTGAGTCCTCTCGGAGAAAGAGTAGCATATAAGTCTAAACAAATTAAATAAATAAATAAATAAATAAATAAATAAATAAATAAATAAATAAATAAATGCTCACATTTGCATGCTTTCGAACTGCTAAATTGGCAGGAGCTGGGGCGAGGCACTTGGGTGTCACCTCATCGCGTGGCACTTGGGTGTCGAACCTGGGCTGCCATCTTTTCAGCTACAAGCTCAGTGTCTTAACCACTGAGCTACCACACCACTCTAAATATCCAATACAAGACATATAAAACAGTCTTTCTTTTTCTTTTCTTCTTTCTTTCTTTCTTTCTTTCTTCCTTCCTTTCTTTCTTCCTTCCTTCCTTTCTTTTTTCTTTTCGCTGCTTTGAGTGATTTATCATGATTTTTCTTCAAAGGCATAAATAGACTACTTGGGATTAGATCCAGATTTATCACAGCTTGTTAAATCAGTAAACTCTAGTGAATGGCATCATTGCTTCACTAGAATAGGGAAAGATTGTTAAAGATTGTGTCAACCCAATTTCAGATCCATAGGTAACTCAGTAGATTTAAAGATACACATTTTCCAATTACTGAGCTAATCCAATGGCATTTCAACATTGATGGTATTTAGTCAAATCACCATTTTGTTGGATATGGGAGATGTGAATTTATTTCTAATAAATTCCAAAAGTAAGCTAAATATTTTGTGTACAGTGTATTTTACGAAGATTTGGTTCAGATACCTTCCCTGTTTGAAATACCTCTAATGTATATTGACCTAAGCATAAAATCTACATTTCATTATCCGGTATGCAAAGAAACAGTGTAGTTCACAAAAGTTGATTTAATATGATTTAAATAGCATTTGTTCCCTTGCTAACTCTTATAAGTACATTTTATGTTAATTTTGTCCTTGTTTATTTACAGAAGGCTCGTAATTGGACAATGCCCACTCTTGTCATTTCTGCTTAAAAAGAATAAAGCAAAGGATTTGAAAGTCTAATGTTATAGTGTCAAATGTTCCTTACTCTAAGTTATTAAGCTTTATCTCAGCACAGGAATATATGATAATGCACTGAATCCTCTTTTTATTTCCTTTACTTTTTTCCCCTCACTTTTAACAACATTTAGTAAAGAGAATATTTTTAGTGACAGTGCAATGTACAGCTTATTAGGGAAAAATACAGCTGTTCTTTTCTCCTTCCTGTCTGCTTTAAATAGAAGACAAAAATGTAAAACTTCATTAATTTCTCAGTTTTTAATAAGTGATAACAATGCTGGAACAAAAACCAGTTCATTAGTTATATATATATATATATATATATATATATATATATATATATATATATATATATATATATATATATATATATATGTTTTCTCAGGTTTTCGCGGGTGTTTGTATGTAGGTCTTTGGTTATTCGGGTCGAAACGTCGCCAAGACACTTCCAATTTTACGTGGGAGAAGACCGAATAACCAAAGACCTACATATATATATATATATATATATATATATATATATATATATATATATATATATATGTGTGTGTGTGTGTGTGTGTGTGTGTGTGTGTGTATGTATGTATGTATGTATGTATATAGACACATTTGGTCACAACATTGTCACTGAGCGTTTCTTTCAGACCTCAACCTTCAGATAATCAAGAGAGAAGAGATATAAAAAGCAGAGGTCCACACACTTACCTAGTTTCACTTATTTAGCCAACCTTCTCTTGACCCTAAAATAACCCCACAAAAAAATAATATAGGAAGAAAAAAAATTGTTTATTTGCATGATTTTAATATGGATACATGGAACTGCTGTGTTTCATTGAAATACTTCGCTCAAAAAGTTATGCTGAAGTTTCATCACTTCAAGCTCTTCCGATTTGATGCAAAACCCAGTTGCAACTATTCATTTATTTATATCTTTGTTGTTGTTAGTTGCAAAGTCATGTCTGATCCATCATGACTGTTGTGTATGTATCTATTTTGTGCGGGAAATTCAAATGCATAGTGAATCCTGATTGGTTCTTGGTCGCCTCTGGAAAGTCTATAAAGAGGACTGTTGCCTGTGAGTTTTCACTGAAGTCTCACCCTGAATTAAAGAGCTGTTGTTACTAGCCTGCTTGTGCCCCTCGTTATTCCCACACTACAACATTGGCGACGAAGGTGGGATAGAGGACACAAGAGGCGATTCAAAAAGAGCTTAGAGTTTCAGCCAGGGTGACTAGCGAACACGGAGACATGGCATGTCTGCCTATGTTCTGCCAAAACCCTTCTACCCGACCCAAGAGAAGTGGGGATTGTATCTGACCAGGTTCGAGTGCTCCCTGGAAGTGAGCGAAATGCAAGGGCTCTCTGCGAACAGAAAAAGGGCTCTGTTCTTAAGCCACTGCGGGCCAGACGTATTCGAGATGGCCGAATCACTCTGCGAGCCAACCCCAGTCCAGACAGTTCCCTGGGACGTCCTCCAGGCCAACCTGAGAGCCCACTACGCTCCAGTTCCATCTAAATTCGTTCAGCGCTACAAACTCCGGCAACAAGTTCAAAAAGAAGGAGAGCCGGTCAGCGCTTATGTGGCCGCACTTCGGAAAGCCGCAATGCATTGTGACTACAGAGACTTAGACGATGAACAATTGATTTGCAGGGTTCAAGATACCTGGTTACAAAGGCGTCTTCTAGCCAAGCCAGACCTAATGCTAGCCAGTGCGCTAGACGAAGCCCGAGCACACGAGGCCTCAACGAAAGCTTCGGAAGCGCTGCAGCGACCAAGTTCAAGCAAGGATGGGCCGAAAACAGCCCCCGTACACAGAGAAGAGGTGCAAACCAGCACAGAGGAAGAGTCGGACGAGGACGTCTTCCATACAGAAAAGAAATCGAGCGAACAAAGCTGCCCCCACGAGAACTGCCCTAGCTGTGGCGGGGATCACGAGAGACAGTCGTGTAAATACAGAGAAGCCATTTGCAGGCGTTGCGATAGAAAAGGCCACCTAGCACGAGTTTGTAGAGCTCAATTTCCGCGTAGTCGAAAGCCACGTGACTACCGCGACCAACCAGAACCGGCTCGTTCAAAACAGCCAATCAAAGATGATGGCGCGAGAAAACGGCGCGAACCTCAAAAGCAGGAGACCTACAGCACGAGAATCAGCCAAGTCAGCACAACCAACGACGAGAAAGTCTACACGAAAGTAGAAATCAACGGCAAATCCTGCAAAATGGAAATCGACACCGGGTCTACATTATCGATCATGTCCTGGTCAACCCTCAAGGCACTCCTGCCCAAGCTTCAGAAGAACCAGCTGTCCCATCAGAAAATCTGCCTACTCGACTACCAGGGAAACCGAGTCCCTGTTGAAGGCGTGGGCACATTCCGGGTCACCTACAGCGAGTTCCAGAAAGAGCTGCCCCTGACCGTCGTTAGCAAACCCCTACCAAGTCTACTGGGCATGAAATGGTTCCGGGCCCTCGGCATGGGCTTCACAGGTGTTCACAGCATCAGCGGATCATCACTTAAAGAAGCCCTGCTCCACGAGTTTCGGGACGTTTTCAAAGAGACTCTAGGCAAGTACGTGGGGACCCCTATATCTTTCAATTTAGACCCCAAAGTAGCACCAATTAGACTGAAAGCAAGGCGAGTTCCCTTTGCTTTAAAGCCCAAAATTGATGCGGAGCTCGACAAGCTCATTAAGCAAGGGGTGCTAGTTTCCGTGGATCACGCTAAGTGGGAAACCCCGATAGTCACGCCAGTCAAATCGGATGGCTCAATTAGAATTTGCGTTGACTATAAGTGTTTGATTAACAAGGCGTTGCAGCAGAGCGCCTATCCGATTCCAATAGTCCACCATCTACTACACTCCCTGGGCCCTGGCAAGCTGTTCACAAAACTAGACCTTGCACAGGCGTACCAGCAACTGCCAGTAGATGACGCTACGGCAGAATCACAGACAATAGTAACTCACAGAGGTGCCTTTAAATGCACCAGGCTTCAGTTTGGGGTCAGCATCGCCCCAGGACTTTTTCAGAGTACTATGGAGCGCCTCCCAGATGTCGTCCCGTATTTCAACGACATTTTGATTAGTGGCCAAGACAAAGTTCAGTTGGGACAAAGGGTTAGACAAGTCCTAACCAGATTCAGAGAAGCGGGACTTAAACTCAAATGAAATAAATGCAGGATAGTGGTGCCATCAGTGGAGTTCTTAGGCTACAGAATCGACGGCACAGGCATTCACCCCACAGAAAGCAAAGTGAGGGCCATCCAAGGAGCACCCACCCCCAAGTCAAAATCCGAGCTGCAGGCCTTCCTGGGCCTTCTCAATTTCTATACGATGTTTTTGAAACACAAAGCCACCATTGCGGAGCCTCTGCACAGGCTCCTGGGAAAAAACGTTCCGTGAGTTTGGGGCAAGCGAGAAGCGGCCGCTTTCAATGCGGTAAAGAGACTTTTGTCCGAGGACAGTTTCCTCCTTCAGTACAATTCTGAACTACCTCTAATATTGGTCTGTGATGCTTCCCCCTTTGGAGTAGGCGCGGTTTTAAGCCATAGACTGCCGAATGGGTTAGAGGCGCCCATCACTTATTATTTTCGCACTCTGTCTAGTGCTGAAAGAAACTATAGCCAGCTAGACAGGGAGGCACTAGCGGCTGTAGCGGGGGTCAAAAAATTTCACGAGTATTTGTTTGGCCGCACCTTTGAACTCATTACAGACCACCAGCCTCTTTTTGGACTTTTGGCTGGTGATAGACCGACCCCGGCAGCTCTCTCCCCCCGGATGACCAGATGGTCCATTTTCTTGGCCACATATTCATACAGACTGCTCCACCAGCCGGGCAAAACTTTAGGATATGCTGACGCCCTCAGCCGATGTCCTTTGCCCAAATTATTGGACAACCCGACCCCGGAAGCCCCGGTCTTACTGCTTGACATTGTTTCCCTGGGCCCCATTTCTTCGAATGAGGTGGCGAGGGTTTCTGCCAGAGACTCTGTTTTGCGCACAGTAATGGGCTAGGTAACGAGGGGTTGGCCTACCAAGGTGGACGGTGGTGACTTCCAATTGTACTTTAACAAAAAAAATGAACTGTCAATGTTGGGGGGTTGCTTGTTGTGGGGAGACAGGGTGGTCATTCCTTTGCGGTTAAGGCACAGGGTTCTAGAAATGCTGCACGAGGGACACCCTGGGGTTGTTCGCATGAAAGGCCTAGCTCGTAGCTATGTTTGGTGGCCACATCTCGATCATGATGTCACTGAGTGGATGGGGAAGTGTAGGCCCTGCGAGGAGTCCCACCCAGATCCTCCCATAGCGCCCGTTTGGGAATGGGAAAAACCAAAGGGACCGTAGGGGAGGATTCACATCAATTTCACTGGCCTCAATCTTTCCCAGTTTTATATATATAAATAACTCAAGATGATAAACACACACACTATTCTCCTTGTATTTTCCTTACAACAACAATCTTGTGGGGTAGGTTGGCCTGAGAGGAAATGATTGTCCCAAAGTCACCCAGCTCTTTCATGCCTAAGGCCAGACATGACTGACAGTCTCCTGGCTTCTAGTTTGGTGCCCTTAACCACTAGATCACACTGGCTCTAGGTATGTGCTCAGCCTCTCTGAGCCCTTTTTTTCTAATCTAAGGACAAGACAAAAAAAAGATTTTTCAAGTTTCAGAAATTCCAAGGTTTTGGAAAGTCCAATCTATTTGAGACAATAATACCAGGTAGCTTGGGACCAGAGAAAACAAACTGCCAATATCTCCTGATATCTTTCCCTGCAAAAATTATGGATTTTGGTCTCTCACTAAGTCTGTTCTGAATCCCATTTCCCTATCTTTTGGATTCCTTCCTGCCCCCGGCCCCCCAAATTCAGATTCCCTGAACATCAATAGCACATTATCCAAGCTGGTGCCAAGTCATAGCATTAGCCAAGCTGAAACCAGACTGATGCCAAGTAATAAACATGAAAGTGTAATTCTGCATGATAAAGAATAAGTGGGAGTAAAGAAAAGAAACAAAAGTCTTTAAAGCACATTTTAATAATTCATAAATAACAGCATTTAAGACGCCCCATCCTGAGCTGAACATCTGTCCCTTAGCTATGTTTAAAAAGATGCTCACTACCCATGACAGCTAGCATATAGAGAACTGGATGAAGGTCAGCATTCAGATTAGGCTCAGAGTGAGTATGGTCAGACAGAACTAAATAAATAGGTTTTTTTCCCCCTTATCTAAGTTCTATTATTGCCAGATTGAGGTGTTCAGTTCAGTTCTAAAAGGGTGAAACCTATATGAACAGGATCACTGCATACATATCCTTTCCTTCTCTCCTGATATTATAGCTTGTACTATTTAATAGATGAGTCATGTTTAATTCTTAATTAAAGAACAAAGGCTGCTCTGGGTTTGGGGCAGTTTTCAGTGTTCCTGTAGGAGAGGCTTTAGTAAATATTTAAAATGCAAGTTCTGAAATATGGAGCGTGTTTCTTTTCGGTGGTTGTTCGGTTTCCAGAGCTGCCAAGACGTATATGAAAATTTTATAAAATATTAACATTAAAATACCTGCTGGCCTGAATTTTTCACAAATCCCAATTTCCCACATGGGACATTATTTAATGTATTTTTTAGTACATATCCCCAGGTTTGGTAATTCAGTAAGAATTTTTATCAGGGTTTCGTGCCCACTATGTAGATCATCATGATTGCTTTTGTTTCCAGTGTTAAGGTAGTATAAGCTATCATTAAAATATTAAAATATGAACACTATCAAGGGTAAAAAAGAAAAAAAAGGGATGCTTGTATACTTCTTGGATTTTTAGCATCCCCAAAGTAAAAACAGATGATAAAAACTACTTAGGATGTGTCTTGTACTTGCCTGATTGAACTGATGCCATAGTTTTTCTTTTGCTTACCAAGATCCCAACTAGATAATCTGATTGACAGTAAAAAAAAAAATGTCTACAAAGAAGCTTCATTGCCTTTAGGATCCCTTAAGGCTGACTTATATACTGTGTATACTTTGCATTTGCATCTTCAAATTGGGATAACCGAGGAACCATTGAAGGAAGGAAGAGAAGATTAATTTACCCCTCCTCTTTCCTCATTATGTTTTAGGCAGCATATGATTATTTTTCAACAGTATTTGTATGACTAGGCCTCTGAAGTAGATATATATGCCAATGGTACAAATTAAAATCCCCTTCATTAAATGAAACAGGATTACTGTGTGTTGATCACATTGGTGTAGACAATTACAAATACACCTTGATAGGCTTTGAAGATTGTTAATTTTCCCCTTGTATTGAGTCTTTCGGGATTTGAGATGATTTCTCTTTCTTATCTATAGAAATATTTGCACCCAGCACTGGATGCCCTTTTGATGATCTACAATGGATTCAAGATGGGGGAAATGCATCTCTCCTAGCTTTCCTTGATTTCTCATCAGCCTTTGATACATCAGCTGTGATACACTTCTGGACCATCTCATTGGATTAGGAGTGGGCAGGACTGTGTTACAACCCTTGCATTTCAAACTGTCTGTTTCATTCTCTTTTTACTGTTGTTTAATATCTGCAACAAATCTGCTTTGGAGGTCATCCTTCAGCATAGAAACAAGGAACATCAGTAATATAACCGTGCCTCAGATCAACTGGGACAATCTTGGTTCTGTCCCAGTTTCTGGAGGGTGAGGGAGTTTGGATAGGGAAAATTAGGTGATAACGTAACCCTAGCAAGACTGAGTGGCTGTCGGTTTGGAGCACTCTAGAGATTCAATTCAGGGAATTGTCCATCCCTAGTTCTGGGTGGGGTTGTATTTCTCCACTTGCAGCCAGTATATAACTTGGGAGTCTTCTTGATCTCATGACTCCTGCTTGAAGAATAGGTAATTGCCATGGCTGTGAGGCCTTTGCGTAACATTATTTGTATATCAATTGTACCCATTTCTGGATTGGGAGATCACAAACACACATGTATTAATATGATTAGATTTTTGCCTGGCGTTCTATAAAACATGGCCCTTCAGGGTCATCTGGAAGCTGCAGTTGGCCCAAAATGCAGTGGCATGGATAGTAACGGATATGCTTTAATATACCTATGTAACATCATTACTTCAAAAGTTGCACTGATTCTGGGTGTAATTCAAAGTTCATTTCAATTCATCTATAAAGTCTTGAATGACACAAAGCCAGATTATTTGCAGGACTTCTTCTCTTCAGTTGTTTTTGCCTATCCCATGAGATTGCATAGGTCAAGTGTCCTATGCAAAGATCTCTCCTTTGAAGCAATGGGAGATTTGAATTCTCTTTTGCTGCACTCAGAATGTGCTTCCCCACCGAAGTTTCAGATGACTTCAATCCCATTGGCCTACTAACAAGCCATGGAGACCCAGCTTTTCTGTTCTGTGCTGGACCAGGATGACAGATGAGCCTATTCGGTGATGAAAGTGTATGCTGTTATTGGCAACCTTGGTAACATCTTGTTATTTACTTATTTCAGTTTCACATAATATTTATTCCCTTTTCTATTATCATTCTCATTGCTGTGTGCTACCCAGTGTCATCAACTGCTTTGTTAATTATATTTAAGTGTCATATCCTCTTACCTTGAATTCACAATTATCTAACATCATACTTGTCTTTATTATTTATTTAATTTGTTTATTACTTTTTTTATCCCTTTTATTTCTTTTTCACAGGTTGCTTGTATTGCTCTTTCAGTTGGGTAGTTTATAAAGTTACTGTCTCTTTTTTCTATCATAGCTATTTTAATTTTAGTACATTATATACTATGTAATTCTCTAAAAGTATTAGATTGTAGCAGGATAACAAATAAGTGAATGCCCAAATAAATGAATGAAATATATCTAATAAATCAATTTTTCTATCCCCCTACCACTCACTATATTAATCAAGGTCAAAAACAATATAACAATAGTAGGAATATAAAAACAATTTAGCAAAACAATTTAAAAGCGTTAACTTGCTTTGAAATTCTAGGAAAGGAACAAAGGCTTGTTTGAAGCTGAAAGAAAATCAGATTCTGTAGCTTTCTGAAATATATTAATTTGTTACATTATTATTATGGAACTTTTAAAACTATAGAAGCATTAAACCTTATGGGTGCTTTGGAAGCACCCATGAACCCATACAGACACAGGGACATATAATCAACATGATTTGGGTTTAATGTCAGCTGAGCATATTAATCTGTAAAGCAAATGGTTATTAATAACCGTGAAGTGTGTATATGGCAGTTTTACTAAAAATGCTAGAATCGATAGTACATATGATAGAATTGATTGTACGTTGTGCTGTACAAATATTAAATCCGATAACTCAAGTCCAATTCATTACTTATATGTTTGGGAGCTGTTCGCTGATTAATGTAATGCATTAATAATGTTGCTCGGTGGAAACCAACATTCTTCTGACTGAATTCAATCATTCTTTTCTCTTGCCATAGCACAGAAGGAAGAAGCAGATAATATTCTGTAAATAAAGTATTCTTAGTGATTGGAGATTCTCTCAAACAAAAATCTTATACTGCTATTACCACACAATCCTCATTTTCCTGTTCTTAGTTAACATCAGAAAAACTGAGAGTAGGCCCAAAACTACTGTTTTCCTACAAAATCTGTCAGACGGCTTTGTCCTAAGTCAGGACCAACCTTTGAGTTCAGCCTGATTTAAGGATCACACTGGGCATTAGAAAGCAATGGGAGGCTTTTTGGTGCAATCTTGCCATTTGCATTCACATCTTTCATTCTTCTGAAACCTAAAAGGCCTTCTTCATTCAAATGTCCTTGAAAAGCCAGGCTCATTTGGGCATATGTGCAACACAAGCTGTCAGAGAAACATATGCAAAATACCTCCATCATTATAAGATATGATTTATAAGGTAGTTGATTGATTGATCAAATTTGTCAGTGATGCTAGAAATGGCTAGTGAATCAAGACTTAGAATTTAGACTCAGAATAATTTTATTGTCACTTTAAATGTACATTAATCAGCATACATTAAAATTTCATTGCATACAGCTCTCAAAGGGTCATAACCTTCAATATACACTACATAAACATGACAAAATATAAATAAGCAAATAAATAAATACAAAATTATCAGTGGTGAAATGTAAAATTTGTTGCTACCAGTTCTGTGGGCATAGCATGGTGGGCATGGCTTGGTGGGAGGATCATGTGACTGGATGGGCGTGGCCAACTTTTTTTAAAAAACTTTTTCAAAGCATTTTTTTATTACCAGTTCAGGCGAATAGATAATAAAAAAATGCTTTAAAAAAGTTTTTAAAAAAAGGTACCGATGATCGTGTAGGACAGCTGTGATCGTCGGAACCTTTTTTAAAGCATTTTTTACCTATTTACCCGAACAGGTAGTTAAAAAATCCTTTAAAAAAGTAAAAAAAAAAAGGTTCCAATAATCGTGCGGCACAGCTGATTGACAAGGTAATCGACACAGCTGTGCCGTGTGATCCTCGGAACCTTTTTTTCTTTTTTGAAGCATTTTTATATTACTGGTTCCGGTGAATAGGTAGTGAAAAATGCTTTAAAAAAGTAAAAAAAAAAAGTTCCCATGATTGTGGTTGGAACCTTTTTTTTTTTTACCTCTTTAAAGCCTTTTTTTTACTAGTTTACTAGTTACCAGTTTGCCTGAACCGGTAGTTTTTATCACTATCAGTTTGCCCAAATTGGAGCGAACAGGTAGCTTTTCACACCTGAAAATTATGCAGAAATTATTCAGATATGAACTAAATCATATCCCTGATGAATACAGGTGACAAATAGATTTAAGGAATTAGATCTGATAGACAAAGTGCCTGAAGAACTATGGATGGAGGTTTGCAACATTGTACAACTAATGTTGTACAATTTAGGTAGCAACTAAAACCATCCAAAGAAAAGGAAATGCAAGAAAGCAAAATAGCTGCCCGAGAAAGCCTTACAAATAGCTGAGGAAAGAAGGGAAGTGAAAGGCAAGGGAGAAAGAGAAAGATATGCCCAATTGAATGCAGAATTCCAGAGAATAGCTAGAAGAGATAAGAATGCCTTCTTAAATGAACAGTGCAAAGAAATAGAAGAAAACAATAGAATAGGGAGGATCAGAGATCTCGTCAAGAAAATTGGAGATATGAAGGGATATTTCATGCAAAGATGGGCATGATAAAGGACCAAAATGGCAGGGACCTAACGGAGACAGAAGAGATTAAGAAGAGGTGGCAAAATTACATAGAAGAACTATACAATAAGGAACTTAATTCCCTGATAACCATGATCAGGTGGCTACTGACCTTGAGCCAGACATCCTGGAATGCGAAGTCAAATGGGCCATAGGAAGTCTGAGCAACAACAAAGCTAGTGGAGGTGACAGTATTCCAGCTGAGATATCCAAAATCTTAAAAGATGATGTAGTAAAAGTGCTACACTCAATATGCCAGCAAATTTGGAAAACTCAACATTGGCACAGGATTGGAAAAGGCCAGTTTATATTCCAATTCCAAAGAACAGCAATGCCAAAGAATGCTCAAACTACCGCACTATTGCACTCATTTTACATGCTAGCAAAGTTATGCTCAAAATCCTACAAGCTAGGCTCCAGCAGTATGTGGACCGAGAATGACCAGAAGTGCAGGCAGGATTTCAAAGAGGCAGAGGAGCTAGAGATCAAATTGCCAACATACACTGGATCATGGAGAAAGCTAGGGAGTTCCAGAAAAACATCTACTTCTGCTTCATTGACTATGCTAAAGCATTTGATTGTGTATATCACAACAAATTGTGGCAATGGGATGGGAGTACCAGACCATCTTAATTGTCTCTTGAGAAACCTATATGCAGATCAAGAAGCAACAGTGAGAACTGGGCATGGAACCACTGATTGGTTCAAAATTGGGAAAGGAGTTTGGCAAGGCTTTATACTGTCACCCTGCCTATAACTTACATGCAGAGCACATCATGATAAAGGTGGGGCTAGATAAATCACAAGTTGGAATTAAGATTGCCAGGAGAAATATCAACAACCTCAGATATGCAGATGATATTACTCTAATGGCAGAAAGTGAAGAGGAACTACAGAGTCTTCTGATACGGGTGAAGGAGGTGAGTGCAAAAGTTGGCTTGAAACTCAACATTAAGAAAACTAAGATCATGGCCAGGCTCAATTCCTGGCAAATAGATAGGGAAGAAATGGAGGCAGATTTTATTTTCCTGGGCTTCAAGATCACTGCACATGGGGACTATAGCCAAGAAATTAAAAGACGCTTGCTCCTGGGGAAGAAAGCTATGGTAAAGTTAGACAGCATACTAAAAAGCAGAGACCTCACCCTGCCAACAAAAGTGTGTTTAGTCAAAGTTATGGCTTTCCCAGCTGCAATGTATGGTTGTGAAAGTTGGACCATAAGGAAGGCTGAGTGCCAAAGAATTGACGCCTTTGAACTAGTGCTGGAGAAGACTCCTGCAAGTCCCTAACAGGAGTCAATGGCGATCAAACCAGTCAATCCTAAAGGAGATCAACCCTGACTGCTTTTTAGAAGGCCGGATCCTGAAGATGAAACTGAAATACTTTGGCCACTTAATAAGAAGGAAGGACTCACCAGAGAAGAGCCTAATGCTGGGAACGATTGAGGGAAAAAGAAGAAGGGGACAGCAGAGAATGAGGTGGCTAAATGGAGTCACTGAAGCAGTTGGCGTGAGCTTAAATGGTCTCCGGGGATGGTAGAGGACAGGAAGGCCTGGAGGAAAGTTGCCCCTGAGATTGCAATGGGTCGGACATGACTTCACAACTAACAACAACAACAACACCTAACTTCCCTTTGTCTCTTCTCTGTGCTGATCAGCAGCTTTCTCGGAACTGGTGCTTATGTATATGAATATTGGTTTTGAAAACAGTCTTTCTGAATGAGAACTTAAGACATCCAGAATCTTGCTATTCTCACAACATACCCATGTCTGGTGGTTGCCATTTCTTTCAGTTTCATTCTTCTCTACACATAAGATAAGACATAACACTTTTACAGAATGGTTTCTGTATAGACTTAACTTTGGTTTGCTGTTTATTGTGATTGTTTAGGATATGTCAGACACAATGCTGCAGTCATTTCAAAATATTTTATTCATTCTTTCAAACATTAATATGATCTTAATGCCATAGTTGGCACTAGTTGCTATTGAATAAAGATGAAAATACTGTCTTTGGCTACCTAAATTCATAATGCCCCAAACTCTGATGAACACAGAAAGGTTCCTTGAACTCTTCCTGGATTCCTCATAACTGCAGTACTTTATTTCCCAGAGTGTACTGTAGGAAGGAAGAAGAAATGTTCTATGCAACAACAAAAGTATGGGTCTGCCTTAGTAGAGTTGAAAGATTAAAATGAACATAGTCTAACAGTGAAAAAAGAGTTCCTTATATGGAATAGTAGCTTGATCTTTATCAAGCTGTACATTTTTCCCTTACTTCAAATCCAGAATATATGAATCATATAATCTAGTAAAAAATGATAGCTAAAAGAAATATACTGGTTTCCATTCTAGCAGTTTTGACTGATTATCAAAGTTAGAAAAGATAATAGTGATATTACCAAATTTAATGATTTCAGCATGAAGATTTCAAATTATTAGGAGAGGAGAACTACGTTTCTTAAATAGTTCAACTATTCAAACATGCAGACATGGGATAGAGATGAAACTGTGTAGGAACATTGTTTAGATGAATGAACATCTAAACACCAGGAAACATCAGGAAAAGGAAACAGACCACCTATATATCACCTTCCAGCAAAAGGGGTACCCACTTTATCAAAAAGTGCCTGACTACTTAACCCACTACAGCATAACCCACACAAGAAAAAAACAACACTGACAGGGTTAGCCACTGCACATAGACAAAGAGCAAACCCCACTCCCTTATAGCATTGAAGATATTACCTGGTTGGGTAATGAAATGTCTGCAAGAAAGCAACCAAGCTCTGAGAGCACCAAGGACTTCACAGTTCTACCCTGAGCTACAAATATTGTCTTCCATGTTGAAATCTATATGGAAGCGAAAACGTCATATTTCTTTTGAGTAAACCATAATGGCAATGCCTGCATACTCAGTTTCTGCTGAGTATAAAGGCTGCTTCCATTAAAAAGGGCAAGTGAGGGTTGGGGTAGAAGATTGAGGGAGATGGATCAACTATCTATGAGACTGCCCTTATCAGGGCTATACAAAATTACTTTCTCGGTCTTCTGTACTGCTTGGCCTCGACTGAACTGTTTGCCCAAGCAGAGAAAATAATTGGTTCCTCAATCTGGAAACTTCCTCAGGACTCAAGGAAAGGAGCCAGAGATTACACAAGGGTGGAACTGCTTATATTATCCATAGACTGTTAAAGCACTTATTGAGATTTTGATGAATGAGTAAAAGATCTACAATTTGTTCAATAGCCACTGTCAAAACAGGTTATCTTCTAATTTATTTTGAATATTACTCTGAGTTCTTAGTTTGGACTGCTTGGGCTCCAAAGATTTTTTTTCAAACTCTGTTTGTGAAGTCTCAAATAAACTAAAGCAGGCATTCTACATCTTTGGAGAGTCCAAAGTTTGTTTTCTATTACTTGCTAGTTAGCTCCCCATCTCTGTGTTTACAACAGTGGTGTCAAACTCGTGATGACATGTCGTCACGTGACATATCGGAATTTTTTCCCCCCTTCGCTAAATTGGGGATGGGAATGGCCAGCATGTGATGCATCTGGCCTGCAGGCTGCAAGTTTGACACCACTGGTCTACAACATCATTGCTACAACATCAAAATGATAAAAATTGAATCATGACAAAAGTTCATTCCTTTGTAATTGAATTGTGACAGAAGCATACAATGAGTGGAACTTATATTGCATTGCAATGATGTTTCATCATCACATCACACATACACATATACAGTATCTCTCCTGTGAATGCCCAACTATACAAGGATTTCCTTTTTGGGGTTTCATTGAATATTCTGATATGTGTCTGCTAAATAGAATGGATATAACGAATGAATGCATGAATTAATGAATATTCAGATTCTTAGAATCCTTCTCACTTAAATAAAGTATTTTATTCATTTCCCCCAAGTATTAAAATGATTATATTCCATTCCTAAGTATATAGGTAGTCCTTAATATACAGCTATTCTTTTAACGACTGAAGTTACAACAGTACTGAAAAAAATTGAGTTACAATTGGTTCTTGCACTTACTATTCATGCAGCCACATGATCAAAATTCAGGTGCTTGCAACCGGTATGTATTTATGATGGTTGCAGTATCCCAGGGTCATGTAATTGTCATTTGCTACCTTCTTAACAAAGTCCATGGGGGATGCTGGATTTGCTTGATGATCACACAATTTACTCAACAACCAACTTGCTTAGCAATGGAACTTGTCATAAGTCGAAGACCACCTATGTCCAACTGCTTTGGTTTTAATTTCTATTCTATTTAAAAGCAAGGAAAAATCATTGCAATTCAATGCAATTAGTCTATGCACAGCTACTCACCATTAAAATAATAGCTGAGTCATTAAAATGAACCAGAAGATTTATTTCCATGGTTCAATACAAATTCAAATGGGTCCTTTCTGCCACATGCATTTTATTTTGGCTCATACATGGGCTCTGTATGAAAGTTGATTATGTGTCATCAAATTGGAGTTAATTTTTAGCAGTCACATAGATAGACTTCTTCAGGATGATCTCTATTCAATTGAACTTTTCAGGTGTTCCAGCAGTGCATCCATCACCAGTTCAATCAGGTTTTTTTTTTAAAAAAAGTAAGGTAATAGTATATGAAAAGAGTCAACAGATGGTGGCATTACTGAGTTAATCCTGATTTGGATTACTTGATTGGAAGACCACCAAGAGTACCAAGTTAGGGATAGATAGTTTTTTTAAAAAAAAAAAAAACTCAGAAGAAAACAATGACAGGTCAGTTCTATATTGTTATCAGTAGAACTACTCGGAGTCAAGTTTGACGCTAGGGAGATAAATTTGAATTTTCATTTTTTTTGTAAATAAAGTTGTGATGTTATTCCATTTAGAAAGATAATTGATGTGCCATTGAGACACAAGTGGGTGTTGGAGGAAGCAGGATTTGGTTGATTTATGTAGACAGGGAATTTACCAATATTATTTTGTACCGCTGCATGAAGCAATGAGCCAATAAAGTATATGCTGGCAGGTCTGCAATCCTCCACAGTATTGTAACTGCTCATCCATAATTTCTAATGATTTCTATTGGGTTTTACACAAGGGATCATAAATCTGTTTAAAAATGAATTTCAGAACTTCAAGGGCATTTTGATCTAAAGAAATTGTAGATTCACATTCATTATGCATAGCTGACCCTTTCCCCTCTTTGTTCTCAATGCAATGGGACATAAAGGCTGGGATTTAACATATTTTTTCCCCTGTATCAAAATGAGTAAAACTGTCATTCTTTGCATTAATGAGAGATTCAGCTATTGATTGCTCTTTGCTCTATTGTCATTGACTGGTTTCTCCCCACTACCCCAATCATTTAGCCTAACATCTGCAAATAATTTATTGACCAAAGAACAAAAATTCAATCAATTTTATTTTCCATAGACAGCATGGACATTTAATTTATCTCCTATCCATTGGCTCTTTAAGAAGAGCCTTGGGAGACAATCGTGTGGCTACTTCCATGCGGATATATATATATATATATATATATATATATATATATATATATATATATATATATATATATATATATATATATATATAGGCTTCCGAGGTTAATAATGCACTGACATGGCATGGAGGTATAGCATTTTATCTGCTGTATACTTATGTAGTACAGATACTATTCATTTGAATTAAATGTCAGACAATTATCAAAAGTATTTTTCCAATACTTTTATAGATCACTGCTTTTTCTGTTCTCTTTTAATATGATCACTGTTATTATTATTTTAGCCTTCTTTCTGTTTTATTGGGAAAAAATAAAGACATTAGGCATTAAACTGGACCCAAGCTATGAATGGCACTTTAGCTTAAAAGCTAAAGTCCCATCAGTATGAGACATTGAACTATTAAAATTCACAAGCTTCAAAGTAACCCAACAGTAGTGAACACAAGGCAACAGTCTAAGCAGGTACATGACTCATGTGATCACTGTCTTTCTACCAGGGTACAATATAAGAATTTTCAAATTGACAGTGCCATGACCCTCTAAGATGAGAAATGAATTTTTGGGATATCTCTCTGAATAAAGCAAGCAATTTCTTTGGGGTTAGGATCAGCATGAAATAAATATCCTATTTACTTTTAATAATTAAATTGTAATCAAAGAAAGCAACAACAATTTCAATGACCTTGAAATTTTATTAACAATTACTTTTTCATGGGAAATCAACAGCACATCAATCTGAGTTACTTATTTATTTGCAGGCTTCTTTTTTTCAGCTAGCAACTCTCATTACTGTTTGGGATTGATGTTGGCTCTTAATAGTATCAGCTGTAGGAAATGATCTCTTTGCTGTCAGTTTACCCACACGGACCAGGAACAATCGGTTGATTCCACAGCCAAGCTGGCCTGTAAGTCATGAGAGCACAGGGAAGTATGTGACAAGCTCCAAATGCCAAGTTATGGATGCATTTGCAAGTGAAGTAGGACTTTCAAGAGATAAATCAAAGTCCTCCCAAAGCCTTATCATTATTGTCATTGACTGGTTTCTCCCCACTACCCCAATCATTTAGCCTAACATCTGCAAATAATTTATTGACCAAAGAACAAAAATTCAATCAATTTTATTTTCCATAGACAGCATGGACATTTAATTTATCTCCTATCCATTGGCTCTTTAAGAAGAGCCTTGGGAGACAATCGTGTGGCTACTTCCATGCGGATATATATTTAATAATTAATAAGCTTTCCTTTTTGGAATATGGTTCTAGAAAAAAATGATTTTTCCTATTCCCTCACAAGGTCAAAGCAAGAGTTCAAATAAGGTAGCACATAGGGCTTGTCATCCTCCTGCTCTTGTTAATCTGAGACAGCCAAAGGAAGAAGTGGAAGGTCATGAGGCTTGCATTCGTTAAGGTGAAACACTGTCAAAACTTGCTGCATTCTTCTTCTTCTTCTTCTTCTTCTTCTTCTTCTTCTTCTTCTTCTTCTTCTTCTTCTTCTTCTTCTTCTTCTTCTTCTTCTTCTTCTTCTTCTCCTCCTCCTCCTCCTCCTCCTCCTCCTCCTCCTCCTCCTCCTCCTTCTTCTCTCTCCCCTCCCCCTCCCCCTCCTTCCCTCTATCTCCACTAGCTTTGTATGCATAACCCTGCTCAACCTTGTGGCCCCTGGGCCACTGAAAACAACTAATTAAGAATTTGTGCAAGAAAAGAGATATAAATAAGCCTTAAAAGAGATTGATTAAAAAAATGTTACAGCTAGAATACTATATTAGTGGAAAATTTTTGTAATGGACTTTGTTATGCTGGATGATTTTACATTTAGATATACTCCCACTTCATCAGTTTTTACTGTCAGCTTTCAAACTAGAGTTTCTTTTTTTATGATATCTCTACTTAAGGTTGACTCAGCCTTCCATCCTTCCAAGGTCGGTAAAATGAGGACCCAGATTGTTAGGAGACAATATGCTAACTCTGTAAACTGCTTAAAGAGGGCTGTAAAGCACTGTGAAGTGGTCTATAAGTCTAAGTGATATTGCTGATGCTATTAAAATTTCTGTACAAGTTTTCTTTAATGGAGGGATGATTCTGCACATCAGCATCAAAAGCATAAATATCAAGTCACATATTCAGACCATAGAATATCTGAAAATGTTACACCTTAAGCAAAAAAAAAGTTAATTGATTTCCACTAATAATAATGATAACATCAATAGGTAGATAAAAATGCCAAATCCAGTATAAACATCTGGCTGTGCAGAGAACCATAATAAGTACCAAAATAATAGCCATTTTAGTAAAATTCCAAAATATCTGGATCATCAGTTGAACATCTTGCCATTGACAGAATCACATTCAGTCAACTGCAAAAGGCAGCTTTACCTCAAACAGTTTATAACCTACAATGCAGGGGTGGGTTCTACTTACCTTTATACCGGTTCACATTGTGCCCTCGTGAATGCGCTTGCTTCAATCGGGTGCACATGCGCATGCTCTTCTGTGCATGCGCAGAAGCTTCTGCACATGCACAGATCACCTATGATGACATTCAGGTCAGTGGGCGGAGCCTCCTGCCAGTTTTACTACCGGTTCTTGCGAACTGGTCCGAACCGGGAGCAACCCACCACTGACACAATGGTACCTGATATTGGACTAAAATCCACACATGGCTGGAAAAAATGACAAAGAAACACATTGACCTTAAACCAGAGATATTTTTATTAGGGATCTTACCAGAAATATACAATAAAGAACTGAGATATTTAATTGTGAATGTTTTAACGGCAGCTAGAATTGTATTTGCTAAAAACTGGAAAGGAGAGAAGATACTTACGGATGACGATGTTATTAAGAAAATTTTGGAGTGTGCTGAAATGAGTAAATTGACATTTGAAATTAGGCAACAAGAAGATAAACAATATTATTTGATATGGGATTTATTTTATCAATGGTTAGATAAGAAAGCATGGAAATGAAATATGAAATATGAAATGGATAAAATAATAAAACATATAAAGAGGGGTTTATTTCCCTTATGGAGGATAAGCTATTGTCAAATAATTGGTAAATGAGAATAATAATGTAATAAACTATTAAATAAGATAATGTTGGATAGAGGATTAAGCACAAAAGATTTGTAACCAATCAATACACTTTCTGTAATTGTAATGGATGATAATTGTTTTATGTTTTAAGTTTTGTTTAAAAATAAAAAAAAATTCAAAAAAAAATGGTACCTTTAACATAATCCAACAATTGCCTAACCCAGGTCCTTGTGAAGGTTGGTGGATAAAAATGCCAAATCTAGTCTAAACATGTGATTAATTCTGCAACCAACAATAAAAACGGAATAAAGTTTCAATAACTAGAGTCTATTGGAGTTGGGTGACTATAACAAATTTGAAGAAATAAGTAATCCCTGATTATGGTATTATTCAGATATGCAAATGCACTTAAAAATTAAGATGATAAAACTAAAGAAAATAAATGAATACAGACATGAAGAGGAAGGAGAGAATTTTTAGTTTTTAGTATGCAAAAACTTAAGGGATGTGGTGGCTCAGTGGCTAAGATGCTGAGTTTGTTAATTGAAAGGTTGGCAGTTCAGCAGTTCAAATCCCTAGTGCTGGGTAACGGGGTTACTTGTCTCAGCTTCTGCCAACCTAGCAGTTCGAAAGCACATAAAAAATGCAAGTAGAAAAATAGGGACCACCTTTGGTGGGAAGGTATCAGCGTTCCGTGTGCCTTTGGCATTCAGTCATGCCAGCCACATGACCATGGAGACGTCTTCAGACAGCGCTGGCTCTTTGGCTTTGAAACAGAGATGAGCACCACCCCCTAGAATTGGGAGCACATATGTGCAAGGGGAACCTTTACCTTTACCTTATGCAAAAACTTATGATTCAGTGAAACTTCCAACAGGAGCATTTAGATACTCTTCTAC